>OZ022576.1:5828179-5835679 GCA_963669155.1 Arbacia lixula
TAGACTGGAAGTCGAATGCGTTGTGATACTTTCCCCAACCCTGTAACCCTGGTTATTTCAAACTATGTCTCAAAAATAATGTTCAAACTTATGTATTAGATTATTTGATGAAGTACAATTTAAACAATACAAAATGTTCCCGATCTGTCAGTCAAACTGACGAACGAACACCGTTACGTTTAATTGCCTTTCTGACTAATAAGTATTGGTTGGGTATTTGCAAAAGTTATTACGCGAGTGTGACTTCGTCTGTCCATTCAGTAATTTCAGGATGAACTTCTACCCACTTTGGTTATAAATCAACAAGTACAACTTCGATTGTTTTATTTCTCTCACGTATCATATATATCATTGTCCATGTTAGCGAATTATGTTTAGATACTTTGTAATTAGCATCCAGAGCTTTTGTTGAAAGATTAATGTTTGATTAATGATTAATTAATGTCGATATTCCGTGAGCATCTGACATGTATACGGAGACTGGCATGTATCTCTTTGGAAGTTTGAAACAAACATCAAGCAAGCATCACATTCGAGTTGTCTTCATGTTCCGCTAAAATGATGTTTCATGTTTGTATCATAGTATGTTTAAAACGAAACAAAGCTGTCTCAACTATTATCTCCGTCATATTTTTGAAGTAGTTCCCGTCTCCTGTAGGCAATAGCTCAAGTCTTTTATCCCAGTCACAATTTGACGTCGCCCGTGAATATAATGAACAAGTTTTATATAGGCTTACAATTTGAACGTTAATGGTATTATTGCAATGACGTAATAATTAACAACAAATAAATGATGTCATGCACACTCACTTCAGGCGTATTGATCTAATGAAACGAAAAGGAGGGTCAAAACCATTAAATCGGCGCATTTAAGAACATTCAATTTCAAAAAAATAAAGTTGCAGTAGCAAGTTTGTCTTTATTTTATAATGAAACATTAAACAACGAAGTTTCAAAATCCAAGAAATGAGCATTCAACATTGCTTGGTTTAAGAATTACACATGTTTCATCTCGTGGATGCAAAACACACGGTGTAACCTACGTTACCGTGACCCGAGACCCTAAAAGGGAAAAAATACATTTTGATATGCACTTTCAGATCACGGCCTTTGCTCGAGATTCCAGTTAAGCTATTAAACAAAGAGACTGGAGAAAGTTTAAGTGGAATATAGGTAATCTTGTTGTGCAATTATTTACAAAATACGAACTTCTATATTACGAAGGCTGAATCATTATCTAAGTGTCATCATATCTTGTCTGATAGGTAATGAAATTTTAAAGACTGATTTTTTTTTCCAGCCATGATCTAAACATATGAAGTCACATTATATCACTTTGGCATGAAGAAGTGATCTTGGGAAATAGAATACGAGTACCAGTTGAATAAAATTTGGTAACGTAAGTTACGTAGATGAGTAACGTAGGTTACTTGAAGAATGAGTTAACCTTACAGAGGAGAACAATATCACTTTTCAGAATATTTATGACGTTAACCATATGAATTGAATAAACTGGTATTTTTCTTTCAAGCCCGTGTACTTTGTTATCATTTTACGTTTCAAATTTATTTAGTAACTGTATGTTTTATTTAGTTAGGATATGCAATCCAATAACTCTGTTATGTAATAACTTTTGCGAACATTACATCAATTTTCATGAGAAATTATAACACTTCTCCTATTAACCACTTTCATTCTTATAATGCACACATTATATACATTCGATATGTCCATGTGCCACATAAAATTAAAAACATGGTAGACACATGCATCGCTGAGTGAATGCCTATATTCATAAGTAACGTATGTTACAATCCTAAGTGTGAAAATACGTCTTACAATATCAAAGTTTAGATGGAGAAATGGATGTACTTTCAAACATTTTCCGTAAGAAAATGAATAATTGCGTTAGTCAAAGAGATCTAACAGGTAACTACACTTTAAAGGACATAACAGAATAACTATAAGCAAACCTTTAATCGGGTGATATCTCACAAAAAATCCCTTAATTCAAATGTTAGGCAACATTTTCAACTGAAATTTAACAACTACGTCCACCATTAAGCAAAACATTGCAGTAATACTTTATACATAAGGCATACTCGTCTCCTTAAACAATGTTATTGTTCCATGCTCTTGAGCAGTCTATCTACATCCCCACCCCCACCCCAGATTAACCTCAGATTACATCATTTAGCCTACTTGGTTTGAATTATGCACAGAATATTGCTCAAAATGCTCTTTGGAATGTAACAGTTATTTTGCACGAATACATTTACATGAATAAAACAATTGTGTATATCTGAATAGCATTTTTCTTTTGCTATTCATCTCAAATATCATAATCTCATATGAATTGAAATACAGCAACAGAAATCGAATAACAGCAACCAGATCGAAAGTGCAACAATGAAAACAGATTCTACCGAATAATGATGGATTACACCAACACAATAGAATTAAAGCACTCTAATTGTTTGAGTTCGGTGGGCCATGAACAAATGGGAGTGTTCTACTTTATGAGCGAGAACTGAACGCTTTGAACGCCTGCTCGATCATTGCCCTTTGGTTGTCAGAGAGAACAAACAATCTTTTGGAAATGGAGTCGCGTTTGGGTGGGTTTACGGAACACAGTACGTTTTCCCTTGCTACCCAGATTGAGTCACTCCTGGTTGGCCATTTATATTTGTTCTGAAGTCGAGGACCTGTGCACTCAGTGAGGAAGTCCACGTGAACATCGTCTTCGTCGGATTCGAGCACTTTCCCCAAGTACCATCGTTGTTCATAAACAGCAGCAACCCAGTCATCAGTGTGATACTGCACTGGAACGCTGGTACTGGGAAGGTCTTGACCGATGCCCACCTTTCTGCAACGAGTTCACTGCTTGAGACACACTCTTCTTTGCTCACAAAGAAAAAGTCAATCTTTGAGTCATTCTCGCAACCGTGCTCCTGGGATGCCCAGGCAAAGAAATCCTTTGCGTCTTGTATTACAGCATTACGCTTGACAGCATTGTCGGCCATGCGTTTTACAATACCCCCGATACCATCACATGGCCCCTTTCCATGTCCAGCTTCAAAGAAGTTCCACTGGGCATGGATTCCATCGTACACCTCAACATGGTCCCCTATCAAAGAAAAGATAGTTTTGTTGCGGTATTGGGATGTGGGCCCATCAGTCCAGTAGTGTATCTTCGAAAGCTGTGGGACCAATTTCTTCAGGCGGGGGATAACTTGGTTCAGAATGGCAATTACTGTAGACGAATTGTGCCCCTTTTCATCAGACACAGCAACGTAGCTCTGATGACTGAGATTGTTGTCGTCCTCCCGGAAGTACACCACCAGCGGATGGATTGTTACACCTTCCTGATTCCAATACCCACTTTGTACTTCTTCTAACGGCACACATGTGTAATTTTCGGCAAAGTCCATTTGCACCAAGCATTCTCCTTTGGGCAAATTCTTCTTGCAGTCAGAAAGTGCTTCAAACTGTTTCTTGATTCGGAAGACGTGTTGACGAAATTCGTGGATGCTCGTTTTGAGGCGAGCGATGAACTCCTGCTTCGCCAGTGACACATTGATGAGTTTAACCTTCTTTCTGCCATCAGCCTCAACTCTAGCCCATTCTTCAAACTGAATCACACCAGGCTGCAAATCAGAGAGGAGATCCTGTACCTCATCATCGGTGTGGCGTCTAATGAATTCATCAGGATTTTCGGCTACAGGCAAACCCATGGATTTCATTGCTTTCAGCTTCAAGGCCATGTTCTGATGTCTTGGGCATAAGCAAAGGTTCCTGGATGAGAATTGAACAGGCTTGATATGGGGACATCGCGTTTGGCGGATACGTTGGAATGCAGACAGGGATACCTTGCGTTTGTCTGGATTTTCTGCAATGTACTTGGCATGGAGATTTGACATGTAATCGCAAAGAAACTTCTTCTGTTTCTTGTTCCCCTTGTCATCTGTTTTGCAACAGTCCTTTTTGCCGGGACACATGCGTGAGTTGTCTTCCCTCTCCAGAAAAGTTACAACTTCTTCGTGTAGCATGTACCAAGAACGCCGGAGCTGCTTGCGTTGGCTGACATTATTTGTGTTTGCCTTTGACAAGTTGCGTCTTCCCAGCCCAGTACCCTTCTGTACCATCCTCAGCAGGCGGTATTTCTTCAATATCTTGGCTCCTGCCACCAGCTTATGAAGATTCGCCCTGTTTGTCTGGTTGGTGCTGGATCCAGCGGTAGATTGTATTTCCTGGATTACCGCGTTGGAGAAGAGTAGCCTCTTCTTAATTTCAGCCGGAACAGACTTAGGATCTAAACCAGATTTCTTGAGTTGCCTGTCTGTCTTACTGCGTGGTGTGTTCCTCGAAACCCCATGAACAGGTGTTGAAGACGTTGGAAGTCTCTCACGAAGCCTCTGGTATCTTCTCTGAACTCTGCGTTTTTCCTTTACTGCTTCCTGGAGCTTAAGAGTAAGTGCCTCGATTCTCCGGTGAGCATTGCTCAGGCACCTGCTACCACGCTTTCTCCTCTTCTTGACCGGGAATGCCATCTTCACTTTCAGAGGACTACGCGGACCAATGTAAGATACATCTGACAGCGCAGAGTCTTGCGTTGTATCGCTTTCAATCACTGAGCCATCATCAATTTTTTCCTGATGTCGTTCATTGTACATGTCTTGCCTCACTTTCTTGACCCTTACTCTGTGCTTCTGTACTCTTGACTGCACTTGGACCCTTCTCTCTTCTGCTTTTTTCTCCGACAAATTCTCAACTCGAACGTAGTATTTCTTCTGCCTCTCCCGTTCTGCGCGGAGGAAAGCAGCATCTCCAATTTGCTGTCGTTTCCGCTGTCGATAGGCGGCCTGAATTTCGGCCCTTGTCTTGCCCATCCCTGCAAGATATAAATACAAATGTGTGTTTGAAAATATAATATCTAATCCAACATTATCCAATGGCATTGACTGACTTATCTCATAAAGTTGACTTGAATGATACATGTAACATACGTTACCACAACTTGTCTTAGTTTTTTTGGAAATAATCGATACAAATAATCACATTCAGTTAACGAAATACGTACCAGAAGCTTATCTTAGGATTTAGGGTTATCGATGTGCAAATTTGGTATTCATTTGTAAACTTTTCCTTTCAAGATAATGTTAATTAAAATGACAGCTACATTGACATAAAATATTCCATGGATGTTGTTTTCTTACTGTTTATAAAGAAGAACATTTTCAAATTTTCATACGGTTTAAGAGCTTCAATTTACAAGAGAAGTGCCCTTCTGAAAGTTTATAATGAATTTATGGTTGATACATATCACTAGTTTCTAAAATATTGTTTATATAGAATACATGTTAATATGGTAACCTACGTTACCATCACCTGAAACATACGTTACCACAAAAGGCGTGGTATAATGCCTTCTAAAAGTAAAATTGATTAATTTCACATGAAATTACTAAATGAGTTTTTAAGAGATGCACATAAGTGGTGAATATTTCAACAAATGATATAAATATATCTACAAATAAATATGCTATCGATCTCTGTACTTACCTATTTGTTTTTGAACACTTTCAGATGACTAGCCAACAGCGCACCATTCATTTATGTGGATTCCATGAGGTTGCTAAGGTTTCTTTCAATTGCCGCAGAGGGAACTAAATATTTAAGATGGGTACCAATGTATATGTTCCGGGGAAATGTATTTACACAGGTTAATTAGAAGAATATATCAAACTGGTAACGTATGTTACGTAACGTAGGTTACAAATATTTTATAAATTGTCATATATTTCAAACTTAGAGTGGTTATTTTTTCTTTTTTCTCGATTCACTAGCTTTCATACGTCAATGCCTAAATATAAATAGACATCGAATGCGCATGCTTTTCTGAATAAACACAAACGGCGGTAACGTATGTTACACTCCTTAAATACACTTTCTTTCACTAAAAAGGAATTTTCATATTTTGCAAAATTGTTCAAATATCTAAATGCTAATCTACACGGTTGTAGTTTCTATATCTGTTGTGAAACAGAAAAACATTATTCCGATGGAACAACTGACTTTTCTTCCCTAAAACACATTTCGTTAAAACGTGGTAACGTATGTTACAGATAATTTGGGACAAATTTTGATTGATGTAAAATATTATTCATATGAAGAGCAACACAATTTTTCTTCAATATCTCACATGGACAATCAAAAACGTTTATTTTTAATGCGTTTTTAGAAAGATGTCTTGTGAATATTTGATGAAAAAACATTCAAATGACAGATTTTCTTTTGTGGCGACAGGGTGTTTTTCACACTTATCCCGCATTTAGTGTGCCATTTTATTTTCTTGGGGCTTTATTTCCCGGTAAAATGGGTCTCATTTTTATCGGCAAGTGCCACCGAAGCGATGAGATGCAAGAACCATCATCTGCAATGTTTAATTTCTTAATAATATAAGCAGAATCCTTAGCGACACCAAAATTTCAGAATTGCGCCGAGATAGTGGGTTTGAGCCAGGAGGAAAATAAACCCTACTTTTGAGGACAGAGCAAAGGCAGTACTTCTCTGTAGTCTACGCGGGAAAAGGAAGGAGGGACATGTGCTCAATGTCGATACAGCAGGACTAGGGATTTCTCGGAAGTTGAGAGGGAGCAACCAGGGAGCCGTATAATGTACACAGGCATCCAGCGAGCCAGCGAGCCAACTTTACCATGCGGAGTGGAGCCGACTCACAAGCCACGCTGGCGCCGGCCGACCCGCGTCATCTCCCCGATTGTCTGCAGCGCTGAGGTCGGCTTATCGTGGCGAGGGGTTCTGGTGCGAAGCCTGACTTCCTGTCTGCCGCTCGATAGCTTGCTTGCTTGCATGGCTTCCACCGCTGTTCCACTCAGCCCACAGAAATCGATAAAAAATGGAAAAACTGCAGAGTTGTCATGGTTATTGTACTTATCCCTAGTTGTGTTGTGTGTGTATATTTAACATATTAATGATTAATTGCTTTGGAACATTGAGCAGACGACATCGTGGGCGTTGTCTGACTGGCCTGGAGTTAAAGTGAAATGAACATGTCATCGATTGTGTGTGTGTGTGTGTGTGTGTGTGTGTGTGTGTGTGTGTGTGTGTGTGTGTGTGTGTGTGTGTGTGTGTGTGTAGGTGTGTGTGTGTATGTGTGTGTGTGTGTGTGTGTGTGTGTGTGTGTGTGTATGTGTGCGTGCGTGTGCGGGAGAGTGCGTGCGTGCGTGTGTGTGTGTGTGTGTGTATGTTAAATGTTTGCTTGAAATTACCATGTTTGGAGATAGCGATAATGTATGCTCATATCATTGTTTTTTTCATATTGGGAAGTCAAAATGAAACAAACTAGGCTCATTGCTCAATTAGTGATAATTGATGGATAGAAGAAAGAATAACGTAGGCCTGGAGAGAGACATAAACTTAATATGGAAGTTAACAATAGTATGTTTAACCTGCTGTAATTCAATCTCTCTGGTATGTAAC
>OZ022576.1:5838179-5885679 GCA_963669155.1 Arbacia lixula
CCTAGCATAAGAACCTAATAAACGCAGAAACTTTGAGCGATAAACAAAACTCGTATATACAGCTCACAACCAGCCTTGAATGTGCTCCAAGATTGTGTCGAATGTGAGTTGACAAACATCGACAAACATCGACACACGTTGATGTATTTTTGTTGCTGTTGCTGTTGTTAAACATGCTTCTTAGACGCAAGTTCATGATTTGACCCACATACCTTCTCACTTCTCATTCCACATTCACATAACCACCCAAATGAATACCATAGTAATTAATGTCATTTTCTTTGGGATCACATCTTTTATATATTTCCAAATCATTTCAGCACGGAAACGTCTTCATTTGTTACCATTTTCTTGCTTTTCTTCTTCTTCTGTAGGTCCTCTTGAATCTTCGGTAACATTAGTTGTACAGGTATCAGCACATACATGTAAGCATAAATCAAAGTGGGTTTCAAGAAAAAAATGACCCTTGTCATCGTAGCTATATTAGCAAGGCGAAGATGTGTTGAGCATGTTCAGTCATATCTACTGCTTTCGTTCAATCAATTACGAACCAATTTTAAATTCGCAACCTATTCGTGCCGATCAGACTTCCTAATTTGGTCTGTCTACCGTTTCCGGTTAAAATGTTACTGATATCAGAAGTACGTAGTGGCTACCATGTAGTTGGTTTAGTTCTCTTCTGGAACCCCCCTTGTGTACCCAGATTGACTCGTCCTGTCTACCTAACAGAGACCTCAGCTCAAAATGATGCTCTGATTCATGTCAAAACGATTATGACCCACATTTTCGTCATCGCCGTACGCACACTTTGCCTCAAATTCTCCAGCACTTCTACTTCCACTTTCAGCGTATGGTACCTCTATTCGTCGGGTCAACATTATCTTTTCTATTTGGGTTCCTAAAATGTCATCAAGAAAATGGGTGGGGTATCATTATTCATAATGTTAATGTTGGCTGACTAATAAGTTGTAATTCGGTATTCGGGTCACCACATATTTTCTCTTTGGGTTCCTAAAATTGCACCAAAGGGGGTGGTGGATATTGTCATTCATAATATTAAGGTCGGCGGACCAATGAGTTGGTACAGACCCCCCGCAGTCTGTGTGGCCTGAATTAAGCCGAATTAAAACCGGACAGTCGCTGGGCCGAAACGCGTGGTCGACAGACGGACACACAGAGAAGGAGACACAGAGACAGCATGGACAGGGCCAGCCGGACATGCCGAATCATGGCCTAATTGCCCCGCTCTCTGCGCAGAGGCTGGCCCGGGCTCGAGTCCGCCCTTATCTCCCCTCTGATGTCCATCCATTATGACAGGCTGGGGACTCAATTATGTCACAATCGTTCAAGTTTGTCGGGATTCTGCGGGAAGATGAGCTGGAGAGGATGAGGGTGATTAGTTCGGGACAGCCCCTGCAGTGCGGAAAGGGACAATAATTTGTTTGGTTGCGTAGAGAAGTATCAAGGGAGAAGATATGAAACAATCACGATAATCCACGGTCAACGTCAACCGCGCGGTTCCGAAACGCACATGTTTCCATTCCTGTTGATCGGCCTCACATCCCTATTAACATGATAAGAGACGAAAATTTACAGCTTTAACAAAACTGAGATGTTCCCACTTTATCCTCTATGTGATTCATTGATCCCTTTCTCTCTCTCACTCTTTCCCATCGAAGACTTGAGAAATTAAAGTTTTGGTAATCGCATATATTCGGTAAGGAATTTGGCATGTAATGAGCTATCTATCTGAATATGCATTATATCAATGATTCCTTTGTGCGACCTGATTTGATTTGACCGTTACTCCAGCGGTAGGGTGACACTCATCCTTGCGTAAAAACGTGACTGTAACACCTTACAGTGATCACGGTGGCGCTCCTAATGCGACTTGACAAATATGAGAGTGTGAGGAAAAATCAATTTAAAAAAATTACCAACGCGAAGCGACATTGCCGAAGATGTGAAGATCCATGACACCAGCCAGATAGCTCCATCATAACAATGGTTTACTGACTCGCTGATTACACTATCACTGTCACCATTACGTGTCCTCGGTATGATCTCCATTGTGCTTTCAATGCGCTCCAATTGCGCTCGCTTTTGCAACCTGATCCATGTGCTCTGTAGCTTTTTTCTCTGTATGTACACCACGCGAAAAATGATAGTGCAGTCGACTGCCAGAGGTAAGATTTCAATGCGCTCCCTCTGCGCTATGTGCGCTCTCGGTGCGTCCAAGTCGGTCTCGCTGCGCTCCCACTACGCTCATGTAATTCAACGTGCTTTTGCTTTTGGTCTCCTAACTTGGTAACCACCCCTTCCCACACATAGAAGAGTAGGTTTTCCTTTCCCGATCACAAATAAACAATCGGAGTCTATCGTTTCACGCTCCAAAATTTAATATTTAATTGATTTGGTTGTACTTTTTATTTTGTTTCATTATGTTTTGTATTTCAATTCAAAATGAAGTCTGTATGATTTATATATGTATTTAATGAATACAATAAAGAATAAAAACACGTCATGTGAGAAGGACAAGGACGTCTTTCGATATGACACCTGAAAACCCACCCCCACACATACATACTTCTCTCTCTCTCTCTCTCTCTCTCTCTCTCTCTCTCTCTCTCTCTCTCTCTCCCCCCCCCCCCCTCTCTCATGTGACTCTATTGACCATGTATAGTCACCATTAACCACATACATGATAAAGCAGACTTCAAGTCAACAATTGTCAACATTGTGCAAATTCACTATACTGAGGTTGACATGCTCTTTAAATTTAGCGTCTTTATAGAAGTAGACAGTACCTGATCATGGGAATAAATGAACGGTTTCCGCCTCTCTGAGTTTGGCGTACTTATTCTTTTGCGTCTCCACATCACACCAGAAGTGTTTAATGCAAGTATTAATTGTCGGTTTTGGAGGATTGTCCTCTAAATCAGATAATGCTTCAAATCGTGTGCTCGAACCTACAAAGTCAACAACAACAGACAACAAGCAAAAGAACGCGCCTGTTTGTAAGCATCGAAAAGATTAATATGAGACAATACAACGATAAAGGTTGCACCCGTCGACCTGGATTCATGTGCCCTTTATGAAACCTAGGATTTTTGTCCTACTTTTCCGTGAAGATGATGAAAAAGGAAGATTGACGCTTTATTTGATAATATATATTTTTATGACAGTGAAAGAAACGGATAGTAATAGTAATTTCATTAAAATTGAAGTGAATATATTGAATATGGAACATCTTGAACGAAAACAATCACATGGCTTTACCAAAAGTTTTAATATTGTCTAAATAGTTTTTTTTTGTACACTCTCACCATGGATTAATTAAAAAAAAAACATTCAACTTAATATTGAGAGGTCAGAAAAAAAATCTTCCTGGCTGACATTTGTAAAAAGGACAATCAATTGTATTTCATTGTAGAGATGTCTTTTCTATTGTTTCTGAGCGAGAGTCAAGTTCATTGATTGATTGTTTGATTTTAATCAAAGAACTTGTAGTCATCCGTTGGCAGCTGTTGTCGAAAAACATACTGAAGGAGGATTGTCCTCTATATCGAATAATGCTTCAAAGCGTGTGCTCGAACCCACAAAGTCATCAACAACAGACAACAAGCAAAAAGCGCATCTGTTTGTAAGCATCAAGACGATTAATCTGAGACAAGACAACGATAAAGGTTGTACCTGGATTCATGTGCCCTTTTTGAAACCTAGGATTTTTGTCCTACTTTTCCGTGAACATGGTGAAGATGATGAAAAGGAAGATTGACGCTTTGTTTGACAATATGTATTTTTATGTGTCCTGAAACAGTGAAAGAAACAGATGGTGATAGTAATTTCATGATAATAGAAGCGAATATATTTAACGAAATCAACCACATGGTTTCACCGAAAGTTTCACTATTGTCTAAATAGTATTTTTTTTTGCACTCTCACCATGGAAACATTAAAAAAAAACATTCAACTAAATATTGAAAGGCCAGAAAAAAATCTTCCTGGCTGACATTTGTAAAAAGGACAATCAATTGTATTTGCCTATAGACATGTCCTTTCTATTGTTTCTGAGTGAGAGTCAAGTTCATTGATTGATTATTTGATCGTAATCAAAGAACTTGTAGTCATCCGTTGGCAGCTCTTGTCGAAAAGCATACTGACGTCATCCTTGGCACCTCAACGTGGCCAGACCGAGGTGTGTGATTTCCGCGACAATGGTTACCCGTACCATATCTGGAAATATATACTGCCAAATCAAAACCTTTGTACAATGAAATAAAAAGATTGATTAGAGCATGTTATTATAATAATCAGTGGATGCGTACTTATACAAAGTGTTCCTTGGTTAATAAAGTATACTTCTTAGTTTTTAAAAGAAAGAGGAAAAAACGGGTACGGAAAAAATTATATGATAGGCAATGTTACAAACGATATGTCGTTATCAAGTTACATATATCACGCTCATACTATATAAACATAATCTAAAAAGCCTTACGTATGTGATGAAATCTTGTAGGTATATAACTATATAAGAATCTGCATAACGATTGTATACATTATTATGGAACTTTTTACAGTGCAAGCTTTGTTTTAGTTTCATCGAAAAAAAATATGCATATTTGTGTTCGGACGGCTCAAAGTTAGCAAATCTTGTCCAACCTACTGTTCATGTTCTAATATCAATGTCATGATATTTATTTTCCATACAGGTTTACTTCTAATGAAAGAAAATAAAAAAACAACCACCACTTCTCTTCATTTCCGACTCCGACTATATGTGTTGTTATTACAGTCACGACGATATATGATGTAAATGTGTTCTATTTATTGAGTTGTGATGGTTCCATTGCCGCGCTGACATCCCACCGACAACGTGCAGCACGTAACTTTTTTGAAATACTGATGACACTGGTATTTCCTGAGTGCTGATTGGACGATGGGAGAACATGACCAGAACATCGGAAGTATCGGTTGACGTCTTAAGAAATCGGGTTTCGCGCCAGGCAAAGAAGGAAATGCCGAGCGAAGAATTCGTCATGCTCTCCCCCCAGTGACTCACCCCTATCAAAGGAGTCACACATAAATTGTATCTCTTGAAGTGAGATTGAAACTCGGAGGGGCGTCATCGTCTGACCAGAAATGTACGCGATAGAAGGGGGAAGAAGGCATGGACGCGGGCCTACTGGCATGCGCTGTCGGTGGCGGTGCGCTGATTGATAGGGTCCTGTCACGTCGAACGTGCCCGGGACGGGCCGGGCAGGCAGAGCTAGCGCGACCCGAGCCCTGCGAGATGTGCCCTTCATCAGCCCTCATCCCCCAATCTCCCCGAACCAGCCTGACCTTACACATAAATTAACAAGAAAAAGGCTTGGCGCTGTCGCTCGGGTGGGTAATAAATGTGATTACATTCAAAACCACATGCAAGCTCAGAAAGTGCATAATCATTTGCCCTCTTTACTGATTTCTCGTTTGGGTATGATGGCGCAGAAAGATGTAAATTACGGACTGACTTCCTCTTCGATGTTGGATGAAACATCTTTACCCAGCAGTTACATTACAAGCCTCAAAACAGATTCTCTCAGTCGCGTCAGGGTTTATCTTTATCATAATTTGGAATATCAACGGTGACATGTTTATGAAGGCAATGCACTCTTACTATTAACTCTAATTATGACCAAAAAATCACCTTAAACAAAATAACCTTATCTTACCTTACTAAATAACCTACACATGACCGCATTATAGTGTCGACCACATTGCATGTTCACTGGATTTAGAATGACGTTAAAGATAGGGCAATCTTCTGACTTCTAAGACGTACTCGATGGCACTAATTCATCCCTGTCATTTTACGATCATACAACCAGGATGATTCTATATGAATCACAATATACGATAAGCCACATGACGGCGCAGTTCTTTCTAAAATCGCGTCCTCGATTCAAAATATTCCGAATCACACCATGACGAAATGCAATGTTTATGAAGTCTAGGCGTGCATGTGGTTGGATTTATCAATCTACATATTCAAAAGGTACTAAGAAACATTCAAGGCCTATTTAAATGTGAGAATACTTTCCAAACGACATTAGATTTTGTCATTTCACCCCTGTAATGCCTCTTCAAATGAGAAAACATGTTATGTAATCACGCTAAATTTCGGAACGAAGCCAATTTGAAATATAGAAGAGTAGAAGTTGTGACGGCTTTATTTTCTGAACATGATACCATCGTATCCAGCAACGGTATTATTCTGATTTGTGTGTTTCACCCCGTCCTAGTTGTGAGCCAATTTTATGTGAGTTTATCACGGTAGTGTTGCCCTTTTGCAGGTCAATAAAATTGTGTCAATTTCACGGAAAATTGAGGAAAATATTCTACAAGAATTTCCCTCACAATGTTGAAACTGGGATGGCTTTAAGCGGAATTATGTTGATCGCTAGATTTCAAGATGAGTTTTGAGCGGTTCGTCCAGAATTCAGTGGTTATGTAGCGAAGAGCATTATGCTGTTTTCGTATACCTTCCAACTTCAGCAAAAAGGAATCTGGAAAAAGGCTACCCCCAGAAAAGAAAATCAAATTCAAACATGTTTGACTCTGCCTCGTCTCCTCGAGACTCAACTAGTCCGCAGGGGACGTCGCGGAAACGTCGCGGCAACGTTGCGAAGACTCGGTCTCCACAACGTCGCCGCCTAGCCTCCTAGCCAGTCAGATATCCATGTTGCACCACAAATTGACGTCCCTGCACAAATTGACGCCGGCGACAATTTGTGCAGAACCCTGGCACCACAAATTGTCACCCCCTGCACAAATTGTCGCCGGCGACAATTTGTGTAGAGACGACAATTTGTGGTGCAACATACCCACCTTAGTGCCGAGCTTACGGGACACCCCTCCCACCTTCCCTCACGCATCCATCCATCCATCCATTCCATCATCGGGCACCACGCTGCCATTCAAGGGGACAGGATACCTTACCGAGCTTGTCATTGGTATCACCTGGAGCCCGTTGCATAAAACTTGTCATTATTAGTAACTGCCATGGTAACGTCGCTTGACAGCCAATCACATTCAAGGATTGACATTGGTAGCAAAGTTACTATCAACGGTAAGTTTCTAGATGAAAAAAAAAACAGTGCATGATTACCATGGCTACCTATGGCTCAAGAATGCGTCCCTCGAATCTTGTTGTACTCTTCACTGTGAATGGCGGACATCGCTAAACGATAGTGTTGATGTTTGCTCACAGCGACGCGATTTACGGTTGCCTTTTGCCACTTTGTCATGACAACCATTGCAATCATAATGACAGGGTCACGTCTCCACTAAGGCATTTACACATTGCTACGAGCGATGAGAGAGAACATGGGCAATAACGGGAAACCGCTTTGGTGTAAGCGGCTGAATAGGCTATAGCGTGCCTGGTTTCTCATCGGAGCACTGATTTGCCAAGTCATCATCCACCCAGCACCGCTTACAGCCCGTGCACACTCGGCTCTTTACTCATGGCGTGTTGATCCGATCTGACAAGCTGGAGAGCCAGAAATTAGGTTTTTGTGTCATGATGTCTCCAATAGACACGGGCCACGGCGTCACAAGTCATCAACTGTCACGGCCATTAGCAGACATTCCGCCTCAGTGTGTAACTCTCTGTCTATCAATACATGCTCTCCAAAATCCTCACATGAGGAGCTGTTAATCTCTGATGTGATTGGCTCCTCAGTAGTCCCGACAAAGCGGTCTTACTCAGACGATATACCTGGTGATTTCATAATACCACCACAGCCGACACGATCCAATCACTCGCACACGTCTATGACTCGCTGAATCGCACGACGCTCGTCATTGGGTTCGTGCAAGAAGGTTGGGTCACATTTTCTAGTCGTATGTGCTTGCGACTGGACTGTAGAGTCGTGACTAAATCGTGTCGTCTGTGGTGGCTATTAGGTGTCATCCTGTCGGGAGGGTTTGATCGGGTTGTGCTGATGCAAGGACGCGTGGATTCAGGCGAGGTGTCGAGAGTGGTAGACGCCCTTACCAGTTGTAGGATCTAGGTCGGTACTGCGCAGAAAGCATGATTTAACTCTTCACGCGCCATTGATGCGTCTTTGCACAAATAATAAATGAAAACCCCACACAGTACCCACGTGTTGGCAAAACAAGGGCGTAAAGGGATATTAAGCTGGTTTTCATAAAAGCAGAAAAATGACAGAAACATATAAGTGAAGATTTGATGAAAATCCGTCAAAGGTTAAGAAAATTACACTTGTCTAAATTTTCGATTTTGTGACGTCACATGCGAGATGCTTTTCCCTATGCTGTGTGCATTTTTTTTAAATGTCGATCTTCTCAATAGGATATGTATCATTTTACATGTACATTTAATACATAATTAGAAACACTTTTACACACATAGCTCTATAATTAAGAATTATTCCTTCATCAAAAGCAGAAAGGAGCAATTTATGGAATCATGATGGAATCATATATAGCACACAACATATGGGCATGGACCATACCACGTGGTAGGGTCCATGGTATGGGAGAGCACCTCGTAAGTGACGTCACAAAATTAACATTTTGAAAGATCATGACTTTCTTATTCTTTGACGGATTTTCGTTTTTTCTGTTTTTGTTGAAACAAGCTTAACTTAAGGGTGAACTTTCTCTTTAACGTTGTAAACGTATGATATCTATGCTTGTAGGTCAGAAAAGATTATTTCCACTTAAATTCTATTCAAGGTATTACATGTATAGCATCATTATGCCCTACGCTCGAATTTTGACAATATGCAACTTAAACACTTGAAAAATATCACAATAAGCTCAAAATGCATCGATATAGATTATGTCAAATTAGCACATTTCACATTGTTATTACACTGTAAAATGTTTCTATTTAATTATTCAAAGCATGAATATGATGTATGTGATGAAAAAGTAATATTACAGTTAATGAAATGCGGGTAAACTTGGACGATTATTTATACAATTGTTGCAAAGAAATGATGGGGTTTTGTGATTGTAGCGTACTTCCGAAGTTGTGTTTTAAAACTGGGGAACACGTACCAAGTACCAAGTTGTGTGGGTGAAACCTAATGTGTTTTAACTTTTATTTCCTTCAGTACCATATCAATATTTCAAAAAGTCATAGAGCAATGATGTGTAATGTTGTTTCATAAACACTACAGTAATATTTATGTTTCCATAAGTGTAAGGGTAATTACTTTTAATCTATTGTGTACTTAAGTATGTGTAGGTGTGGAAAAGACAAATGGGAATTCCGTAGCTGCAACCTACAGTATTAGTCATCTTTGAAAAGGAAAACAATAAAATGATGTGGAATATGATATCGTTTAAGTTAACGGGCAATTCTGTTAAATTTATTGTATGCTTTGGTGTTATTTATGTGGTATGTTAAAACATGCGTATGATATAAATATTGTCATGAAGATTAAAGCTACACTAAAACAAAAAAACAAAAAACAAAAAAACAGCACAAAGGTTCAAGTATACACATTTCTTTTGCAATACATTTAAATGTTCGATTAGATTTAGAGGAGTAAAAGAATCTTTGAAAATGAATGATTTTTTTTGTTCACAATATGGTACCAGCCCTGTGAAAATACAATGAAAAATTATTTTGTCAGCGTCAACGCTCCAATTTCAATCAAATTCCATTCTTTATTCATTCAAAGAAAGAAATAATTTTCATGACCAATTAATTCAGGGTATCACCAGAAAACAAACAGCTTGTAAAGTTTTATAGTTACTGGGAAACAATCGTACCATTAATACCAGTATTAAAAAAGCTACATCTATACTAAGAGTATCTTTTTAAATCCACACGAGATAGGTCAGAACACTTTTCTATATCTTTCGATTCTGCATCGTATTTGTCGGTATAAATCGCTGAAACGAAGGTGGTGATTTTCTGGCAACCAATGTTGGCAACCTATGAGAGAAGCTTTTGCTGACAGACTGACTCAGTAAACTGAAGGAGTAAGTCCCATTGGTTCTTTCAAGTGATTTACCCAAATTCTTGGATATATACATGGAGGGTAACACATTTTTCCAACTTATTTGGTCTTTTTGCATAGACAAGGAAGAATTCGACTATTGGAAACGCCTGCCTTATTGTGCAATAAGCAACTGAAAAAAAAACAGGTACAACAAAACTTTTGTTTAACTTTTACTAGAAAATTGTCAAATCTGTTTAAAATCTGGAAGTTTGGAATTGTCCATATCTGTTATCAGGATAATGGTACTCATTGTCCCATGAACATGTGAGCCCGTCTTATGTATTATTGAAACGTATGACAATATTATTATGTTTACAAACATTTCATTGCCGGTTAATAAAGCGTATATCGACACTAATTATTCACACTCTGGTTTCCATTAGAAAACAAACATCACTAAGTAAAATGAATAAAGATATATTAATTTCAAGAATACACACTAAGAAATAAGGACTCACAATTGAACCTCCAGGCGTGATACAATAGCAACACCCCAATGGGGTTCAAAATTTGCACCCGAGTCAAGGGTGCAATTTTGAACCCTCTACTGGGGTTCATTTTTGCGCCCTGCGTGTTCAACACTGCATCTCTAGGGGTTCAATTTAAAAGTAGTCGGGGTTCAATTCAACATCCATACGGTTGAAATTTGCACTCTTAAATGTATATTTTTGCACCTTTGGAGGTTCATTTTCCACCAAACCCAACCCTACAGGGTGCATAATTGAACCTTTCAGGGTTTATTTCTGAACCCAGGTAAAGAATTTTTTTTTTTAAACGTTTTAAAACGGAGTTTTTTGGACGTTTTGTGAAAACGCTTTATGGACGCCAAAAAACGTACATGGATGTAAACGCACACACAACCCTAACCCTACCTACCTGCACTACACAACCCTAAACCTATTTTAATTCTATCCTATCTCATCGTACCCTATACTCCTATCGTGCTCGCACGCTCACTTTCATATATATAGTACTACGGTAATGTGCTCCAAAAAATGTTGGTTAGTACAACTAAAGATAAATATTTTGTTGTAAAAATTGTTGTCTGCACTCAATTAGGTGGCATTTATTGTTTTAATGTCTAAATGTCTAAATGTTTATTGGAATTTATGCTTAAATATTCCTTCTATCTGGGTTTGTGCCGTTTATCTATTAAAATTTACAAAAATAGGCCTAATACATTCATGAATATTCAGTAGCATCTGAGTACGAAGTACCTATTTGATGCCTTGTCTCCGCTTGCATGATTGGTTGATCGACACCAGCTCGTCGCTTAGTTTATGTACGATTACTTTCTTTACGGAGAATTATAACATTTATGTTTCGTTTGCGTGGATTTACGTAGCGAATTAATCAATATTGATCATTTGGTAATTTAAACTTCATTTTCTTCCCATAATCTTTGAATCAACTTACTTTTATAAAAGATACTGGCTGTAACAGGTGAATGATATGATAATCGCTTTTCTATAGGTTTCTGTACAAGGCTAATAATCCTTACAGAAAGGTTCAAAATTGAACCTTCCTGGAAATTGAACCCTGCTTCGTACGAAGTAAACCCGCAGAGGTGGAATATTCAACCCTTGTCGAGATTGGGGTGCTAAACGCAAAATTGAACCTTAAACGGCACCTTTATTTCTTCGCGTGGAATGTAGGGTCATGATACAAGCAAATGCATATATACGACTCAATGATGAAGTAAAGTATAAAGCTCACTCATTAGTAAAATCATTTTAGGATGGCAATTGTCAACCCATAAGATGTGAAATTGTGAAATAATGATTGCATTAGATCAAAAAGAATATCTGCGTCACTTGGCACCAATGATTTCCCCTGTTGTCATTCTATCGACCCCCTCCCCCCCCCCCCCAATCCTCCGAGAAAATGACTTATTTTTCACAATGCTGGAAGTACATTCCTATCTCTTCCTTGATTCTCTCTCACGTAGTAGCAAACTGCACGTCCAAGGCCGTGTCAAGCGTTATTGTCTTGCGAGTCGTATCGCCTTGAATGTTTATTATACATCGCAACATATGAATAGAAGCCAATCCACAAGGACAGACCGCCGGATCAGGCGAATATTAAAGTTCAGACCGTAAAAAATTATATATATTTATACAAAGATCTGGCGCCAGGGAATTTGACAGGTCTGATCCCCTCATTTCGTCCGGTTCCAAGCGACCTATCTCGCTTCGCCTCTTGAGTTCGAATCGTTGGCTCTGTGCTTTGCTCGCAGGCAGGGCGTGCGGCTGGCAGTGGATGGCCGTGTACTTCGCGCGGTCACTTCAGGCAGCAGCGAGTTAATTAGTCCCATGGAAGTGCGTTCACCGCACAATAAGCGCGGCAAGGGGAGGGTGTCGGCTCGACGTTTCTATGGTAACTCGGTGGAAGACGGGAGGGGTAGTAAAACGAAGAAAAGAGGGTATTTCTGTTTCATCGCCAATATAACGTGTTGTGACTCAAACCGGGTAGGAAAAAGTGCGAACGCATGTCTTACACGAGTGTATAAAATTGAAGAAAGGTCTTTGCTTTTTTTTTTCCAAAACGAGATATGAAATTTGGCAGCATACCTCACAAGAACAGCTCACAAATTCAACGTGCAGAGACACAAACGAAATCCTCTACCATAGAAGGACACGCTTCAAAGATCCTTTTCCTTCTCCGCTTACATCATTCAAACGCCGTTAGCAGGCTTAGTAAGCAGGCTGCGTACAAAACTGACACAAACATACATTTCTCTACCTCATTTCCTACAGATTTACACATTACACATTATTTCTCATACTGTCTTGTGCGTCTTCGTTCTACATTTAGTTGTTATTTTTATGATTTTTTCCAAACTTATATTAAGAAGAACATATGAGGCTGCGATGGCGCTGACAAATGGAAATGAAGACACAAACAAAATGAATAAAACGCCGAAGAAAAGTAGTATTTAAATATTTCGGTCATAGATAAAGGTCTATGACCGAAATGTTGATATAATACTCTTCTCTCGCGTTTTATTTATTTGGTTGTGTTTTCATATATATTATGACCATTTTCTACTTGTTTTCATTAGATTCATTTTCTTGATTTACATTTACTTTCCACGTTATTGTCTCCCCTTAATGTTGTTCTTTTGCTTGCTTTTTATAATTAATTCATGATGGATCTACGTTGATTATTCCTCTGTTAAGGTCAATCTAGTGTATGTTTTCATAAATCTTTGGCTCTGTTCAGTAATAAGTTCATTTCTTATAGATTTTCTATCAATATATGAGCTGATGTTGATTTATCTTATGTACCTATATCTCAAGATGATTTGGAAGTTTGAAATTGTATGAAATCAAGTTATGTAAGAAAAATTCATTATTCAATACTCAGTAATGTGAACTGAAATTGTCCGAACGAAAATTTCCAAATCGATCAATCAGTAATGCTTGACTTTCTGAATATAACATCTCGTACTTTTCGTGAAAGACTAATGTCTATTAGTCAATACTTTGTTTATGAGTTCTCTTTAATGTTGATTGTGCTGGTAGTCCCGTTCTCCCATAAACCTATACTGCCATCATAAAATAGAGACATGCAGGTATTCTAACTATTCATTCTTGAGAGAAAATAGAAAATAGGCAATAATTGCCAAATGTAGGTAAGATAGACTGTTCTTATACAAAGCTCTTAAATATTTATATTTCACAACGTGAATTCAATATCTTCTTTTATTGTTTTCGTCTCTTTTTTTTCTCATTCTTTTAATTTTCTCCTCGTTTTTCATGTTCTAATTTCAGTATTTCTTCTTTTGCTTGTGCTAGTTCTAGTGACCCAATATCTTCTATTTAATTGTTCATCTGTTGTCTCGCTTTTATACCCCATACCCTGATATGACTGTTTCTCCTTTTACAAAGAAATTAATCTGGGCGTCAGCGTACGAGCTCTGAATCGTAAAGTAGTTGGTGAAATGGGTGCCGGACGATCTGGAGGAGGAAGAGTCTTGGAGACCGATCTATCTTCACTTGAGACCCCGAGCAGTGGATGGTTGGAACCTTCAAGGGAAGCTGAAGTAAGCGACCATTTCCTACTTGGCGACACCGAGACACAAAAACTTCCAAGGTTTACTTAGCATGAGCGTAATATGACTAACAAAATAACAATCATGTACCATTTTTGAACGCTCAATTTAACGTAGAATTCGCCCTCGGGCGATAGAGAGAGGGAAAGAGAAAGTGATCAAGAGAGAAAGAGGGAGAGGGTGATAATTTCTGGCCGAGCTGTGGCTGCTGACTGCACGTTATGACACTACAACGCGTCGGGCATGAGGCAAGAAGGTCGTGGGGCTGAAAGACTTGCAGGAAATTTGTGAGAAAAAAAATGCGCGGGGGATAATTTGAACGGCTCTGTCCAGAAAGCATGTCGCCGCCCAGGGCCTCCCGAGGCGATGTTATCAAAGAAAGTCGCAGCGAATTGAATTAAAAATCGCATAAATTTAATTTTCGGAAGGGATGCCGTTGTTTATTATCTAATATGTTCGTGTTGGTGACTCGTTCACGTTCTGACATGCTATTACTTTTTATCAGTATTATTGGTATGGGGATGTCCTTTTTTATGGTGACAACACTTGTGACATGACGTGGCGGTGTGGCATCTAGAAGACAATATTAGTCTTCACCCGGAAGACGGAATAATCATGTATTATTCCGTCATTATGTTTAAAGAGAAATAATAAAATCAAAACAAAATACAAAAAAAAAATCACCGAAGATGAAGCTAAATGTGACTGTGCCGATTTTCCCAAAAACTATAGAAAATAAGGACAGACTTTGATCTATTCCAGCAAGGATGCCAGTCAAACCACTTAAATAACTTCATTGAGTTTGATTCTGTGAACGGTGGCGTCAACTCTAAATTGAATATAAGGGTATATTGATTGTCATATGATAATTATCGTTGAAAAACATGATCTCAAATCAAAAGGACATCAGGATAAGCATGATTCAAATCATGAAGAACGCTAGATAATAAAACTGGCTAAATAAGGCAAGGGCTGCACGGATACCCCCCCCCCCCCCCCCCTCGTCGACACAGGCTAAAGTCTTGTTAACCTGGAGCTCAAACATGTCAAATGACTTGTCCTTCCACCCAACTATCCACACCCCAAGACTGACTCGAGAACTGGAAGAAGGGCGTTGGAGGGGCGCCGAAAGGCGTGGCTGGTCAGATCTATTGATCGTGCTGATTGAACTCCTACGACGCCAAATAACAACATCTAGAAAATGTAACATATTTCATGTAATTCATCCTGTTCCCCGATTGGTCCATACATGTATTTATAAGATAGATTTAACCATCCTACTAAATGTAAGTATTAGATGGCCATTTCATAATATATCAAGCTATCAGTTACATTTTTGAAGAAAAAATATATAAAATATAAACATAACAAATGATCATGCCGATCGATTGATCTGATTGGTTGATTGGTTATGATCGTAGGGAACTTATGTCGAGATTTAATTCCGTTTTCAGAATACTAAATCGAGTTCCATAGTTTTGACCATGTTCCCCAGAGCTGTCTATACTTTTGTACTCACTAAGGATGACATACAGAGGGACAGAAAAACCCCACGTAACCCAGCATTGTCAATATTTTAACAACTATTCACGGCACTGTAGCCGCCTGTTTAAATGAAGTCTATCCGCCTAAAACTTGGTTGGAATTTAAAAATCCAAGTAATTAAGAGCTTCAAACGAACGCAAAAATGCCGCGATGGGGCCGTTCTTTACACACTACGAGAGATAATCCGTATTATTGTGTTTCATTTAGCGTGACTGTTTAACGATGTTGCTGGACTAATTGAGCTCAGTTGGACTTCATCATCGTAGATCCGGGTTTGGAGTGAATAAAACGAACGTAACCACGCAGTCAACGCGTATTCGCAGACAAGTTCAAACGTTCCGTTGATACATGATACATGTAATAAATTGTTCACTTTTATATTCAAGGGCAATATGTGTAGTATACAAGCTACAAACAAATCAAAAACACACGAATGCATTTACGCACACTCCTGAAACCCGTTATGCGCGCATACAAGAATGTTCTCTGCTGCGCCCCCAAATCCAAACTGGCCGCCAACCTGTTCATAAAGACCACCTGCTAATTGAGACTTCTTGTTTACCTTGGGTGGTCTTTCTGTACAAATTCTACTTTAACGCCATGAGTAAGCATTATATCATCATGATGGATATCATAAGATTGAGAAATCATGTAAAAATGAAGTAAAATTGGCCTCTGACACCGAAATGTTTTTGGTATAGTATAATGCGCGTGGTATGGTCTAGCTAGTGAACAACAATGATGTTATAACTACGTCCATGTGGTGCTAAATTACTTTGATCTGGAATATTCTTGGGAAGCTAACTTGCAAGGCGCCAGTATTCCAAGTGAGTAATAATGTGAGAAAAAAATAAAAACTCACTTATCATGAAATTTAAAACTTTAAGGGCTGGACTGGAAAACGCAGAAGTGAGGTCGTGTGTGTTTCAGTGCACTTCAATATGGTTTAATTTTCATGACTCTACTTGCTCAGTTGATTGACGAGTTTCAGAGAAGCAGTATTTCCTTTCCCTGACAGAATGTTATGTTGATAGAGAAGAATATAATGTCATTATAAAAAGAGAAGAAGATATTGATATATTGATGCTGAGAGAATGCTGAAAGAATTGAGGGAAAGGCTAAAGTCGCTCATTTGAATAAGGAAATAATTTTCTATTGCATATGTTTTTGATAGCTTTTTATGACAGGAAAGCGTTTCACAGTCAAGACATTGCACGGTGTATCATCACAGCGTGAAGACCGATGGCTCAATCTTCGCGTAATGATAGGACTGTCCAGCGTGTTCGTGGCCCAGAGAGAGAGAGAGAGAGAGTGTGTGTGTGTATGAGTGGGGTGGGGGGGGGGGGTGGGGGGGGGGGTGGGGGTGGGGAGGATGCCGCACAGAGAACGAAGCGGCTCGAACATTCAGACAGGTTGCATGTTCATCGTCTGCAGCATCCTTAGTATAGTATCACAGCTTATAATTATGCTGTTTGTTCTTATTGCATCTCTTTCTATCTATCTGTTTATTTGTTTGTTTGTTTGTTTGTTTCTTGAGACAGCATTAACACAATGGCACAGCCAGACAGAGCTCGATTCTCGTTTCATGTGTCAGTTTCCTCGACGGGCTTTTACTAATTATAGATCAGACGAAACAGGTAAATGTCTGGTTTCTATGGTAACAGCTAGAATTTAGTCTTATGTTATAAACATGTACATTGCAATGACTCATGAAAGTGATTTACAGACACAGTTTGTGAAAATTCAGTTTCTTACGGAACAGTGTAAAGACAACGATTTCGATGACAGTCATTGCAATTCTGAATCTGAATCTTAATCTTGTTTCTCTTCTTTTACGGATATACCATTTATTGAACGACTAAGTACCTCCGATTTTGTAATTGAGTCCCATTAAATGTAAATAAAATAAACGTAAATACCCGTGTTATAAAGGAAGAAAATAAAGGTGTGTTATATCCATTGTAAAACAAAACGTTTACATCTACCTCATCGTGACGAACGGGAACTGATTTCCATTGTGTTGAAGAAATGTTATCTTTCACAAATCGTTGAGGGCCGATGAAGTACGCAATGTCAACATTTGTTTCATCTTTCATGAGTACATCCAGCGCCGACCCCCCCCCCCCCCCTTTCCCTTTCTCAAAGCATCCCTCCCTCTCCTCAGTCCCCTGTATAATACCACCGGTCAGTGACGTCATAGACAAGAACCACGTTTAGGCGGGAGGCATCTCATCTGAGGTAGTCAAACCACGTGACGTCACATCGTGTGCAGACGGCCATCTCCCAGGTGAGCACGTATAGGATTGAGAAGAGGACACATATCATACAGATGAGCTAGCTGTTCCATGTCAGGGATTCCCTCCTACCCGTCTGCCCGGCCGTCTCCTATCCGTTCTCTTAACCGTTTGTGTGCCGGACAAAATGTTGCTCTGCGGGGATTGTGTGTATACTGATGAAATAACCCTTAGGTGGCACTTTTAAGGTTAAAACAGTACCGAGCCCAGACGCCCAGGCGCAATGCACCCATACCAAGCCGACGAAGGCCAACAAGTCATTCCCGACCCAAGGGCTTTTTGGCGGGATGACGTGAACAATCGCATTACAGAATGGCCCTTGCCAGACGTTGCAGTCATTTTTCCTGGAACAGAATGTCCGAAAATCATTCGTCATTACATTTATTTTGTCTTGCTTTAAAGCGTGTGCTCTCTTTGGGATGCACGGTCTGAACTTTCGGCATTGTCGTTTACCGCGTCTAGACTCTACAAACATGAGACGTTTATCGTTAACTGGTTTAATTACCCCGTCACCATGTGAAAAGTTCACAGAGTCTAAGGATGACGAAATCCGTCTCACGTCTGAGCTTATGAACAAGATGCACAGAGGTTTGTATGTGTTTGTGTGAAAGTGCGAACAACTATCAACTTTACCAAGGATGTATGAGCTCGCTTCATTCAATTTGACTTTTCCACTTCGACTCGGACGCATACGGGATCCGCCATGAGTCCCTGTCCGTTAGTACACAAACGATGCGAATGTATGAGTGGGTCGGTGCGAATTACATGATCACGAGAATTGCATTTCACGAGAAGATCGCTTTAAACACACGACGCACAACCGGGTGTATTTTCGACCATGCTCAAGTTATCGTGTGCACACTATTCTACCGAACCACAACAAAATGTATATCGTTTGTTTTATAGATGGGCAACAACAAATAATAATGATAAAAATGATCATGCAAATATTCATCGGACAACGATCAACGACGCATTGCAATATTGACGGGATACATGGGAATAAATTACCATACATTTGACAAGGAGATGTATGTGAAACAATAGTTCAATCACCTACATAATTAAAACTTAAAAAAACTAAAAATAGTTTGTGTAATGATGAAAATTAGAATGTATTACGGAAACATTAATTGAAGTATGATAATTCTTTGGAGATTCTTGCACCCATTCTATAGTAGTGCATGCAAAATTCTTCTGAAAACTCATATCATGCTGGATATGGCTGCTAGTTTCATTCATATGAATGTAGTGTTGTGGAGGTCGTTCCAATGACCTCTAGTCTGAAAGGAAGCGGTTCGAACCCTGCAGCGGACATTAATAGTTACAAACTATAATTGCGAAGCTTCAGTCTGATTTTGATTATTCATTCCCCTGCTTTGTGTGAACCATGCCGTATATGTAATACATTTATTTATGGAGTGCTGTACAGCGATATAAGTCGTAAAGTGATATGAACTATATGAACACAGTGACAAACATGTTTGTTGTCAATCAACGCAGGTATTGGAATCAGACCATATCTGAAGTGATCTACTTTCCATTCCCACGTGCATGAACAATCATGTATTCACGGTCACAATATGCATGATTATACACGGGTTAATTTTTTTTATGTAGACGTTATGAAGAACAATTAGACAGGGTTTGTGGGTCTGGTTAGGATCAAGCCGATGATACGGGAAAATAGGCCTACTCCTGCCTTTTTCTTCGCAACATACAGTGCAGTGTTAGCTGCTAATGTAAGGCACATTAGTTGAATTGTTTGGCTCGCTGTCAGCTACCCCTTCGTAGACAGTCACGAAAGAATCAGTGTTAAAAGGTATCACATCCCAACAATTCACAATGTTGTAACAGCGTCTGAAATGACCATGGCAATAAAGATAACAACTGAAGAAAAGCAGTAGTAGGAATTTGAGATTTTCAAGAACAAAAGGAATAATGAAGGGGACTGCTTCAACACCTGTTTCAGTCGTTTCTTCCCAAATTAGTCCTAATCGATGTTGATTTTTACAAAGTTCCGATGTTGGGATTGCAGCAGGCACCGTGTCTCGGGCGGATGGGTGCTGGAACCCGCACGGAAATGAGGGGCAGTACTCAACCATTACTCCTTCTTACCCCCTCCCTACCAACTCGCTACCCCCTCACTAACCCTTCCTATTCCCTCCCTGCCCCCTTCCCCTCCCTCATGCCGCGGTCTCTCTCGACATGCACCATGTACACCCTAAAACAAGGAGCAGGATAAACAAAGATGAACAACCACGTCGCAATTTGGATTGGCTCTTTATGCGCAAATTAGATATCGTTGCACTGTTGATACATCCCATTCCCATAGGGCAATACTGCATCTGACAGAGATTAAGATGTGAGCATTGCTATTTGCACACTAAAGACGGTTTTGCAGTCTTTATCAACGGAATAAAGAAAAGAACAAGCGAAAAAGAATGTTGAAACGTAAGTGATCACCTTGATATATGATCGTATTCTAAAATAAATTTGAGGTTATGTGATTATGATTTGAAACTCGAGCACTTCGTATTAGTTTGCAATGCAACGAGCGGGCTACGACACTGAAATGTTTGGTTTATTCTCGATGTCGATGGAATTCTTGCATAATCTACTGAATGATGAAATAATGGCACCGTCTTTTTCACTCGCGCTTGATTCGATTGACTCTGTTAATGTTACTGTCTTCTCAGTACTAATTAGACACCCCAGTTGACACGACAATCGGCTAAGACCGACCTTAGCTCATAACGACTCACGTCATTATCTGTAGCTGCATCTTTTTTTGTGATAACATGTGTACAAATGCAAATGAAGCAGGTCAAGTTAGACTGGAGATTGTGTTTGGAATATGTATGCGTCTCCCAAATTCCGCAATCTCCTTAAGAGTAAGGTTTTTAGCTATGAAATATCCCAAGCGTTCAGAAAATAACAACTATGCTGCAAATCTAATGACGTATAATTTTGTTTAATCCCCATTGCGTGAGAGTTTTTTTTTTGTATAGCAGCGACATCATTCTTTACTCCTATTTTGATGTAGCATCTGTATTTAAAAACGGGACAATCCAATCACTTTGGAGAATCTATAGTATTGGTTGGAAACAACTTTGTTGCAATAAGTTTTGTGGTGTTTTTGTGTTCCCCCTGATTCAAGTGTCCATCACACACAAACAAAAGGTAGCCCCGGTAGTGTGTATGGATGTAAAAACTATCATAGCTATACTATTGCATTGCATTTACAAGACCGAATATTTCACGAGAGGTATACATGTATTTGAATATTGGAGATGTGTTTACGTGCCAAGACCCGCTGTCTCCCGAGCACAATGAGCGGGCACGCGACGTGAAGCCCTGCCGAAACTCTCGGGGCGGAAGCACGCCAACTGCGTACATCGGTCTCGGGAAAGAACTCAGAAGTTTGCACGGACTTTGGGGTGTTGCTTGGATTTCCGTTGGCATGGCTTTGACAAAACCAAGAACACCTTGGTCTGACCTGAGCGAAAGAGGCAAGAGATAATTGTATATTAATAACTTGGTCACTGTCGGGACCAAAAAACATATGGACACGTAGTTTTTGATGATTTTGATTTTGCGTCATGGAATAATTTGACCATGAACCACGAATATGACGATGCTCTCCACGTGCAGCCAAGTCAAAACACTACAACGGTGTACGAGATTTTAAAGGAATAATGCTTTTTCATAAATATTATTCCTTCTCATCTGTACACGCGTTACGAGGATATTTTTTTTTTCAACAGAAACAATATAGTCCCACGAAGAAATACATTTCAGTATTTAGACTCAATAAATGAAATTATCCTTCAAAAATTGTTAGATGTATGATGATTTCAAATAAAAAAAATGGATTTTTGGAGGAATAATTGACCTGATGTACGATTATCCTCATGTTGCATATACCAGCACTATAATGTGCATGTACTATAATCATGTTGAAGATAACATACCTGTCTTTTGTGATGTCATATCATAAAATGTTAAATTTTATTCGTATCCAATTAGACCTGAGAGCAATCAATATCATATTAGTATAATTTTCCAAAATATTGCAGTTTGAAGGAACATAAGCAGATATAATTTCAATTTCTTCACATGACAGCTTATAATGCGAAGATGCGTCCGCGTAAGTTATTTACATTGGCTCAACGTTATTTCCCCGCTTTTCCTCGCCTAGGGGTCTTTATTTAAACAAACATCTATGTGAATGCATTTTTTTTATTCCAAAGAAAGCAAAGAAGTACCGGTAGTAATAAAATGTTATGCTTTCCATGTAATGTGCTTTATTTTGTTCATTTTCCCTCTCTGTATATCACCACATTTTATAAATGTGCTCTACTGCACGTTCACCACTGACTACCTCATTCCACCCCGCATACATCGCTCCTTCCCCTCCCTTCCCCAATACAGACATGGACAGGAGGGGGGAAATGGGGAAGGGGTTCCTGTATGCCACCCCTCACCCAAACCCATCCTGCCCCTACCTGCCCTGAGAGACCTATGAACAGGAAGGGGGGGGGGGGCACTTGCTACCCACCCGTGCCCCAACCGATTCCGCCCCTACCTTTGCCAAGATAGGCATAGACATTCTTTGTGTGTGTGTGGTGGGGGGGGGGGGGGGTCTTTTATGTCACCCTGTCCCAACCCATCCCTGCCTCTACCTAATCCAAGACAGTTTTGTGTGTGTGTGTGTGTGGGGGGGGGGGGGGGGGTCTTACAAGCTGCCACTGCCCCAGACCATTCCTTCCCCAAGACAGGCATGTACAGAAGAAGGGGGGGGGGGGGATGCATGCCACCCCTCCCTAAACCCTTTCCTTCCCCCTACCTTACCCGAGTTAGGCACGGAAAGCGGGGGAGGGGCTCTTGAGATTGTTCAATAAACCTGGATCTGGTCAGGGAAATGAGCAGTCTAGCCATCGTGCGATCGGTCAGATAAGAGAAACACCTATGCTGAACAGAGGCCGAGATGATATCAGATATGGATATCAACAGGATAAGAAGGTAAACATACGGTAGCCCCCTTTTCATGAGTCTATTCTGAGACAGTCTGGGGGATATTTGTATTTTTTTTTCCAATGACACTCTTTCAAAGAGATAAAGAGATAAAAAGAGTAAAGTGTTTCGTTTGCAGGACTAAACTATGACGTTTGGGAAACATCAGGTTGTATAGAACAACAACATACCCCATAATACTCCCCTCAGAATTTAGGAACTGAAATAATATTGAACGTTTCACTGGAAATGGATTTGATAACGGGTCGTCGACAATTACCGTTATAGAACATGCACACTTTTGAACTGGTAAGGTGCTGTTGATATCACAAAAAAGCGACTCATTCAGTATGATGCATACAGAGTGATTTCTTTTTAAATTCTATGCTAAGATATGAGTACGAAGGCAATGGTGGGATATTATTGTCAACTCCAAATCTTATTTGCATGTGAAAAAGAAGCTAAAGCTTCGAGGCAAACCACAAAGTAGTATGTTAAGTTATATGATTTCACAAAGTGGACCTACATGCTATTCGTGTGGCAAACTTTTACAGAATGTAAGTTAGTTTGTAAAAAGGGTACACTATATATATCTTTGTGGAGGTCTGTATTTTTATGTCTGATTGTTATCATGTATCATCTCTTATCTGAAACTGTGAATATAGCGTTGTCATATTCTACGCCCCAAGATTTTTTCGATTAGATGCCGAGCGCTCAAAAACCAATGTTAATAGCAGTACTCGTGTCAGCATTAGACTTAGTACAGACTTGGTACTGACTCGTCACGCTTGTTGTTCGGTGAAACTGGTCCGGGGGTATCGAGAGCTTTGACTGACAGTGTGTGTTGTGTGTGTTTAAAGAGAGCTTCTGAACTTCCTACGGCGCCAACAACCAACCCCTTTATGGTTCGACTTAAAGGGATCCAGCTATTGTCTTGCGATTGTCAAAACGTCTAATACTTGCCATGATTGCCATAATTGTTACGTTTGTGGAAACGTCCTGTTCCATTTCTTATGCGTGTACTAACTTGTTATATACCACTGCATTTTTACTTTGAAATACGTTCGTATTCCTGGTCTGTTGTTTGAGACAAGCCAATTATAAGTTACTCTGTGTTTCATTCATAGTTGCTTAGATAATGTGTTTCAAAAATTGCATGTTATGTGTTTAGATTGTCCTTCCCCTTTCTCATGTACATACTATGATTAATACCACTTTGTTGCATCAAATTTCATCATTTTTTTTTTATATCGCTCGTTTAGAAGTAGTTGGTATAGAGCACTGCACAGTCTCTGTCTTTAATACTATCAAGACTTTGGACAGAAGGTCAAGGACGACTGGTTATACACACCTGAACCCCTCAGCTTCTAAACATTGGCAGTGGGCTGTTTGAGAACCTTCCTGCAGTGGCCAATCGAGCTTTCAGCCAATGAGAACCCAGCATATTCATCGTGATCAGTTGATGTTCCGACCAATCACATCTCTCGTACCACAGAACAATTATCATTATCCAATCAATATTCTACGTATGCAAATAAGAATTTGCTGATTGAAAAATGAAATTGAAACCATCAAAAAGTAATATTTCATTTTTTTGTAACATGTTACATGTATATTTCGTTTGTGGAATGTACGCTTGATATCCTTAAATGAGAGTTTCGATGGCTCTTTTTGTACCATATCTTTGTGTAAAGAAGACAAGAAGCCAGTGAACTGATAATCATAGAGCGTGACTCACATCTGGACACGTACTTTGCCCTCTGAAATGGACAGTGTCTTGATAGCTTCCGCGTGCTATCAGTCCAAGAAAAATGAGCAAGTTATAAGAAATATGATATAAGACACAAACGAAAGAATACCTTTAACCAGAGCTTTAACAACAGTATTAATTTAAATTTGGACGTTTTGACATTTGTTTACAATGTTGGTTCATCTGTTCATCTGCCTAACCCCCCTCTCACCACTGTCAACCATGCCTGAGAATCATGTAGAGCATGGTATCCCGATAAGAAGACCCGTGTAGTTAACCCTTCCTGAACCAGCTAAAATGCTGCCATGTGCGATACGTGAACATTACCGATGCACATCTGCACATGTGGCGCATAACTAAAACCATTGTTAGCTCTGTATGCGCCATTCGTGCATTTTTGCTTAAATAATGCACAGAAATCCCATAGAGCAGTGTTTTACCTGGCACACAAAAGGTTAAACCATGGACCTACCATGGACAGAAACCGTTAGACGGGACGATACACAGTAGTAGCAGCAGCAGCAGGCGTAGTATACATGTTATAGGAGCGCGGAGCTGCGCTCCACACGGGCCGACATTGGCCAAGGTACGGCGACAGGAAAGCCGAGAGTTGAATTTATAATAAGTCCAATCCTCTATCTTTAATGTACAGAATTAGACTTGCGATCGATTTAAATCAATCGGAACTCTTTATAAGACAGGGCCCAGATCTGATGAATTCATGTTGGCTTGGAAGCTTTGTATTTCTCAGCCTGTTTCTTTCAATTCTTAATATGAACTCAACAATAGCATTCATGATATTGCAGAACCTAGAGGAATACTTTGCATAATTCAGCATGTTCAAGCGACGTGAGCCTCACAAAATATTAATGCCATACCATGGTTATGTTATCGGTAAATTAGGGAACAGAAACCAAACAGAGTCCATTCGTGAAGGAGAGCTCCCTACTTATTAAAAATCCTTACACATAAGTACTTTAGAGCCCCCATGTAAATAGATAACAAGATAACAGATAACAAGAGGAAACACTGAAATCATTATGATCATCTTTATGGTGATTTGAGCTCTAGGCTGTTGGACAATTCTAATCTCGAGTGACAAAACAGAGTCTGGTAGTCTTAAGACATTTTTTCATTCTCCTCTTTTCTTAGTCCGTTTCACAGCCGGAGAAGAAATCGAGAGTGATTAGTCTACTGCAGCCAGGTCGTTTATTGGATAGTTTGGATTTAAAAAATGCCCTTCAGCCTGGAAACCAGGCTACTACACGGATGTATGCAGAGCCAGCTATACACAGAGTTTGACCAACTCGGTTTCATAAGGTAGGAACGTGGCGCATGTTGCTTTGTTGGGCAGGCAGATAACAAAATAATGTGGGCCATGTTTTAGGTGTCTCTAGACGTATGCATCTCGTGTATGTCCTCAACGCATGTACTATGTCCTAACCACAGCTACTTCGGCAGACAGGCAGATGGTAAAACAGCCACATTGTGCAATAAGACAGACTAGTCATTGGTTGCTTTGTGGTCATATCCAGATAACCGAATTGTGATGATGGCGATTGTTACTAGGCATCTGAATAACACAATAATTCAGTTGAAACGATTCAATATCCATAAACTCTCTTTTAAATCATTATTTCCGCTTAACGTCAGCGACACCACCATTTCGTCCGTCTTCTCTCGCTTAACTCTGAACGCATCGCTGATGCATATTCACAGTCGTCACACGTACATGTCCCGGGTAGTGGCAGAGATAAGGTTAATATATTTGTGTAAATTGGGGAAAACTTCGATCAAATGACACTGACGCACATCCCAAAAGAAGATTACCTTGACATTCACAGATTACGTCTGCCTGTCCGTCACATCGCTTCGAACGAAAATAATCTGTTCCCTGTTATTACTACAGATTAGTATTCTTGTACTACACAATTCATTCAAATATTCGTACTTTTTCATGATTGCTTCAATATCATGTATTCTTCTTCTACATCTCTAATTTTGTGTTATGCTTTGTCATATAGGCTGCACTGTTCATTACATGATATGAACTTGTTGATGTCACTGTTGATTGTACTGTATTATGTCTTGTCCATTGAATTTCTAAAAATGTTGATTTATTTGTATTGATCTACTATTGTTCTTTCTTTGTATTGTAATGGGTTTTTTTTATTCGTCAGGTCCCTCAGTGACAGCAGTTTTATAATTGAAGAGGGTACCCTGCATAAATCAAACTGGAAATAAATAATTAAATATCGAGTTGTGCGCATTTCACGTGTGATAAACAGTGAAAATGTTGTAACCGCTGAAAATGGGAGTTAATTTATTTCGGATGCTATGTAACATTCTTACCCAACGGAGAAAACTTAAAGTGAGTATTTTCATCTTCTCCTCTCAATGTAACGTCTTGATTGTTCGCCAGGAAATCAACCCCTTCCCGTTAAGGGATCGGGAATTTATATTTATGGAAATTCGGTCAATTACACCGGCGCGTCTAATTAGGAATACTTGCAGAAGTACAGATCGACAGACATGCTGGAGCTTCACCGCTAGATAAAGAACAGTAATTAGGGGATCGAAAATTGAAGCTTACTGTTTTTCTTTCCGAAGCAGAGCTGTTTGAATTAGTGATATTGATTAAGGAATACCAGAACTCATTAATGTGTTGAAGTTTTCATGTTCCACTATCACATTTGTGCATTAAAGCAGAATTTGGTCTGACATAGAAAGGGCTAATCAGAAAGTGAGTGATTTCCTGGTTAATTTCCTGAATATACGCTAGACTGTGATTTCTTAATGTGTTTCTTAGAGAGAAAATGTCTCAGTTTGGTGAAACACAAGGGTGTCTCCATTGCGATCTGGACAAGTCGAAGCAAATTAAAGCTTAATTTCCTTACGTCGTAAGAGAGCTTTCTAAGATTATGTAAGATGACACATAAAAGTAGTTTACAGAACCCAAGGTTGACGCCCTCCTGCCCCCACCCACCCCCCCCCCTCTCTCTCTCTCTCTCTCTCTCTCTTTCTCTCTCTCGATCTCTCTCTCTCTCTCTCTCACACACACACACTATCTCTCTCTCTCACACTCTCTCTCTCTCTCTCTCTCTCTCTCTCTCTCTCTCTCTCTCTCTCTCTCTCCTCTCAACCTGTTCTTTCTCCCTCTGTTTATGTTACTACCCCTTATCGTACTAGCCACTGACGTAAAACAGTTTCACAGTCATATGTAATTTTAATCTCTTGATATTTGCCGGCCAACGAATTTATTCTCGGGTGTAATTTCAAATAAGGAAAGAGCCGTTATTGTTGCTTGGACGAGTGTGACATGTGTATTTGTCATAATTGAACCTGGAGAAGGGAATGACCTACCTCGCAATATCTGATATAAGATAGGTGGCTACTTGTGGGACAAGGGGACGATAGTTTTATGGAAATTGTAACGTGACATCCTATTTTAAGCTCATGTCTCCATGGATGAAACTTTATGAGAAGAATGTGTACACCCATCGATCTTCATCCTTACCATGCCTAGGTAATACATCAATATAAGAAGACGACAGCATCTTTTTCTATTCCGTCATACAAGCATTGGTGGTTCAGTGGTAGAATGCTCGCCTGCCACGCGGGCGACCCGGGTTCGATTCCCGGCCAATGCAATGTCGTTTTTTTTTTCTTTTTCACTTACACTTAAGGAAAAAAAATGATCGGCAACCTCGTTTTGATACATTGCTTAAAACACACGTTTTTTATACGATAACTTTATACGTCAAATAAATTGATTAATCAACCATTTCTTGTTTCGGACAAAACAAATCCGCTTTACATGCACTATTTACAATTTGATTGTTTAAATGCCCGATTGTCGGTATTCTATGACGGTGAACATGTGGAAGCACATCTTGAATTTAGTCGACTCATACACGTCTGACGAAACTAGAGGAAATGAGAAACACGTACTGTACATCATAAATAGTATTTTCAGCGCTCTTTTCCTATGAAGAGTAATTCAGCTCCCATCTTTATCCTTCTCAAAAGCATCGCACACTTAAAGCAACAAACGACAGCAACATGGTAAACATTAATTCTCTCAGTATAAAGCAATGATTATCCCATGTGAATGATAACAGCAGTGATTGCCTGTGAGATTGAGAGAGTTAAAGTCCGTATATCAGGCCAACGATCGTCAAAGAGATAGGTTCATTTTTTGATCCTTAACAGCTTCTGGAAGATCTGGCACAGACGTGACCCGCATCTGATCCATTTCGCGCCCAAAGACCCACAGCCTCCAATGTGCGCGTCGTCTGAGACGTGGCGCAGCATCATAAGATGCTTGGGGGAAACTCCCTCGCTTCCTCTATTTCGAATCATCATTGATGTCATGGTTAAAGGCCTTTGTCTGTCAATGATAAGTCCTACTGGTTTGTTAAACTCGTAGCATAAGATATATCATTATTGTGCTGTATCATCACTGTGTATTTCAACAAAAGTATTGATCGGTGTTCTTGACCAAGGTGACTGGTATACACAAATAAAAGGAGGGTTTCATCGTACCCGGCTTTACTCATTTGCACCCTAGGAGCTGCAATATTATACAAATACAATAAGAAAAAAGGAGAGATAGAAATAAGAAGTTGAAGTCATCTTATTGGTTTATTTATTTATTTATTTCCAATGTTTAACCAGGATATCTATTCAACAAAGTGCTATGTCCCATGAGGCCATCGTGCCTGATTAAACAGGTCGTGATAAGCGTTTAAATACATTGAACATATAAGTATATGCCATAAAGAAGGACGACGAACAGATGAACAGAACTCAACTTAAACTCATCTGGTACCACGTGTTGACTTCGCCCGCGGAGTTGGCGCACTCATATATCAAGTCGACATACTCTCGCTCTTCTCCTCCTCCTCGCAAGCAGAGTCAAAGGAGGGGCACCCTTTAACTCCTCTTGGACTAATCTCGGCTGAGTTCTGGATTAGATGGGACACGCAGATTCCCCTCCAGCTTCCAGAACACGATTAGTTAATCCACTAAAGATTAGACTAATCAGCAGCGGCGAGACGGCTCGGAGATCGATCTGTACTTTCAAGACTCGCAGCGCTTTTCGGGATAAGATCTTTATTTCGATTTGTCAGGAAATTAGAAGTCAATCTTAATTCAGAAAATGGGTAGAAGAGTTTTCCTTCGGGACGAAAAGGAATGTAGTAGCAAGTTCAAAAGATAAAGAAACACGGTTTGCTCCGTGGATTCGGATGACTTTTTTTTTTTTACAAAATCGTGACAAAAAAAAGAACATTTTACAAATCTTATCATAAACTGCATTGGCTATAACTTTTGACTGAGATATCGAGTGTAGTGCAATCGATACTTTATGCCCCCACAACAAAAGATGTTTCGGATACTTAAATGAATTGATGCTTGTCTTTTTTTTAATGGTGATAAGATCATGATGACGAGATTGATGACGATAATGACTGAATTATGATGATGTGAAAGAAGGAAAACAATTATGATAACCATGTTGCTTATGAAAACATTTCCTCTTATTGTTCGTTCAAGTATTTATCTGAGCACTCTACTTCCTGTTGTCAAAAGATACATCTCAAGCCCATATTTCATTATGTGCACCATCTCCACTGCCTTTGACTCCGTGCTTCCTTGTCGGATTTACATACGCTGATATATCGGACTGTCCATTCAAGAGCGGCCCCAGCTACTCCAGGGTGAAAGGGGCATGGGAGCACAAGGTACATGTTATACATGTGGGCATTGAACCCATCACCTCACGTTCTCAAGTCGAGTATTCTTCCACGAGACCACAACCGCACTGGTATCACACCATGGGTGTGGGTCCCTGATATGTCTGACACTATTGAATTAAAAAACTCCATGCGGTAGGGAGACGGAAATACTGCAGAAGGCAATTTGGGGTCTGGTGATGAGCCCGCCCAAACGATCAGACGATCAAATTTCTCAGCCGACTTCACACCCCGACTTCCGCGATCCCCCATAAAGATATCCTTTCTCATTGCATTACTCCGATCCCCCCTACGCCCCATGAAAATAACGCCAGCCAAGTCTTCTATCTCGCCCAAAATCTCTGCCTGCAGCGCAGCAACCGCCCTGTGCTTTCTCCCCCAGCCAGAGACAGAGCGGTTATTGAAGAGGCGACAGAGCTGAAGGATGCCTTGGCGCGGGTTTCGCCCATGCACAAGTTTTCCCGCCTAAATCGAGGCCTCGTAATTACAGATCCGTCACCACATATTATAGTGCTCCGCCGCCTGTCACATCCGGGTAATGAAAACTACTACCCAGCAAAGTCAAGTTTATTTTGTAAGATGTAGTGTGAAATCTTCAGAGTTTGTTATATCACATTTTCTGCAGCTCTTTTCTTGCATGGTTTGTCACTTATTTCTTCCGTCCAAAATGTGTACTTTTGCCTCTTACAGATGTCACTTTTCTAGGAACCCACTGGGTACCGCTTTTCAAAATCATACTAACACGACTTTGCGTCCAAGAAAATAAACTTTTAAACTATATCTCCTAAATATTAAGTGCATTTGCAATTCACCAAGGTGAAAGTGATTAAACCAAACATTGTTTTCTCTCTGAGAAAGAGAGAGAGAGAGAGAGAGAGAGGGAGAGAGAGAGAGAGAGAGAGAGAGAGAGAGAGAGAGAGAGAGAGAGAGGGAGAGTTTGTGCAGGGTTCTCTCCAAGCCTTGCTTGAAATGCAGCAATTAAATAGTTTGTTCATTTTTGTTCATTTCATCGCGTGCCAACATGTACATGACCATTCGAGATACACCCCCTCTCTGTCACATGTCTCTCGTGCATCGTATGCGTGCGACATGTAGGTTCTCCGGTCAAACAGGGAGGTGTTAGGCAGGAGAAGAATCTCAAGCATAATTATATTCAAACACCTCCAAAGGTATGCTAATGTGTGTGTCAATGAATGTCGGAAGCAATCCGTGGTCTTGACAATACTTTGATGTACCATGCTCGTGGCCGACGTACAGCTGTTGTTAACTTGGAAAGAAATATCTTTACTTGCCCATTTTGTCTCTAGAAGTTTTGCTTTTTATTGATTTCTTTGCAAATTCAAATGAAGTCAATGGCATCACTACATCAATTTTTTTTTTCGAAAAGCAGTGAGGATTTATAAAAAAATCGGACATGTAAGATATTTGCATTACTTTCAAAATTGACTAATTTCTGCACTTTGTGTATTATCATTAACAGTGTTTGTGTGCGTTTGCGTGCAGCTGAAATATTTTACTTGTTTTACTTCTTTATTTGTGTTTGCTGATATGCTCATGAAAGCCTTTACCACACAATCATGTTCGTAATTGTTTAAACACCTGAAAGGCACCACATGTTGAGAACACATACTTCTACGGCGGCGTGGAGCATGGGTTCGAAGAAAGAAGGTTGAGTCATATCTTTCCATAACAGTATCCCTGGTTCAAACGCAGTACTCTGTAATGAATGTCAAATCAAAGATGCATAAACATAATAAAGCGAGCGTACATCCTTGGTCGAAGTCAACTTCCCAATGTATTCAGGCCCTCAGGTAATCACACATGTTAATATTGTTTTTTAGGTACTGCAGTAACTGACACTATGTTTCCACCATGTAATAATCACGAGATTTACCATGACAACGAATATTGCTACATTTTAATGAATGCAACCCAAAGACTGGGAAGGATTTTGTAAATGAAATTCTGCAATAATGCGAGACGTTATCATTATAAAGTCATAGGACCGTATTTAGAACATAGGTTTAACGTAAACAGTGAACTAAACCTGGACTAACTTTATGGACGCCAACTGAAACAACATGACACATTATTATTGATTCAATATAATTGATTCTGTCTTTGGAAACATTAGGGTATATTGAGTCTGTTCATATGATAATTACCACGAATAATTGAAGACACGATTTGTTGTGATTCTTTGATAAAAATCATTGATTTTGCGACAGCTTCAGCTGATTTATTTTGCGCCCCATAAAGTTAGTCTACGTTTATCGTCAACATCTTATCCTATCATCACATTTTCCATATCTTACACCCTCATTCACCTTCACACTTATTTTTCATATCTACTTTTGTATTTTCCATCGCACTTAGGTAAAATAGACATGTATAAACTGGATAAGATAAACATTACACATTTTACAAGTACAAACTCTCCAAGAAGCATACTTTCTCATTGTTTTCCTTTCTAATTTCCTGAACGATGTTATGGTGAAATCACGTATTCATGTAATGTTCTTTATCGTACAACGTTTTATTTGATATCTTATGCAAGTATTGCGCTTTTATGACGTGATTGCCAAATTAGAAAAAGTCAAAATCAAAAGTCAAGTTCAAGTTCAAAAGAGAAACCGAGCAGACCCGTCTCACACCCACAACTGCCTTGAACGTAGGCTAATGGGAGTCGTCTGAGACATAGATTCTAAGGTTTAACCATAGTCGTCTTAAATAAGTCCTGTCATTAACCTTCGCTAAGTCATCCTCCTCGCCCTTAAACCAACTGTCTCCACCTTAAGACACAGTGAACTTGACCACTGAGCCTTGGTTTTTGTTTCTAAGATGAAGATTGAAGGAAACAGATATATTTGGGATTTTGGTCGGGGTTGGGTTCAGAAGCTTCGTTTCACGTTGACTTCTTCCGGTGGTGAATCGGCTCGAACAGGCGCGAAGATGGGTAATTGTACTGGATATACATGATAGCGCCTGTTTCCTGACAGTGGCCGAAGAAGAAAGAAGAGATGGAGAAAGGGAAGGGGGTTAAAAGATGGAAGGGTGGGTGGAAGAATAGTGGTACAGAGGGAGGAGGGGAGGGAGAAAGAAGAGTTGGGGAAGGGGGGAAAGAATGGGAAGGAGGAAGCATAACGGTTTGGGAAGGTGAGGGGGGGGGGCGTGACGATTGAAGTCGGTTGAACGTTAAAGGAAGTGAGAGTACTATGATAACAAAAAAAGAGAGACGGAAAGGAAACGATAACGGAAGGGTGAAGAAGGGATGACACGTGTAATGATATCATTATGTAACACTTCGTTTCATCTGTCCCCCACCCCCCTTCACAAACCCGCCCTCCCCCGGAAAGTCTGGCTACGCCAGTGGTAGGGGGATCAGGGCAAAGAACGGCATGGCTGATGACAGAATCAGTGACGGGAGTTCGGGAGACATACAGGAGTCGCAATGTCTTCCATTGCTATGATTAGGCGGTCATGAGCACCTGTTTTCACGGAATCTCGCGGCAAGTTTTGTCACTAAATTAATCCTAAGTCACACCAAGATCATGACGGGCACAGTCAGGGATCCCGCACGGTGTGCGCTTCCTAGCTCCATGACCTTTGGGTGAAAATATAGCACAAGTCGTCTCGCTGTACATGCACGATATCGACGAAGCCGTTGCAGAGGTAGCATTAAAGGTGATATTCATAGAAAATCCAAAAAATATGAAGATATTTATCTACAGAAAGCTTATAAGCCATACAATGAGCTCGGATGGCATTCAAACAATATATCACTTTCCAAAAAGCGAAATTAGGGTGAAAACAATCACCGTATTCTCGGGGACAAATTTGACCTACTGTCATCCGAAACGGCCTTTAGGTCTGACGTAAGAAACGGGAGGCGTTATTGTGCATCACACATGCCAATCCGCAGCTTCTTTTCCGCCAGAAGCATCAGGCATTGTTAATGAAACTGTGATGGCAGTTGCTAGTGGATTAACAGGTGTGATACACAATGGTCATTGTGAAGCATATCCCGGCTGTGACGTACACACAACGCCACTTTCCCTGAGGCGATTTCGTACGTCAGGAAGAGAGTCAATTTAGTGAATTTGACTTTCATTAAACACATAACTGAACACTTTCATGGCATGTTAGCTGCATAAATTGCTTTAATAACTCATTCAATTGTATAATAAACTATATTTATTTGATTTTATTTCCTATGAATATCACCTTTAAATACAATATCGTCATTGCATTGTCTCAACTCCTGTTCTTAAACAAACGTAAACAACACACACAGCCGTAGTAGGAAGTGCACTGGGCTGATCAGGTCGCAAGGGTCGTTGCACTCTCTGTGCTCCATGGTACTCATAGCATGCTCAGTACGTCCAATTCGCTCTCGCCGCGGTCTCGCTGCGTCTACATGATTGGAGTTAGCTTTGGCCTGGCATGGCGATTGTCCTGCGTCATTGTACCACTTCTGACAGAGCACCGGCCTGATGCTCTTGTTGTGAGCGCACACGTAACATGCGTCGAGGTTGGCACTGTTGTAGCTCATGGTGACAATCTTCCGTCCTTGGCAGGTTTATTGCGTCACTAAATCTTCAAGGGCGCAACGAAAACGCTAGAAACACGTTGAAAGAGCGTGGCGTGACCCGATTAGACGTAAGAAGAACGCGGTTTGACCTCACTGGACGTAGTTGGTGCATGATCATGTGCGTGATAGGAAATCAATGAAAAGTGCAAGGATCTTACTGCGTTCGGATCATATTTTAATTACATAGCAAATGCAGTAGTATACAAAAAAGGGACAACATTATGGAACGGCTGAATATCATTGACCGTCCATAGGCGTCAAGGGAAATACCATATACAATGTATGATATGATTGTTTGAGTTAGTAATTAATCTTATATCGAGAAGGAAAATATGGTTGCTAGATTAACCGTTTAACCGTTCGTGAAAGCATAGATTTCACGTTCCCGTAAACATTGTCTTTCTAGTTTCCAAAACAGCTCTCAAGACACAACCCAAACACTTTTGTTTTCCAGTTGTTGAAAATCAAATCATCTTGTTCAAGTAGTTAACATGAAAGTTACACACATAAGGATATATTGAATTAGTTTGTTACATGATATCGGTGTAATGTGGCATTAAAGGGCTTAGCTCCTGCACGACCAAACTGCTGAGTCACTCTTGGCAGATGGCTGGTCTTTCGCACGCTCACGCAGCTGCTCCCGACTCGCGACCGGCTGACGGTTCCGGATCAAGAAACCACCGCGGTCAACTCCGGGCCAGCGAAAACGGGCGTCTCTCTCGACGGAGGGGTAAAGGGGGGGGGGGGGGGGGGCCTCTGTACCCCTACCCCCTGCCCCTATCCCTCTCAATCACCCGCCACGCCCTAACACCAACATAACCATTCAAATACACACAGAGTCGGTCAATCTGATCCCGTATCAGTTTTTGTATATCTGAGATAATTCATACACCTGCGAGATTAGCCCGCAAGACGGCCAACGGGCGTCTCCTTCAACAAAAGGTTAAATCGGGATTTTCTTTCCACCCCCCCCCCCTTTTTTTAACCATCTTACTCGTGTTTCGGGTTTTTTTTCAGATAATCAATACACCTGTCATATCAGCTTGACTTTCAGATGAACTTTCCTACAACGTCAGTGAATAATACCCATGCAAGGTTCAAATATAGGACATGTATGTTATAATGCAAATTGCGGAAAAGGTTGAGGTTAACTAGTGGTAAAATGGGTCATTGTTGCTTTTTGTAATAATTTTCTTCGGGGCTTCTTTAAGAATCAACCTTTCAGGCATGACAACCGTCGGTTTAAAAAACATGAAAAATATCAAATGAGAATATATATATTTATGCTAATAAATATCTAGATATGTTTGGTCATTGTTTTGCCTTTGACGAAGTTTATGACATTAGGTCTTGGTCTTTTTTGTAATGGTTATCTTTGGGTTTCTTTCAAAAATATTCCTTGGGATATGGCAATCTCTGCTTGAATGAAATGTGAAATAAATCAAATGAAAATATATTTATCCATATGTCCATATATGTTTTGATATTCTTGGTCATTGCTGTGCTCTTGGGGAAGGAGCTGGAGAAAGACCCTTTCCGTGTTTAAAGGCATAGTTCACCCTGAAGATAAGTTGATTTCAATAAAAACAGAAACGTTCAAGAAACGTATTAGTGAAGGTTTGACAAAAATCGGTCAAAGGAACAGAAAGTTATTAGATTTTGAAATTTCAATTTTGAGACGTCACGTGCGTGGTGCTCCCCCACATGTTGTGTGCATCATTACATAAATTACGGGGTTTTTTTTCTGACAACCGAATGTTTTTCTTTTGTCATACAGGTATGTGTGTAAAAACGTATTTCTGATGATGTATCAAATTGTACAGATACAAGGGATGCATATTTGTTTGAGAAAATGCATATTTTCGAGAAAAAAATGTACACAACAACCTAATGGGAGAGCTGCTCGCACGTGACGTCACAAAATCAAAACTTTAAAAGATCATAACTGTCTTTTCCTTTACTTGTATGTTTCTTTCACGTGTCTGCTTTTTATTGAAACAAAAATAATTTGAGGGTGAACTATCCCTTTAAGATATGCAGGCTTGCGCAGGGTATGCCGGGTACCTCCAACCCATACCCCGATTTTTACCCCATCTCCCCCTCCCCACCCCAACCCCCTCCCCCTCAGTCTTTTCACTAGACAAAGTAGCAATCTTAATCTGCCGCTCACATGCTATTTCCCTGTCGGTGGAACTAAACTACTGAGTCTGGACTGCGTTATGGTTACAGCTTGCTCAATTGAACCGATGTAATATAATCGTGTACCTATTTGGTTGAAATAGTTGCTTGCTTTCTAAGACGGCGACAAGCGGCAGTAGTAAAACCGCTTCTGCATGAACGTATCATCTAATCGTAACCAATGGTAACGCAATCATTGCAGGAAGGGGTTGACGATCGCGGCATAATAATCTTCGTGATTTTGCCTTCATGAATCGACTACTTATTTTTTGTATCGATTACTAGCATAGCACGTTTATTCTCACATATCGCTTTCGTATGGGGACTTGCCTGCGTTCAAATCAACCCAGAAAGGCGAAAAAAAACCCTGAAGGCATTTCACGTACACGAATCAAATAGCGTCTGAATATTAGACTACTATCGCAATGCTGTCATCGTTAAACGAGGCGAAGGGAAATCCCCAACGAGTCTTGGAGTGCGCGGCAGTGACGCCTCCCCGCTCCGTGCGGTGACAATACAGCGGATATTGGCTTAATCCCCGCCGAAAGAAGCTCAACCTGTGCGCAGTTATACTCAAAGCGTCTCGAGGATAGCCGCTCGGGAAATGATGAAAGTGATGTTTCTTTTTGGATTTATTCGCTAAAATATTGAATTCGTTAAACTTCACGGCTATTTCTGTTTTCATCTTTATTGCTGAGCACGTTTTAAGTTAGGGACTAGTTAATGAGATCCAAATGACGACTCATCATATCTAACCAGTGTTGGAGGTTGAGAGGTAGGTATCTATTAGTTTTGGCCTCCCACGAAAATCATATTTTGGTGTACAAAAAATGAAGTATGATGTGCTGAATGTTATGATGGAAGAACATTCATGAAAACCAGGGAGTCTAAGATAGTCTTTGTATACAGAGGTCTTATAAATACCCTTACATACCGACAGTATTTTGTCGCAACTTGTTTCTCGCAAAATAAAGATACTTCCTGCTGAAATTGAGAACATCGTGGAGAAAAAGTAAGAGAGAGGGGACTAGAAAAAGATAAAGACAAAGATAGGAACAATAAAGAGTAAGAGAAAGAGAGGGAGAGAAAATGAGAGCGTGTGAGAGCAAACGAAGTCCAGAAAGAGAGGGAACCCAGAGAGAGAGAGAGAGAGGGGGGGGGGGGAAAGAGATATATAGAGAGAGGGAGAGAGAGAGAGAGAGAGAGAGAGAAAGAGATATAGAGAGAGAGGGAGGGAGAGAGAGAGAGAGAGAGAGAGAGAGAGAGAGAACAATTATTAATTACAAAAAAGAGAGAAAGTAGAGAAGAGGAAGAAAGCGATAGAAAGAGGATGGGAGAGAAGGAGGAAAGGAGAGGGGGAGAGAGAGGGAGATAGAGAGATGGAGAGATCCAACAAAAAGGAAATGTTGCATACAGAAATATAATTTCATATTCGTTCTAATTTTGAATATGACTGTGCCCATGGTGATCACGTCAATCGCACAGTCTTCACCTTTAGCAGAAAACACCAAGTCACGGAGGACTTAGGAAGTTAGGTGGTTATGAGGTGAAGGTCAAAGCAAAGGAAAGTCCTTTGTAGTTTCATAAACGTTCCATTTTCTGAAATCAGGAAACAGTATTATTTTGAATTTCCGTGTTTGACGCCGCTTGAGAGTTAAGATTCATGCAGCGTTTATTTTAACTTCAATTGTACATCTAAATTAATTCCACAACTAGCCCCTGTGGCACATCCTGTATGAAAGAAAATATGCAGTTTCATGTCGACATTTTCAATTTCTTTATTATGTATCGCACTTTGTGTATGTTGTTGCCAGCGAACAGTGAAACTAACTCGAAACTTAAAAATGCCAAGGGTCCCGCAGAGATGTGTCAAAGACGGAACAAAAGGGGAAGGAAAGATAATGATATGAAGAGGGTAATTCGTTTGGAGACTATCTGTCTATCACGCACTGACGGTTCAGGGGCGTGCCAAACGGTAATGGTTTATCTCTGAAAATAATGAGCTAAGGAGATAAGTATGAATCTGAAGCAACGAAAATGAATTTCTCTTCCCCACACTTCCTGAAATGATATCAAAATAGGTCAACCGCCCTTTATCTCTTTGACAGATACAGCCCCCTACTTTTGTCTCTGGGAAGATGGACGGCGGCGGATGATATCTTTTAGACTTGATATTTGATTTTCACAAATTGATTTGTCATGTTTATTATCTAAACATTCATCTTACGTCCCTCATTAAAATGCTGCAAAGTGCTGCAAAATATAAAGCATTTAGCGCCTTAGACAATTAAATACTAACACTTACATTTCAGTTATAGGTATTGTCGTTTAAAGTTGTCATTAAATTATTCTTAAGCGTTCAGACATTGACTCTTGAATATCCTCTGTTATTGGTAATGTAACTATTGTTCGTATTGTTGGTGTCGAGAAGTAAAGGAAAGGAAAGTGATGGGGAGACGGACTCATCCCAGATCAACAGACGAGACACACTGGTTGCCATTGATTAAGTAGGTCACTAGACTCTCATTGTGAGCAAAGGTAACGCATTGCGAAACGACAGGTAGATCGAGGCCCAAATAAACAAACAACGTCAGAAAAGCTTTCTAGGTATCACTCTCTATCTCTAATGATTCAATCATTTCAAATCTTGTCTTGTCGGAAGGACGTCGTCGCCGATGCAGACGACGCAGCAAGCCCGCGAGAACAGAAAGTAAGCCCAATCACGCCAGCGATCTCTACCCACAGGGGGACGTCTAGGACCCGCTCTTGTTGGTTTCCGCGGTGCCAACCTCTACCTTAACTCCATGCTCCGTGACATAGCTTGCTGTTCGGAGGGGAACATGGATGTTTAAAGGGGGCTGGTTAAAGGGATTCCATGACACTTCCTACACTGCTGAACAGAAAGTGTTTCGGTGAATATGAAATGTTTGTTAGACGCAAGGAGGTGGTCAGTTCACGACTTGGCCCATATATTCTCTAATCCCCTCCCCATTCACCGCCATCACCTGAATCTATACTACCATCATTATAGTCATGTAAGTTCCTTTGCGATTACAATTCTTATATTATATCATATTTCATATCCATTGTTTCAAAATGATTAAAGAACATATACTACTATTTTAATTTTAGCTTGGGGAAATTCATCAAAGCTTTTGCTCGATTCTCTTTTTATTCTACAAAAACGTGCAATAAGAATTGTTAACCACGCCGAGTATTTATCTCACACGATTGATCTTTTCAGAAATAACAAAGTTTTGAAATTGATTGACTTGTTTAACTATAATGTTGGTATTTTTATGCATAAACTTTCCACTAATGAGCTTCCTGAAGTCTTCCTTCAAATGTTCACTAGAAATAACTCTGTTCATAACTATCCAACCCGGCAACATGACGCTTATCACCTTCCACGTACTCGAACAATTTTTGCACAAAAAACAATTATGTTTACAGGGCCCAAATACTGGAATGATCTCCCCCAAGATGTCAGTGGTTGTGTATCATTATATCCATTCAAACGTAAACTTAGAATGCATCTATTGAATAGTTACTCTACGTAAGCTCATTGAGATTCTAAACTTTTGTGTATAATGTTCATTTCCATGTGTAATTTACATAATGCCTTGCTGTTGCACGCTTCCGAAATCCTGCCCGATACTGTTTTTCACTCGTTCTCTATATATGCTCATGATTTCGTAAGCGCGGCAGCAGCAGGCATTGTTCTTAGCACCTCATTGCAGCTGGCTGGTGGCTACTCAATACATAGTAGGCCGATAACGCTAAAACATTCCAATGTTACGAACTGTTATTCATATCAATCTGAACTTAATTTGACTGTTGTTCATCCGATATACATATAGTTGTAGTACGCAGACTGGATTCCTTAGGTATTGTAATTTATGCGTTTGCATAATATCTCGACACGTTGTATCATATGAAGACAGCATCAAAAACTCAATCGGATAATTATTGACGTGCTCTTGATTGTTTATTCAAGCTATTAAGTATGTGTAAAAATCTCCTTGCATTCTCATAGCCCTAAATTCACAGGTTAAATCTTGTTCACTTATATATGAGAAGTATCTGTTTTACGTCCTCGAAGAATTTGTGTTATTTCTTGTTTTAGTTTGGTCCTAAGTTGCATCCGTACTCTATATCTATTTATATATACACCAATTTTACCGGGACTTACGCCTATCAAGCTTGCTTCTAGTAGGTCCCATCATATTTCTCTCTCAATTTCCATCTTATCATATATTGTATATTTATGTTGTATTAAGTTGTACATCCAAGTTGGATATTGTATATTATTTTGTTTTGCACATTGTATTCATCGAGAAGTATGAAAATAAATTGAAATTGAATTGAAATTGAAATTGAACTTATCGTCTTTATCTTCACTATCTTCTTCTTTTTCCTTTTTTAATCTATAGATATGCCCTGACGCGTCTTTTGAGTTCTTTTCTGATGGGTGTATAATGGGCTCCAATATTAAGCTCGATCATCTGGAGAGGAAACACTGCAAGACTAAGCGAACAAGATCAAAACACGAATGATTTATAATTAAATCAACTTTTGAGTAATATATCGAGCCCCATCGTGCCCATACAAGCCCCCCCCCCCCCCCCCCCCTCATCCCCCAACCATCCGCCTCAGCCAGTCAGCAGTTAAGCTCGACGACCTGGAAAGGTAAGCGAGGTAGACTTAGCTGATAACATGTGTCGCAGATTGAAGTTACATGAATAAACACTGAATACAGTGTCTAAGTGATGCGCCCCCCCCCCCCACCCTCACCCCCACCTCCACATACACACACAAGTTGTAGACCAAGGCACATCTCTTTCAAAGAGGCATGAGAAAGATATTATCACATATTTAGATAATATCATAGAGGTTGATCTCTTCTATACCTTTATGGTACTAAAGAGCCATCACACATTATAGAAGTGTAACATTCAAAAGAACATCTCACGTGCATGAATTAGTGTTGGTATCTATCTTTGCGAACATATTTTAAAGATAAGAACGTGTTCCCATGTACAATAATTCAATAATTACCACGTAAATTAGCTTAATTTGGGGAGTACTATTTTAGAGTATCTGGGGCGCCCCCCTACCATTGAAATATCCAGTCAGTGACTATTCGTGTAAATATGCAGTTTGACGAATAGTGTATGTTAAGTCTGCTGCGATTACCTTTCCAGTCCATGTATCCTAGCTGTGGCGTGTCTGCGGGGCACCCATACACCTAACAAGAAAAAGGACAGTCCATAGAACTTCACGTAACTTTGCTTTATGTCCGCGTCTTGGCTAACATGTGTATGTCCACCGTGAAATCGTAATAATTACAAATGTCTATGCTCTGGAATATGTATTTTAGGTCTTTGTTCGTGAAAATGGTTATCTTTTATGCTAGGATGAACCCCTTTATACGAGCCCCTGACCTACCTTAGTAAAAATAGGGAGTACAAGAGAAAAACTAACTGGAGCAAAAAAGGGCACAGTAACCATGGTAACCCCCAACTATTAACAGTATTCGGCTTTCTTCTTTGATCCGTTTACATTTGTATTTGTTTCCGGAAATCTAACATTCGTATAACAAATGGACTTCCACAAACTGTAGACGAAAAGGCGGGAGATCGATCTATGAATGTATTAGACAGTCCTTGAAAATTAAAGACGCATGACATTGGAAACGACATCAAACGTGGGTAAATGAATATTGGTCGTTAAGGTTTACTTTCTTTCCGAACATAACTTTGAAAATACGTACTCATTCAGTGTCAAAAATAGTTCAGTAATCACCTGCAAGATTTAGAGTACCATTTTGGAGTACTAGTATCTGGAATGTATCCCCACCATTAAAAATGTTCATTCAGTAACCATTCATGTAAATTGTTTAACTTTGACGAATATTGAACGCTAAGTCAGGGCTACTTTTTCAGTACATGTAGCCTATACCATGTCAACGCCTAAAAAGAAACGTTGGTTATGCCCGTATGCTGGCTACCTTATCTACGCCGACCAAGAAAAAAAAATCAACATAATTGTAATTGTCCATATTGTGTTAGGTCTTTGTTCGTAAAAAGGGCTACACTTTCTTACAACGCTGAACTCCACAGAGCACCCAGTCTATCTAGGGGAAGATAGAGAGTACAAGAAAGAAACTCGCACAATAGTTTGAGTGATGTTAACAAACCTTACATTAACTGTTTATTTTGCACACAAAATGGAACGACTCCATATTTAACTTTCTTATCTGATCCTCCTTTTTGCTTCCGCCTATCAAACATTCGTATAAAATAATAGAATCACCACAAGCTGGAGACGAAAAGGCGGGGCATCGCTTCAGAGTCCTTGAATCTTATAGGCGCGTGACATTGGAAAAACGTGAATGAATTGATCGTTAAGGTTTACTGTCTTTCCGAACATCAATAGAAAAATAAGGGCGTGTTCAGGGTAAAACATAGGTTCGAAATTACCACCGTATCCGTCATTAAGCTTAATTATTATATGGGGTGAGGTCGAGGGGGGAGAGGGGTCAATTCATGTATCAATATCATCTAAGTTAATGGAATATCAGATGACAGTTTCAAGCACGAACATTTTGTACATCTGTAATCATTATTTTGGGAAGCGCTTGCTCATCATCGTCTTCTCCATATTATTATCTTCTTTTACTTCCTCTTCCTCTTCTTTTCTTATTCTTGCTTTTATGTCTCCTTTTTCTTGTTCTTCCTGTTCCTGTTCTTATTGTCGTCGTTGTTGTTCTTCTTCTTCTCCTTTGTCTTCTTCTTCGTTCTTAGTAAGGTGTTGTCTCCTGATCTTTATACGGTTTCTATTTTTCTACCGGACAGAGTAGAGAATGTGTTTGGACATTCTGTTCCTCAAAAATGTTGACTTTACTTAATTCTAAATTCCTACGCACCACTGAAGGTGTTTGCACAATAATACACCGAGATCGTTCAATTTGTACTGAATTTGGAAATGCCTACATTACCTTTAACACAAACCCCTCCTATGCTATGAGTGATTACTCGGGCTGTAGTAAAAACTATTCTGCAATTTTGTGATGTTTTTTCCTTCGGTTACTGGACCATACAGGAAGGAAGAGCTGCTAATTACGTAAAAGCATGTTTCAATAAAGTATTTTGAAAATCGTTTCATAGGCGAAACTGAAACATGATTTTGATCAAGTAGGAGCCATCGATGCAGACGTATTATCTCTCGTCTACCCACGACGACAAAAGAATAAAACAAAATGTATTTCTAAAAAAAAATCTCCCGACTGATTGCATTGTTTGGGGTATGTTGCGGAGACGATCATAATTAGCTCGAACATTCTCCTAAACGGGGAAGAGATGAAACCGAGAGTGGATGCACAGACATCATACGAAATTAGCCAAATTGCGCAAGCGATTGGCTTGGTCTGTGTTTTATGTTTTCGCTTATTGTCTTTTTGTTTCATCCCTACTCGAGCTGAGATTCAGGCTGTCTCATGACGGGGCTTCGTTTCCTGCTACTGCTCAACAAGACCAGCTGATACCAGCAAATTGGCCGTCGGCGCCACGCCAGCCCGAGCTGTGCCGCACATGATAAGCGCTGATTATATTGCGTCTACTGCCTTCTGTTCCTCAAATATACGGCGTGCGCGCACGACCGCTGTAGAATTATGACATGATCAGGGGGAGAAGGCAAAACGATATGAATGCGAGTATGGCAATGATGAGAAGAGGGGGCGGGGCAGGATCCAGTGTGTATGCCGTGGTGCTATCTTAGTACCTCTCTCTCTCAGTCGAGGGTTGTCGGGAACAGATAATATCGGGGACCCATTAACATGGCAAGAAGGGGGAGAAGCAGGCAGTCAGATCATGATTGACAGGCTTGCTAACTGACTGGCTGGCTGGTTGGCATGGCTGGCGGGCTCGTTATATCGTGAGTCAGTTTGGATTCACAAGTCATTTTGATCATGATTTTGACGCGTTTCGTTTAACAGTTTCTGTTTTCACCAAGTTGTAATGCCGCCACGTTACCCAGGGACATCTGTATCCTAAGCAACCTTTTCTAGCAATCTTTTCCCTCTTCCCATTTTTTTCTTTCTCTCGCCTGAAAACAAAAAAGAAGAATACATTACGTTGAGCAGAAGGAAAAGGCAGAAGTAGAGTTTAAAAAGAGCTATAGAATACATTGGGCTTCCCTTAAATCCATTGCAGCTATGTTTCATTCTTATTGTTACTCATGTAAACCTAAATAGTTTCAAGTTGTTTTTCCTTCCAGTGTTCCAAATGAATCATGTAATTGCGCTATAATCATTTGAATGTAGACTGTGTGGAGCCATACGGCTACAATCGCATCATTTGGAATTAATCAAAAACTCAATATGTTACTCGTTAAACAATTTGAATGTTTGAGCAATCATTTATGCACTTGCAGCTCTGCTGAATACGTTCATGTGGATGAAGAAAAGTCGAGTTTACTACGATGGGTGCTCGTCAACCTTGAGTAACACGCATTGATACCAGTGGCAGCGTACGCTAGCTTGAGTTGAAGACGAAAAACTGTTACAGTACAGTGCGTGGTTCGCAGGCAGTCAGTAGGGTCTGGTAGGGTTGAATAGGGAGAACGCGGGAAGATAAATAGCCGACATGCGTGGCAAAATATTCCAGGCATTAATAAAATGATAATACTAATGACACACACCGTGCTTGGGATGAATAGGGCGGGCCGCGCTTTGATGTTGCTGTTTCTTTCTTTCTCGCTACTATTGAGGGAAGTAAATAGAGCGATGCTCCGTGCGTTGGCGCACGGGTTAGGGTGGGAAGGAAAGGAGAAAAAGAGTGAAAGAGAGAGGGGGTGGCAGATAGATAGATAGACAGAAAGAGAGACAAAATGAGAAAGAGAGGTAGAGAGGGGGGAAGATAGACAGATAGACAGACAGGAGAAAGAGAGAGAGAGAGAGAGAGAGAGAGAGATACAGAGACAGAGAAAGAGAGAGAGAGATATACAGAGACAGAGAAAGAGAGAGAGAGAGAGAAGAGAGGGGAAAGGGGGGTGGGTTATTGGAAAGTAAGGCAGACCTGGGTCTTTTTTTATATTACACTATTACATTATAAAGAATAATGCTGGTAATAGTAGTAGTGGTAGAAGTAGAAGGATTAATAGTAGAAGTAGTAGTAGAAGTAGTAGAGGTAGTAGTAGTAGTAATAGTATTATTATTATTATTATTATTATTAGTAGTAGTAGTAGTAGTAGTAGTAGTAGTAGTAGTAGTAGTAGTAGTAGTAGTAGGAGTAGTAGGAGTAATAATAATAGTACAAAATACGGTTGTTATAATAGTAATGATGAAAGCAATAACACTAACGAAAACGATACAGCCACAAGACTCTACTGTGTACTACAAATAATAGCAAACTAGAATGTATCAAGGCTTACAAGGAAACTTGAGTCGTTTGATTCTATGATTGAAAGAGCCATTGTTGTCTTTTACGCATATTTAAAAACAAATGAGTATCATTAACATGATCAAGGCTCCGTGATGGTCCGCAACGACTCAGGTCTTATACTCTTAAAGGGAAAGTTTACCCTGAAGATATCTTAGTTTCAATAAAAGCAGAAGCATTAAATAATAATTCTATGAATTGCCTTTTTACTGTTTTTGACAACGGAAAGATTTTGTCATATACAGGTGTGTGTGTGTGTGTGTGTGTGTAAAAATGTTTTTCCAATGATATATCAAATGCACAGGTAAAAGGATGCATATTTTAATCTTCTTGAGAAAATGTACAAATTTTCGAGAAAGAATACACAACATTATGGGACAGCACCTCGCACGTGACGTCATAAAATCGAAACTTTAAAAGATCATAACTTTCTTATCCTTTGATGGATTTCCATCAAACCCTCACTGCTATGAATATTTAATGTGTCTCCTTTTATTGAGTTTACGAGACTTTCCATAGCACGACTCAGTCACGATAGGAGCTATACCGTGTTTTTTTTTGTTGCGACGTCAATATTAATTCATGATTTTCTTCGAAATTGCTTATTATCCCAGCTGGTTGTTAAACTTTCCCGTGTACCCAGACAACGGGGACAATGTGTACAAAGCGACATATGCACAGAGGAGTCATCCTCAGTCTACATTTGGCCTCAATCGCAAATGTGAACTCCCCTCCCCCGTCCCCGACCCCCTCCTACACGAATGAACGTCTCCCTCTTTATTCCCACACGCCACACGACGCCTGGATGTTGTGATAAAAACCGCTCGGGTTCATTCATTGTCAAGTTCGAC
>OZ022576.1:5888575-6312466 GCA_963669155.1 Arbacia lixula
CAACTCAACAACACTGGCCACTGCGACACCGACATTGAATGAATCGACTCGGAAGGAGTCAATTATGGCTCGACTTAAATCACACATCCAGCTATTGTCATCGCATGTCGACGCGCTGACGTCTGAGCTATGACAGCGAGAAAGCATTTCGGTTGTGATCAGACCAGCGGGTGATTAAGTGTGGTTGTGGATATCACGACCGCTCACCTAGCACTCGCCCACACATCAGTGACCCAGAGCATGCTGGTACCATGCAACATGCAACGATCATGCCCGTAACTACCGCCCACCGTGCTTGTTGTTGCACGACCACATGAATGATCAACCAGGCAAATGCCATGCAAGAGAGTAGGGGTACCTGACTTCGCTGGTTTTCTCCTTCACTTAACAAATTGACAGACACGGGGACGATTCCTGGTGGACAAGGGGGCCCATTTGTCTGTTATCCCACCAAAAACAGAGGATCGACAGCACCCACGACCAAGACCACAGCTGTGCGCCATCAACACCACGGCCATCAAGACATACAGTAAGAAATCATTTAAACTTGATACTGGATTGAGAAGAAGTTACAAGTGGATATTTGTAATTCCTGACATATCAACGTCAATATTGGGAGCTTATTTTCTGCATCATTACAGCCTGATGGTCAACGTTACTCAATGGCAACTGATCGACCCGACAACTGCATTCAGGATTCAGGGCTTATTGCCTCGTCTGTCACTCACTTAATCCTCCTCGGGCAAAACTCAACAAAATCTTGGCAGATTACCCCATGATGAGGAGGACGAACTTCGCCGACACTGCCATCCGACACTCAGTAACATAAGAGGAGGTCGATGAAGAGAGCAGTATCAAGAACAATGGGGAAGAGGAGGCGGTCCAGGGAGCAGAGATGAGCTAAAAATCATGTGAGACATGAAGGAGGCAAAAAAAATCACCCAGTGTATGGATGTCGTTCCACACTACAGAAGAGTAGGAGTAACGGTGCAGACATATTTATGAAATTAACTCCAGGAGAAGATGGCCTTAGATGAAGAACTCTGATAGAGCTGCCTAGTAGGAGGCAAGACAAGAACAATAGGATATGGCAAGCTAGAGAGAAATAGCAACATTGTCAATATTTACAAGAGAATCAGCAAGGGTGTTAATCAGTGCACTTATCAATGCCAGATTCTGCTGGGTTTGCTGATGCATGCACAACATGCAATGAACATTGCATGTTGCTGTTGCAGCTGCTCTTGAAACTGCCTCAGTTCTTGTTGCTCTTGCTGCTGTGTCACCTCGAAACCCTCCTCTTTCTCGCTTTCTTCATTTCTTCTATTCTTGCTTCAGGAGTAACCCGGAGCTCATGGTCAATGGCCATCTTCTTCTGGAGTACATGTAGACTGATGGTATCAGCTCCAGTGCTCCTCTTCTGAGGTGTGCTTTCTCCTTACCTGAAAAAAAAGAAAGCATACAAATGATGTGGTGGGTATAGCATTAATGTGATAATTTTATTAATGTGATAATAATGACTGTGATACATGCCATGCTGGCATCATTTTGGTAATGGAATGACTCAATATGGTAAGTTGAAATGTAACAAAAACACATTTCTTAAAGTTGTTAAAATAATGTTTGTTTTTAAATATATGTTATTTTGAAATGCATTTGGCAGCAATAGCATATGGAGGTGGAAGCAAAACAACAAAGTTTTTTTTGCACAACTGAATCATTTGTAATTATGACCACCTTGGATGCACCACCAAAACATTGAACACTTGAGTGTTGAATTTCCTCTAAAATGACTTCAGCTAAAATCCTGCTCTGAATGTTCATTATCACATATTTCTCATTTAACCCTATCTAGCCCGGAAAGGGGGGGGGGGGCAAAAACAGCCCCCCCTCGACATTTTTCGCGATAAATTTGTAACGTGAAAAGATCGCGCCGCGACATTTCATGACTTTTTTCCTCCAAGCCTCACGCAACTTTTAAGCCCAAATTTGCGACGTGGGGGTATGCGGTTCCGAAGTTACATAACATTTTGTATGTGCAGACCCAAAATTGCTCAAAAACGTGATTTCATGTACAAATCCAATGCAAATTCTGTAGCTAGCCCAAATTCATAAATGTATCATTATTTTTATTTTTACTGATTAGAAACAATAGATTTCACGTTATTTATGACTGAAATAGTGTTGCCAACGATTTCCATCGAAAAAACAATGAAAAACATAAAGTCAAAAAAACAAAGAAATACATAAGGAATTATAAAAAACAATAAAATACATAAGAAAAAAATTGATATTGTCATTTTTTTAAATGCTGATTTGATAATCATCCTAAGAAGAGTGTCTGGACTGAAATCTAGCAGTTTGGGGGCTATACATGTAAAGATTTACAGACAAATTATGATATTATGCATGTAATTAGCATAATTAATTAGAAATAAATTTGAATAATTTTGGTGCAATTTACGATTGAATTGTGGAGATTACGTCATCGATGACGTACGTGCCAATTTTCGCCGCGATCGCGCGATCAACGGTCGAGATCTTAGGGGGGGCTGTTTTTGCCCCCCCCCCCCCCCCCGGGCTATGCGTTTTCAAAATAGCCCGAGCTATATAGGGTTAAGCCTGTACATATTTGCCATATCACAGTGGTAACGGGACAGACGAGTGTATTTCAAACTCGGGCCCCGTTACCAACGTGCTGTGGCAAAATTAATTGTACAGGTCAAATTTTCTGAAGCGTACAAAACCTTGTACAGTGCAAATCAATACATTTCTTTGATATTTTATTATTATTGGCTGGTTTATTTAAGAGACAAAAAATGGAATTAAAGAGATTTACGCAAATGTTACAGTAAATGCAACAGAAATGTACCTATTACTGTGGACAGACCAATGTGTGTATTAACTTCTGGTTACGTGCCAGTGAGCAGCCTGGTATCCACATTACTGATGGTTTTCACTGGAAAGATGACTACTATTTGACATTTTAATTTTATATATTTAGAAGACGAACAGTTACAACAATGTAGATAAAAAAAATTCTCTGTTACATTACTGACCTCTCTTGCGTTTCCCCAACAGTCTCACACGCTCTTTTCCACATCTCGGCTGCCTGGGTCTTCTTGTGCGCCTCACCTGAAGCATCCTCAATGCTGCTTTCCATGTCCACCTCCTCCTGTATCAGATCTTGGCCAATCTCCCTCATCTTTTTTTCCTTCAGCGTCTCCTCCACCAAGATACCACTCGCTCTCCTTTCCTTGTTGCTCTTTTGTTTCTGCTAGTAGTAGCTCACCCTCTCCCTCACTGCACATTGGTTAACTCACATCCGAGGGCAGATATTGTCTGCAATGGTGTTCCATGCTCTGCCCCTCTCCCTGACTTGTAGCAGAATGCCTCTGCCATCACCACCTCTCCCATCAAGAACATGTCCATCTCGCTGATGTCCTCTCCATGATGTCCTGATTGTTGCTGGAGAAAAAATTACACACAATAAAAAATTGTGTACATACACTCGATTACATAGACCAATGTACTGTACATGTACATGTACGCTCCAGCTCACACGAATTGGCATAGGGAAAAGGAAAGAAATTAAGGGAAGGAGCCGCAGTTCAGCATGAAACATGATGTTTTAACCTAAAAAGCATCATGTTTCATGCTGAACTGGACAAAATATACTGCAGTTTAAAACTGTGGATCCTTCCCTTCCTTCCCTTTCCCTATCTTAATTCCTTTGAGCTGTAGTGTACATACATGTACAGCACAATCATAAATCTCCCATTCCCCCACAAAACATCAAATTACATAACATGCTAATTCTATCACAATAACAATTTATCAAAACAGGTTCCTCAAATCATCTTATGACAACTTCTTTTTAAAACAAGCGTTTTCCATTTTCAAAAGTCATGAAACTCGAGAGGAATCAGTATTATCGTTAGAACAATAACATGTATGAAATGTCAGTCATGGTTTCGTTCACATTTTAAGGATAGGTGAAGAACTATCCTTGCTTACTTTTAAACAGAGCACTGAGGCCGAGCAAGAGTGGGTTCTGGCCCATGCAGAACCTACGGTCATGACGCTATCATGTTTAACGTGCTCCACCGCTGAAAGTTCCTCTCAATTTCCAATACTGTTTCTGACACTAGTAATAGTTACGCATGTTTTGTGACTGACACCCCATTTACATACGTTCAACATGTGAATACACAGAAGCGGATTAATGTCACCTTGAAACCGACCCGGTTTCGGTCCACCTCTGGAGGTGGTTTGAGGCCATGCAGACTCGAGGCGGCATGAAGCTGCCTCCTCCTTTATGTAGACACAAAGCAGACTGAGCCTGAGGCAGGCTTTCAGGAGTCGCATGATCATTAGATTGCTCAATATGCCTAATAATTTGGATACGTCATCGATCCTGCTTTATTTACCTCAGTATCGCGCGCTTTCAACTTGTATCTTTGTCAGGAACACCGGAAAAACAAACTTCTCGTAAAAATAATCAAATTAGTTCATTTGTTTTGTGATTGATTTTGCTTCGCATCATCAAACTTCATAGCTACAGAAAAATGCGTCCAAAACAGAACAGAACTGCAGACCGATGAAAAGCGCTAAATGAATATCATAATAGGCCTAGTAGCGAAATCGCGTACTAATGAATACCACCAAATTTGAGATCGAACACAAAGTCAAAGACAGCGCGAAACATCAAACTTATGAAAGTCTTTCCGCAGACTGGCCCTGACGCCATATGTGTAAACAGGGGGTTGTCAAGATTCCTTAGTTCAAGGCAGCGTCAGGCTGACTTTATTTCTGCTATGTACTGTGTATAAACACATTTTTTTGGAGACGGCTTGACGCCGGCTAGACTGAAAAATCTGTCTCTGTAGGACGTTGGGTCCGCGTCTGCTGAGATTGCATCTGGCTCCTCTGAATGCTCCTAGTATAGGGGTATATCCGAAAATGCAATTTCGATCAAAGAATGCCCTGAATGAGACAGATTATTCCTGTCTAGACGCCGGCGTGATTGTGACTCGAGGCCATGCAACGTAATGAAGCCTGCCCATGACTGAGTAAATGGTGTCTTAAACTCTGGTGATGCTGCAGAATTCAAGCAGCTAAAACAGGGTGCTGAGCAGAGAACAATAGCAACATGCACTGAACTTTCACCGGCGGAGCACAACAAAAATGACCCAGAACTCACTCTTGCTCTGCACTCTGCAGCCTCAGCGATAGCACACCGGGCACGCCCGGGCTGTCTGCCCGGAGCGTCGGCATAGTTTAAGTCAAGAGGTGCAGAACGACTGGGATACGTCTCAGAGCAATTACAATTGAATCACAAGGAATACTATACAAAGTCAATATATGATACCTACCCAAACCTGCCCCCAAACCTTGTGGAGTGTCATTTTGACGAGTTTAAGGAAGTTAAACTCAAGATAACTTCTAAATCTATCTCCTTTCGGTTGCTTAGCCTTAGCCTGTGCGGATTGTTGTCACTCCATTGCGCCGCGTATATTGTATCGCTGAATGACTACGGCCGTACGTACCGCTCAGCGCGTGAAAACAAATTCACGACGAAGTTCGCAATAAATTTGCGACGATCGCGAATTTATCGTGAATTTATTGTGAATATATTGTGAATATATTGTGAATATATTGTCAATTTATGTCAAAATTGTGAATATATTGTGAATATATTGTGAATTTATGTAAAAATTGTGAATATATCATGAATATATTCACAATTTGATTGTGTATATATTCGGAAAAACGCACTTTAGGGCCACCATACTATCACTACTCAGTTTGCATGTATCGCTCCACCTAGTATCCATCCCATCATACAAAACATCATCTCAATTTTCATCTTGGTTTTCTTCAAATATTGTGCGTATTCATACTCTATACTCCTGCTACCCCACAAATGACATATACTTCCATTAAGTAATCGCTCCCAGATGCTCCTACATTATACACGTCATATGCTGCATAAAGTTTTAGTTCGTATCATATATCTTTAGCTAAGTACTGGAAAATTAGTACTTTATAGTAATGATAGGATGGATGGGCTCATCATCACGGTACATCAGCTCTGTTGTGATCATGGCTTCCGCTCTCGTTTGGCTTTTTGATTTCAGCCAACAAATGTAATTTTAAGACGATTCATTTAGGTGATCGTGAAATCACCCTTACAGAAATATCTCAATGGTATACCATTGAAATACCATTGAAATACCATTGGAACCACCATTGAAATACCATTGGAACCACCATTGAAATACCATTGAAATACCAATGGGACACCATTAGAACTCATTTAAATAATTGGAACCCTAATTTGCATATCCAATGGTAGTTCAATGGTATTTCAATGGTATTTCAATGGTATTTCAATGGTAGTTCGCCAATGGTGGACACCATTGGACCACCTAATTTGCATAATTGGAAACTCAATGGTACCTACCATTGGTGTACCATTGGCCCACCATTGATACCACTGGCCTACCATTCACTATCCACCATTGACATACCATTGGCCTACCATTCACCATTGAAATACCATACACCCACCAGACATACCATTCAGAATCCACCACTGAAACACCATTGGCCTACCATTCACCACTGAAATACCACTCGCTATCCACCATTGAAATACCATTCGCTCTCCACCATTGAAATACCATTCGCTCTCCACCATTGAAATACCATTCGCAATCCACCATTGAAATACCATTCGCTATCCACCATTGAAATACCATTCGCTATCCACCATTGAAATACCATTCGCTATCCACCATTGAAATACCATTCGCTATCCACCATTGAAATACCACACACTTTCCACCATTGAAATACCATTCGCTATCCACCATTGAAATACCATTCGCTACATCCACCATTGACATACCATTCACAATCCACCATTGATGTACCAGGTCAATGGTGTATGGTTCATCAATGGTGGATATTGAATGGTAGTTCAATGGTTGACAGTGAATGGTATGTCAGTGGTTGATAGTGAATGGTAGAGCAATGGTTAATTGTGAATGGCAGGTCAATAATCGATAGTAGATGGACGATAGTGAATGGTAGGCCAGTGGTAGAGTAAAATCAGTACATCGATAGATAGGTTGCAAGTCTGTTTAACATTGCGGAAATTATTATACAACAGCGCTTTATGGTCTCCACTTAGTGCTGCAAAGAATATATATGAACACAAGTGATGTAAATAAGTACAGAACACTTTAATATAATAATATTTGAGATGTAACATTTAGTTCATGTAATAATTAAATACATACACAAACAGAAAATGATTTAAGAGTATATAAATGAACTGGCAAGTAATTCAGATGTCAAAATCAGGGTTACAGTTCGATATTCCGAAGGCTCGTTTATTCCGAAACACGTAAATTGCCTTTACCTCGATGCTCGTTATTCCGAAAAAAGAAAAAGGGTTTGTTAATCTGATCATACTGTATGTTGCGTAACGTTCGGAATAATGACCCTTCGGAATAACGAGTGCTTCCCAAAATCAAACTATCAATGATCAGGGTAATAAGTATAATTCCTAATGATAGAAGATTACATTTTTGTAATCTGAGACAACATGAATAAATACACACTGTTAGTATACAAATACATGTAATACACATCATTTAGGGCATTAGTAAGAATTACACGAATTACACCTTTGAAACAGTTCTTACAAGCCCAAGCAGAGCCATGGGAATTTGGACTACATGTATTTCAAATGCACCAAGTGTGTGTAACTATTCTAATACCCTAGCAAACTGATGTGTGTTATTTAAAGACAGTGATGTGAATCCTTGTTATTTTATAAAACATGCTCATATCAAACCATGACTAGTCATTAGTAGTCATTAGTACCAGTCATGGTTTCATAGCAGTCTTACTGTTAGCTCAGAATAATGACTGGTTACATGATCGGTTTCAGACAATCATTTGATTAAGATCCATATCACCATTTTATAATTACATGTATTAACAGTTTGACAGAGCTTAATAATGATAGAAACTTGGGGCCTAGCAGTATAAGAAACAGCTATGAAAGAGCAGTTACAATAATAATACTGACTTAAGTCTACTAAACCGTACTACACATTCACTCCATTATACTAAAACACTAACCATAAATGCATTTACAAATGATAAATTTCATAGCAGGTTACATCTATACATGTAGCAATCAAAATGTAAATTATTGCCTTTTTAGTACAGCTGCATCAAACAAAAATTCATCTTGGTTCAAGTTCATGGCAATAACAAACCATCATCGGAAAAATTTAATGGATTAATTGAACGGAATGATATCTAACTTATCGAGAATATTCCCTGAGTTATGAAATTAGACATGTTAGTAGAATTAGTAGGTTCATATTACACTCAAGAAATTTCATCTGTCAACAGCATGAGATGGCACAAGTATTGCATGAAAAAAAAACTCTGAGTAAATTGTGCAAGTCTCCTAAGGAATAAATGGTTCATTTACAATGAGGGTATACCTGGCAGCTGTCTGACTTGACTAAAAAAAGAATTGTTGTTCTTCCTCCATATTTGTGTGCTTCTTGTATTAAAATGAAATTATACTTCTTTGCAATTGTTAGGCATGAGATAACCCACTCATATTTTTATATGGGTTCTAACGTTTAATTACATGTTCTGTCAAATACTTAATCTTCTAGAGAGGACACCTATGGACAGAAATGGATTGGACCACATTGGAACGTGAACTGTCTAAAAAAATATAAAAAATAAGTGGATGCGGGCAAAGTCAATTTTGTTGCATATATACAGATGTTCTTATAGACAAAAATGATATTAATCAAGTAATGTCTAACTATTTGTAAGACTACCAAATTCAAAGAGGACATTTTTTAACAGGATTGGCATCCCATCTTTGGTTAACAGTCACAAAAAAAATTAACATTATCTGTAGCTTCTGGGGGTATTCCATGTTTAAACAACTGTATTTCAATAATCAATTCTGATTGGTAAAACAACGCATAATGATTGCTAATAATAAAGATACGTGGGCTCCAAATTGGATTTGAGGAAATGAGACGGTAATTTGGCCCTGAAATGCCGAATATGGTCAATTTTGAGAAGTAGATGTATTCCAATGTTTTTTTTTTCTTGCGGGCTGCTCCAACAGTGCCAAATAGCTTACATCATAGATTTTCGAGTACAGTACACATATTTCCTTTTCTTCCCATGTTCGCAGATGTTGCCAATCCTGGGCTCCACTTACATGTACACTCGCGCCAGATCATAATTAAGCCTGAGTCATATCGATTTTTTCAGAAACCGGTGTTCGATGGCTTTGCGCCGATCGAACATCGATGCATCGACGGCACATTAACAAATTGTGTACAACGGATAGCGGAGTGCGAACGCCAGCGGTCGTGTACATTTTGCGTATTACATGACGTCATTCAGCCACTGCCAAGAGCCAATTTATGAATGAAAATATAGTAAGCATGCGCAGTGCAATCCTTCCATTTCCCCACACAGTATTCCACCAAAATAAGTGTGCAATTCTCTATCACCTCGTATCAAAATCGACCTAGAATTTCACTTTCCTTTATTTTATATGAGTTATGAAAGGTATTTTCGGAGAATCTATTTTCTCACCGATATCGCACATGTAAGCGAATTTCAATAACTTCTTGCTTTTCCGTCAAAATCTTAAGAATTAGCGTCAATATGGCATCGTGTAAGTTGTAACGTGTAACGTGCACAAAGTCAATTGGCTTCCGGGTTTCGGACAACGTGACCAGATATCGTTATCGCTATCGATTAGCGACCACGTGGTCATGACATGATCTACGCGATGCACCAATCAGCGGTCTCCGAATCGCTGTACGAAGACGCTCTACCAGTCTGTTGGCAGCGTGTATGCAAATGAGCCTTAATGAGCGAACTTACGCACAATCGCCACTGTGCTGTTTCCGGGTTTTCACAACACACGATGCTATCCGTTGTACACAGTCTACAGACAAGTGTTCGTTGTGGCATTGCGCGGTATATAGTAGTGAACGAAAAGAAGCCAAGTATGTAGTAGCTGCTTGATCATCGAGCGACCAGTTCGTTCTCTTGATGTGCTACCTTCAAAACTCACAAAAGAGAGTAGGAACCAAGTAAGCAAATTAAACTAATTAAAAAATATTAAGATAAATTGTGTATAACAGGACTATCAAACAAAAGATTTTGTGCTTTCTAGTCAATTTGGTAATTTCGTCGATGCATCGAATTCATCAAAACGAAATCGGAGTTCGACTTCTTCGATCGAACACCGGCTTAATAATCGATTCGACTCAGGCCTAATCATAATGGTAGCGCTTGGTTGCTATTGTTGACAGTCAGTTAGAATGGCCCATTCCCCATATTCAGGTTCTGTGTGAAAGAGAAAATTAAAAAAATAGAAGACAATGAACTGCTTGTAAAATAGAAGAAATGTACCATGATTAATCTACAAGCCATTGATTTCTTTTGATTACTTTTAACCTGGTAAATGAAAAATTTGAAAGAATCCAATCTAGAAAAAATAACAACTACATGTATACCGGTAATCAGGTGAGATTTGTAATACTGCATGCTGTCAAGGGAGCCGTAAGCAGAGGGTGGGGCGTGGGCAGAGAGGGCACTTGCCCCGCCAAATGTTAATTTTTGGGGGCAAAACAAGTATCCCCCCCCCAATTGATCGCTTTGTGCCCTCGTCAAGGTTCTCACTCTGCCACATAAATGGGCCCCCGTCAAGTGTTCCATCGCGCCTACATACTATGAAAGATGATGTGTCCCTATTACAAAAGTGAAGACATTCAGGAGTCTGGACGGTTCAGTTATACAGGCAACCTGCATCATGTCGAGGTTGTCGGGACCAAGACCTTTTCCTTGTTTTAACAAATCCTCGGAATAAGGGTAGAAACAATAAGAAACAAAACATAACTTGTGTGATTGTATACTCCATTGTCATCTGTTGCATGTTGATATACAGAGATGTCTGACAAACATGTTTTAATCCTGTAAACAGAAGATTTAAATTTTGGAAGCACAGCAATCTTCGCATGTGTATGACCATATGTGCATCATGAAAAATCCCATTTTTCATTTACGCTCCCTCAGCGCAGTGCAAATCCCCTCAGTATGAACATTTCCTCCACCAGCAGCCAACATCTATATAATAGTAATATTTAGTAAACAACATCACTTACTTTTCCCTCTTGATGAATACTTGTTGGTTGTTGCCAATTCCAGGGTAGAGAAGCGATAGAAAAATGCGTAGCTCTGAAAATATGAAGAGAAAACAAATGATCAAATATGGTTGGTAGTCATGAACTCATGAGCAATTCCTATTAATCAATTAAAGTGTCAATCATTGTAATAATATAAAGTGGTGTACACTATGAAAGCAGAAAAACATTTTGTTTTGATGCAAATGCGAGAATGCTTTTTATTCTTAAGAAAGACAAACTTACAAATAAAATCATTTAATAATGGGACAGCCTCGTCGAATGTGATGAAAAACCAGTTTGCTTCATATTCCTTTGTATCATAGTAAACAGATTTCCACAAAAGTGCTGGAAGTAAGAAACAAATGTTCTATATGTATTCTACTTATTAATAAAGAATACTGGACAGTAATGATTGGTATGCTTCAGTGATCTTTGTTATCATCGTCAGTGTACATAGCTACAGTCGAGAACTGCCCTGGAAAGGCCACGCAACCGAATAACCCAGGCAAACTCTTACATTAGCATGTATTCTGTCATTTGGCAAGACTTCAAATTGATTGTGAACTGGACTAAAATCCCTATATAATTTGAATTGCCATAACTCCCCATTCACCCAAGTTTATTGTTTAGACACATTCTCTCATAATAATTGCTTACTGCGAGTACTCCAATTTAAAAGCTATAAACTTCTACAAAGCATGGACTATGGAAAAGTGAATTGAAAATTATTCAAATTACAAACCTGTCTTCTTCCAGGACATGGACAGACAAAAATGTCCCCATCACAGCTATTAATAGTATGCATCCTTCATCTTGGTGGTGGCCAGCCTCCTTGCCCTTATTCGGGGATGTACATCTAGCTCCACATACAAATCTGAAGAAAATAAAATGAAATAATCTCTCAGTTCTTCCAAACATTAATCATATGGCGGCGCCACAACTAAAAAGTTGTTTATCATGCAATACACTGGGTGAATACATTGTCTTATGAAGCCAGTTACAATTACAAACTTATCTTTCATCATTGAGTGACCGATGGCATCTTGGCTCTATTATGATAAGTCTGGTTATATGTGCCGTGCCGTGCTGTAATATTACGGCAAGGTGCCATCGCCACATCTGTACTGTACGGTTAGCTGTGGCCCATTCTCGCCATGGTCTCCTTACTTCGTGCACTGGCAAAAATGCATATAGAATGCAATGGTAAGCGTACGTATATGCATCGGAGTACAGAATCACCGGTGGCACAACAGTTTCAATTAAGCTATGCAATATGCTAGTAAAAAAAAGTTTCATTAACTTACCTTCTTTTCAAATGTTACGGTACAAAAAAATTATGTTGTGTAATGAATGTCAAATACTTATAACTTATGCCAACCAGAAATTTTGTTTTCTCCGAAATTCTTGCTGAGTACCTGCTCGGTGATAGCTTCGGTCGCCAATTGAAGATGTTGGTTTGCATGGTCACATCAACGCGCATGCCTACAGCACTATTACATTATAATCTGTGCGCTGAGAGCAATCCCCCTTTTCTCTGACCTAGTTCCATGAAACATTTAGGGAAGCCGTAAGAAAATAGAATTCTGCTGTACATATATGTACAATGACAAGCAAACAAGACATTTTTTAATGTTTTTCCCCCATCACCAAGTCACCATACATTAAGTACCAGTGACAGTGCTCCCCTTGCATGAATTTACATGATTCTTTCTTAATGAGACTAGCTTAATTGCAGGCAGCGACAAGTGTAAAATAAATGCCATTTATTATGGAAGGTACTTTCAATCATGCCGATTTTTTCCATGACAGAAAGTGACCTAGAAATCACCTTTTTGTATGAATTCAACTCACAAATTAGGCCTACACTAGCCTGTTAGAGTAAGGCTTCGTTTAAGAGTTGTATTTCATAAAAACGAAGGTGCATCAATTGCAGTTTTTGTGTAGCCTGTAGGCCTCAAAGGCATTTCTTCAGAGCACAGCTTATAACATAACACCAATATCACTACATGGGCACACATGCACAAGCACAAAAGCCTGTCCATCTGTTATTCGGTATCTTTGTAAAAACGTGAGGTCTTGAAAGTTCTTTAATAGAAATGCTAGTAAACACGATGAAATCTTACCTTGGATTGATGGGCCATGTAGGACATGACAAAGGTGTATCTTGAACCGCAGTTGGACAGCAAAGCCAAGGTGGCTAGGTGCATGGGCTGCATGGACTGTACTTCAATGGAGCTGGAGAAGAATGCCGACGTAAGCATACAAATCGCGCGCCAATTTCCCCCTTTCTCTCTCGCTCTGCATGCAGCACTAGCAGCCCTGGCCCTCTGCAGACAGTGAGCATGCGTAGTACAGCATTTATGTGAATGTGTGTGTGCGGTGTATGTGTGTTTGTATTGTGTGTGTGTGTGTGTGTGTTGTGTGTGTGTGTGTTGTGCGTGGTGTGTGTTTGTGTGTGTGTGTGTGAGAGAGAGAGAGAGAGAGAGAGAGAGAGAGAGAGAGAGAGAGAGGGTCTGGCCTCAGTAGTCTCTTTCACCCAGACTAGATTTTAACAATCCATTTACAATAGGATAATTATTGAATTGCGCTATTTTGTCTATATCATTTATACACATATTGTTCAGCAGCTTGCATAGCAGACCTATTTCCCAAAGTTCAAAATCATTTTTATCACAGTTATCAAATGTGACTCTCTTTTAAAGCTCTTAATTTTGTTTAAAAAAAAAGAAAAAAAAAGATGTAAATACTATATCTATAATACCATAAATACCACAATTATAACACATAATATTTTTGTAAGGGATTGAAGCCCCATTGAATCAATATTATGGACCAATTGGCCCGATAAGAATTCAATTGGGGACGAAATTGGAATTCAATGGGGATCAATTGAAGACCAATTGGCCCAATAAGAATTCAGTACTTACAGTACTACTCACTACTGCGGTAGTATACCATTTTTCTCTTCTTTTTTTTTTCCAAATGGGTTAATTACCCTGTCAGTCGCGGGAAGGGGGGGGGGGTGACATAATGGCCCCGTCAACTTATTTTGCGATAGATCTTTAATGTGATAAGCTCGCGCCACAACGTTTCATGACATATTTTCTTCAAAGTCTCTATACCAGCTTTTGAGACTAAACTTGCAATGCCCATGTATGTGGTTCCAACATAAGTGCATGCATGTCTGACCAAAAAATGATTTAAAAAAAATCAAGTAGGCCGGCCTACACATCGAATGAAAATCATATTTCTAGCCCAAATTCCTAACTGTTGCATTATCTTGTTAGTGATCAAAATCGTTCGTGCGATCTTCCCCCTCCCTGCGACGGACGAGAATTCATGAGAATGAATATATCACAGGGACTATTTAGGGTTCAACTTTAACTGCATGTTTAACAGCAAGATAATTTTGTTATAGTTACATGTATTTGATGTGTGTTACTCTGTTTTTAAGTCTACATTCGAAATGTTGAATTGACACGTGCCATGTCAGTGAGTACCATGTGTACAGCTTCAGCTTGAGAGAGAATGAATTTGATTTGATGGATTGGTTTATGGAATGATTTGTTCAACATTCTTCTATTTGGTCTACCAATTATGAATTCAATTTTGAACAATTGTGAGTAAAATAACCCCCAAGAATGCGCAAAAAAACCACGAAATTTGTTACTGTTTCTTTCTATTTTGTTGTCTCTTATCTAAAAGCCACCCCTCTTGGAACTACTTGGTGATTATCTAGTCGATTTTAATCAAATCTTGTGTTCATTTCAGTGAGATATCTTATCCATACTAATTCTAAATAAGAGTGGACCGTACATCATTCCAATTCAATACTGGTATTAAGATGGTGTGATTTTTATTAAAACAATTATGAGAAGGAGTTCCAGGCTCATAGTGAGCCACTAATAGCACATGGTGTTTGGGAAAGAGTTAAGTGTGATTAATGTGGTTAATATAATGTAACAGGCAATATCATAATGAATGTGCAGTATTGTGTTCCCCTCCCCTAGCATGGTTTGAATTGACTGATGCAGTGATGCAACTGGAAATCAAAGAGCAAATTTTACTCACGCCTTAATGTTTGTGAAGCACCGGATGTGGGTCACAAATGAAACTTCTTTCCATAACTGAAAATAGCCCTTGCTTTTATTCCCATCTACGTGAATTTTACTTTGCATATTGAATTTAACCCAATTCCATATTCATTTCTTTCGTTACTAAATGATAAATTAGACAATTACAATTGTAAAAGTATAACACAATATCATTGATTAACTAGAATGCATTCTATTTAAAAGCAATTATTTGCCTTCATACATCAAATACAAGATGAGCAAACGCCATTATGATTACCTACCACTAAAAAACAATGCATTGGATACTAGCACACTACCATTAACCGTGGCAGATAACACTCAACGTCATTGAGTTGCATTCAGTCACCATACAACACCACTGAAGAAGCTCCAGTACAACACCATTGAAATAACATATCTACCATTGAGTTCAGCAAAGACCACTCGCGACCATTCATTCACCATACAACACTACTGAATTATAATCTACCATTGAAGAAGTACCAGTAGAACACCATTGGAATACCATCTACCATTGCACACCCATTCACCGCTGGACTACCATTCACTCATCAAGCAGCTTTAAATGAACACCATTGAATTACAATCTACCATTGCAGAAGCACCGTGAGAATATCATTGAAATACCACCTACTATTGACAACACATCACTGACAATTGCACTACCATTCACCCACTGTACAACTCAAATGAACACCAATGAATAACCACTGACCACTGAACACCATTCAGACCCCATTGAAAATCAATGGGCATACCATTGGTTACCAATGAAATACCATTGGTTATAAATGAACACCATTGAATAACCACTGACCACTGAGCAAACACCACTTAGACACCATTGAAATACTAATGATCAATGGACATACCATTGGTTACCAATGAAATGCCATTGGTTATAAATTAATACCATTGAATAACCACTGACCACTGAGAAAACACCACTCAGACACCATTGAAATACCAATGACCAATGGACATACTATTGGTTACCAATGAAATACCATTGGTTATAAATGAACACCATTGAATAACCATTGACCACTGAGCAAACACCATTCAGACACCATTGAAATACCAATGACCAATGGACATACCATTGGTTACCAATGAAATACCATTGGTCACCAATGAAATACCATTGGCGATTTCTGTAAGGGCAAACGAGAACGGAACTCTTGATCGTGACAGATCGGGTCATTCAGCCGGTATGGTTGGTCCCACTATTCCATCACACCTGCCCACTCCCTTTATCTTTCAGTCCTGTAACCATGGTAACAATTGTGCTTTGACATACATGGCAAATATTGCGCCCTAACACTCCCATCTTCCATCTTCATGCATGCGGACTATGATGAGTTTTCACACTACTAACATACCTATAACATCTTTAAAATACATCGCCACTATTTCTGTGCACGTCCATTGACCTCTTTTCATATCTATTTCATCCTCACGATTCTTTTAGCTCTTCATTTACGAAAAGAGCTAAATCAACCGCGTGAGCCTGCCTCAAGTTACAACTACAACATGAAAATGTAAAAAGGCCTCGCAATGTTGAGTCCAAAAATGGAAAAAACGCTCATATTACGTTTTGGTTGTCAGGCAAAAGGTTGTGAAAGGGGCTTGTGTATGTAACTTACGCCATATTTATCAATGTGGCGTATAATGATTTAACAAAGCAGTAAAAAAAATCGATCATTCTTGGACAGGGAGTGTGGGTGGCTTCGCTTTCATCATTCAGTTGTGTAATGGAAATAAATCGATGCAAAGACTTTATATTAGATCTCAGACAGCAAATTCGCGAAGGTTAGGAAATCTGTTCACCCTAGGGATTCCTTTTTGGTTCGTATTTACAAACATTTGACATCGTGGGCGACGACTCCGACATATATGCACGGTATATTTTCCAGTGTGATACTAATAAAAATCTCCACCACTTTGTTGAAAGAAGCTGGCCTTTCCCGAAGGATTTATGCCCTTTAAAACGTGACCATGAAGTAAGATATTCGCTTTGTGAAAGGAAATACTCCTTTTTACATTTTACTTGCTTGCTTGGTTCCCATCAACAGAAGGGAGGCGCCCTTTTAAATTCATACTAGGAAATTACACAAATAGAGGATTACCACCGCTACCCACATCCATTTTGGATAACATTAATTTGTCCACTGATTACATATACCTGTTTTAATTCCTCAATTGATGTTCTTTTCTTGTTTCCGTTTTTTGTTTTCAATTTGCAGATGTGGTTCTTGGGAAGAGCGGTAAAACAAAGGCGCTTAAAAAGGTAATTCAATTTATCATTTCGTGCTACTTTCGTGTCAACACAAGAGCATGAGGAGAGATTGATAGAAGAATCATTCGGAAACTTGAAATGTGACTAAATAGCAAATACTTTTCCAAAAATTAAGAAAACATGAAACATTGCATTCAAATCAAGATAATAAGATATATTGTGATTACGTGTTGGTTCGGGGCTGGTAGAAAATATTTTAATATGTTAGTATTTCCATCCTTAATTCATTATAATGACATCATTGACGGGGGATACACACACGTTCACACTAAAGATTACGTAATCAGTTCTCGTTTGTGTGTCATTTCGTTAGGACGCTCTTGATACGGATCCTCTCGTCCAAGACCTCAATGACTTGGCTTCCCTGAAGAGCAAATCGACCAAAAGAGACGATGCTGACGCTAAGAAACATTCGAAGTCGTCATCGAAGTACAAGCCCCCGGTCGAAGATGACGATGACGACGACAACGAGGTAGTGAAGAGCATCAAGAAATCGAAAGCAAAAGCGACATCGAAGAAGGCAAAAGTAGAACACCAGAAGCCGAAGGACATCAAAGACGTCGATACAGATACTGATGACACCGACAGCGACGATGACGACAGCGATAGCGATGATGACGACGCTGATCATGAGACGTTGATAAATCGTCTGTTTAGCATGGTAAATTTATATACAGAGTTGGCGTGCTTAATAATCCATCTCATGATTTCCAGTGATCGAAAGGCACATTGACATTCGCCTAAGTTCTACATGCTTCACCAATACTCTGTGTTCTTAAAAGCATTGTTTATTCGTTATTCGTATTTCTAACAACGATTTTCATTATTATTTGGTTGAGGAAAATTTGCTGATCTTCACATAATTCTGGTACTTGTTGTAACTGTCAACTTGCCAGTCATGCCAGTTATCGCAATATATCAAAGCCACAAATTTAAAATGAAAATGACACTTTTGTTACTTTGTGATGTCATTACGAGTATTAGAAGTAAGAAGTAAAACTTAAGAAATACAATGTATTAACATTTGTTTCGATACAGAACATTGCTCATGCCTCGCTTGTACCTACATGATCTATATCCTTCTTTTTATGGTACACAGGTTCAATCTATAATCCCAAAACCAGCAAAGGGCAAAACAAAATCCTACTATCACAAGGATCAGACTCACGACAGTGATGATGATGATGACAGTGACAGTGAAAGCGACAGCGACAGCGAGGACGACGATAACGACAAGAAAACATCCCGACCTCAAGATAAAGTCGAAAAGGAATTAAAGCAACTCAAGAAACCCAAAGGGAAAAGCACAAAGACGTCGACCAAGAAGGTAGAGGTTGAGGACACCGACTCCGACTCTGACTCTGAGAGCGACAGTGATGATAGTGACGATGACGATGATAGTAATAGTGAAAGTGATGACTCCTCGTCGGATAGCGATGATACTAGCGATTCTGACAGCGACGATGATGACGATGATAATGACAGTGATTCAGATTCTGACACCAGTAGCGATGATGAATCGGACAGTGACACGGATTCGGATGATAGCGATGACGACAGCGACGATGAGACGGAAGCGAAAGCAAAGACAAGTAAAGGCAGGAAATCAAAGGCGAAATCAGCGTCAAAGCCCGGCGATGCGGAGTCCTCAGATGAATCTGACAGCGATAGCGACAGCGATGATTCCGATAGTGATGGCGAGGACAGCGACGGTAGTGACACAGACAGCGATCATAGCACGGACGAAGGCAGTGATGACGATTCTGATAGCGACACGGATAGCGATACGGAGAGCGACACGGACACTGATGACACTGATGACGATAGTGATGAAGATAGCGACGATGACGAGGATACTGACAGCGACAGCGACGAGGAGGAAGATACTGTGGAGAGCCTTGTCAATGAACTCGTGTCACAGCTGAAAAAGTACAAGCAAAAAACAGGTACACTGAGAGGCAGCACTTTTCTTAAATATATTTTTCAGAATCTTATCATTAAATCAGTCATTGTCATCGATTACAACATTCATGATATTTAACCAGCATTGCTTATTCCATATACTCGTTGGTCTTCTAATGATCATTTCAAATGTACAAACTATGTCATAAACAAATTATATGAATATCAACAAAAATACGTTTTTGTATAAATTAGAAAAAGAAAAAGAAAAACTGTTACTTTGTAAACTCAATTACTTCATAACAAATTTCTGATCAAAAGACACAAAGATAGATAGATAGATATACATATAGATAGATAGATAGATAGATAGATAGATAGATAGATAAATAGATAGATAGATAGACAGATAGATAGATAGATAGATAGAACGGTAGATAGGTGGATGGACAGATATTACGACAAAATCAAATAGATATGTTAATATTTACAGAATAATGCAATCTCCTACGGTAAAATTCCTTATCCTTCATTTCTGCCGACATAACTTCTCTATCTTCAAGCCTCAACTGAAATATTTAATATTGATCGTGATCACGTTCATTATACCTCAATTTCATTTCCCTCCTCTCATCTCAATCTCCAGCCAAATCTTCAAGCAAGAAGTCAAAGAAGTCATCCGCATCGCAAGACGCCGACGATGACGTCACCGCAGAGCTCGCAAGAATCGCCAAGCAACTCAAGAAATTAAAACGCAAATGAACCAGGAGAGCTCATTAAACTTGAAGATAAATCAGATTCCCCCTTCTAAAGTTCATTTCCACACAACAGCACAAGGAGTCGTGTCGACCTCAGATGACAAAATAAGAGAGAGATGAAAAAGGTCTTACAGTGTCACTTTTAAGCATCCATGGGAGACGTGATCAATTTATAGGGACTATATCTGTCACAACTCATATTATGTGGAAGGCAGGATTTCTCCAGTAAGGCATTTTCCCATAAAAAAAACGCACAAAATATAATAAAGAGTCACTTGGGTTCTTTTAAAAGCAGTGTTCATCTGACCCTGAAGCGTCCTTTCCAAGAAACAGATAACCTGACTCGTCTCAATAAAACCCACAATCAAATGTGACTGTCGAGCAGATAATTATGTGGCATAGTCCCTCTTTGAAGAGGTGATATTCCTGATTCATGATCGGAGCGTAAAGATTAATTATGCTGGATTGGAAAGAATGGGCTATCATAAAGCTCCCTATGTCATGTATTTTCCCTGAAGTGTCCCTGTGCTGATCTAAATCAAATCTAAATCAAAAGTCTCCGTGACATTTTTAAAAATGGAAGTTTTGTACGAACGATATGGGAAAAGGTCGTACCCAGAGTACGCGCTGGGATTTATAGATTCCATATAATTACAAGCGAAGTTATCAATACTTATGTATGCTTTGATTGTCAATTTTCCTAATATTCTGGTCCGTATGTGACTTTTAGCATACAAGAGGACTGTCATAAAACAGGATTTGTTTTAACGCATGCATGGACCGGTAGATAATGATCCCAGTTTCAATACGCAAAACATTGTATTGTCGCTCAAGAAGTATTCGTAGACAAGATATAGTACAAACATTGTGCATGCGTTGGTACACCGCAAAAAGTTCAAGTAAGTGCTGTTTCCATGGTGACGGTTAAAGCAGCACACTCTTGAGAATAGAGTTCCGATGGTCGTATTACCATTTTGTACTTTTTACGAAAAGATTTTGTATGTTTGATACGATAAAGAAGAGATACCGATAAAGCCATTACGATACTTCTGATAAATAGTTTCTAACACACGCCGCGTCAATTGAAACATAGTTATCGTCAATGAATACGGTACGAGTACTAATTAAGGGCAAGGTTGAAGTGCTGTGTTCCTATACCATGTATACCCTCGATAGTCAATACTCTTCAGTTATCCATTTATTTGGGGTTATATTATTGTTTATTTACGATTATCTAAGATATATTTAAATACTTACTACAGTGTACTAATTGCTCCGACTTCTACGTGTTCTCCGAAGATTATAGAAGTACCCTAACAATGTGAAGTGTTGTAAATATTACCGCAGTATATTTTCACGTTGTTTTGTATATTTGTAATTTTGTACAATCGACGTTTGATATATTTCCCTTGTTGTTTTTCGCTTTTTTTAAACTGCAGATGTTCATTTTCAGTTGACAGTAGAGATATAAGCGACTTCAAATCAAATCGAACCTTACCCCCTATCTCTCTCTCTCTCTCTCTCTCTCTCTCTCTCTTTCGCTCTCTTTATTTCTTTTTATCCCCTTTTCTTTTTCATGTAGATTATTAAAGGTAGAAGCAGTGCATGTTTTATTTGTTTACAACCTTGAGCATGCAATCCCCTTAAAAACAAATTTATAATGTACTGAAGGAAGTTCAAACATCTTCGATACCAACGCTTCACAAACAGATTGGATGTTTTCTTTAATATCAATTGCACATTTTAAAGGTGGTGTTTAATGTGGGGAATGTCGACATGATGTATGCATAACGTGCGTGTATATGGGGAAGGGGTACGTGTCAGTGAACGGAAGAATCAGAAAAAAAAAACAGTTATCTTTTTGCAGCTGAGCTACCTATATAATAATTCATTACACTACCACCATTCCTATTCTGAGGTGGTTAATACGCACCACATGCAAAATCATTCTCCCTAGTAATGCCTGTCAAAAATCGTTTAGCAGTTCAAGATATAGGAGATTTGACGAGCAAAGTTTGAATTAGTAGTATTATTATGATGATGGTGATGATGATTGAATGACCGTTTAGATATTTTTGCAGTTCGTAGGTCGTATTTTGATACGTTTTCATCACTCGTGCAAGGGGGTTGTATGTCTAGGTGATCATTACTAAGGTTTCTTGGCGAGACCGCTCTGGAAAAGCAACGAAAGACGACGGACGTGCACGTTTCTATCAGTACTTATTCACCTTTCTTCATTAAGGTCAGCAGTGCACTCACCACGGATCTCTTCCGGTTCGCCACTTTGAGAGGCGTATCAGGAAGATATCCAATGCCTTTCTACCCTCTATCCAAACAGTGCAATCCTTGAATCTATACACGAGTATGTACAATGTTTGATGTGTTTTCATTATACTGGAATAAAAGTTATACCGCACTGTACTCACACGGCTACTCGTGGCGTGTCCTATCATTATTAATCCTTGGTATGCCAGGGGAGTGTTTCACCAAGCTGTTCGTAAGTTACGAATGACTTTACGAACGACTGGTGATCCCTTCTTGTGCTAAATGTGATACCACACTTTGTTCATTGAGAATCTGATTTAGCACAAGAAGGGATCACCAGTCGTTCGTAACTTACGAACAGCTTGGTGAAACACCCCCAGGGCTTTTTATGAGATGTGTGTGCACCAATACTTAAAAAAAAATACATGCATTGCACACGAATTCATAGATATTCAACATTTGAATAGAGAGGGGGGGGGGGGGTTGTTTACGAGGAAGAATGAAGTATACATGTAGTTCATTAAATGTATTCATATGATTTCTACTAGTACTAGCACAATTTGGCATGATTTGGGGGACAATGTCCAAAGACTTTCTGAACTTGTATCTTAGTTATTGTTTTAGTGAATTTCCTTATATGTGCCACATGTATGGCCTTTTATATTTTTTTTTGTACAACAAAGTTTAAATTCTAAGAAACGAATCAGTTGAAAATATCAAAGGTATATTTAAAGTTTAAATATTTAAATGGTGTTTTTTGACATGCAACCATTATATGTTTTAACTTGTAAAGTTCATACCTTTACAGGTGTATTGTATTTTTTTTCTCCTTTTTTCTCTTTAATTTGCTCTGAAGCGCCTTGAGCGTCAAATTTAAGATGGAAAGTGCGCCATATAAATTCTATGTATTATCATTATTAGTTGAGGGGTACCGTAGCAGTGGTAATGATTCTATTCTGTAATCACTAAAGACCTGGTCTGTATCATGTTGCATGTTTATTCACAACTATTGTGACTTACTCTTGATGGTAACTACCATGGCAATAGCAGTAAAGATGAAAGCCCATTGGCTGCTACCACGGTAGTTGCCATTAATGGTAACTTACAACAATTGAACACAGGTATGCAATAGGGGTCCTGGTGTAATAACTGGGATCTTGATTCCATTTCATCACTATTAGCTTGAGATGAATCCTTCCTGATATCAAACTCAAACAAAATAGGATGGGACCCCTGGTTATAGGAGAACAGCATCCTATCGATAACAGGCCATGAAGTCTTTACCATTACTACCCCATACCATTAAACAGAAAACATGACAGTTGAAATGTGTATGCGTCATGTTCTAGTCACATCAATACAAATGAATATCATGGGTATGTCAACTACAATGCACACAATGAACTCGCAGACTGAGAAATGAAAAAAAATCTATTAATTTGTCTCCTTTTATTTCACAAACCACAATAACAATGTTATTTTCTCATGCACAAGTGATATCTTACATATAAAATACTGGTATGCCAGTTTAATGCCTGCAAACAAACCACTGGAAGAATTATGAAATTATAAGATGACTAGTTAAGGAGTTTTATTATGCAAAACAAACCTTCTACTCATGCAAGTATGTAACTGCTGTTGCTATACTGCACACAACTTTCTGGAAAGTTAAATCAATATTACAGAATTTTCTATTTGAAATTATACAAGAACAAAAAGAGTACATTCTAAATCAAAACCTGTCAAAGTTATCTGTGTTTCTCTTTCAAGACTGAAAACACAGGATATGACCTACAGAAATGAATGATTTATGAGAGCTATATTAAGTACGATAGCCAGAGATTAAATGAATAACTACGGTACTCATCAAGCCTCACAATTGCACCCTCTGCTGGTTTTCTCTTAGCTGCTCTACAAAACTTACTCCTCACATGTTACTGTTGTACTACACTCTATACATATTGCACACGTTGACTGTTATCATTCGAGGTCAAAACAAAGCACTAGTATTTCACATCACTTCAAAAATATGAATCAACAACATGAAATCATGATTTCTGGAAGAAATTTCCATGAGAATCACAAAAAATGATCACATCCCCAAATGAAAATTAGAGACGTTTCCAAGCTTTCAATAAAACTATCCACTATCAAATGAATGACTATCACAGCATGATTTGTAAAAACAAAACAATGTGGTTTAAATCACAGCTGTTTCTTATGTGACATAACTCTCCTTCATCATTCATTAACATATCAATCATATCATATGTGGCAAATAAATGTGGTATGCCACAGCAGGTTTGCATAGACAACACAAATCAAAGTTGTTGTACACACACAGTATGCATCTCCTAATCTAATTTGGCAGTTTGCTTCAAAAACATCAACACGTACTGTTGCAGTTAGGAAGATAGATAAAAAGTACATGTATTTATATTTCACATTTCAAAACAGACACATCAAGATGTATCTGTGGTTAATGACTTGATGGTAGATCGTGGTGATGTTTTGCATTTTTGCATATTTTGGATATGTAAGCTATCAATGTCATTGCAGGTATCCATAATGGAAGGGCATTTAAGAGCAGTACAGTTTTCCATCACACAGTATACATATTACTATTTTATTGTAGAAAATGTGTTATTCTGCCTCAAGAATAATGCCATGTAATAACAAGAAACAATGCTTGCTCTGATTAATGAACCTATTTCAAAACAATCATACTACATATTACCCTAATGAGGACTGGAGGGTCAGGGTAAACAAAAAATCACAGAAATCGAAGAAAATCATTCAAAAATCAAAATTGATTGTTTAAGAGATTTATGTCTTCACTCCCACTCTAATAAATAATTAGGAGATATTTGGGGGTGATCGAACAAACAAGGTTTTTCATGTACATAAACAACCTCAACTCCAATAATGTGTATAACTACAAGTTGATGTCTGTGTGACATTAGCGATACATCACATAGCAGTCAATATAAACTACTGCTAAACATACAGCATATGCAAATGTATGCTTTACTTATGTCAGGGGCTACCAGTAGCTGTTGTTTAGGACGTAGGAGTGGAAGGCCATTAGTGGAAAGCTTCAAAGATGCTGACTTCAAAAACGTTTGAAATCTGGGTGGTTTTATGAGGGGTTTTGCATACCATCACACATCAACATCGGTAGAAATAAATAAGACCAACACAGAGATACATGTGACATTGTCAGGGATTGGCTAGTTGTTAGTTAAGATGTAAGAGTGGAAGGTCTTGGAAAGTTTAGAAAATGCAAACTTTGGGTGGAATTATTGGGGGACTTACACACTGTGTCACACATCCTCACAAATAAATTAGACTAACACAGAGGGTGATGTGACTTGCTAACTGTTGGTGGAGACGTAGGAGTGGAAGACCAGGCCAAAGGCGCTGGTGGTGAACCACGCCACACACACCCACCACACCAGGAACGAGAAGACGCCTCGGAAGAACACCGGTGAGAAGACCTGCTTCAGCACCGATAGCGCGAAGGCCAGCTGGGCCTTGGCCTCGCGCACGGGGTTGACGAAGGACGCCACCTCCTCCGCCATGGTGGCTGCAGGGGAGGCCGACGGTGGGGATGATGAGGGGGTGGGTGAGGGCGATGGAAGCGGGCTGGATGATGGCAATGATGACGATGCATTGGTAGAATTGATCACCTAGTGGGGAAGAGCAAAAAGGGGTGTCGAATATGGCATCTGTTAGGAAGAATCATCCTAAATTCAGTCATGTTAGTATATTCTAATGTTGACATCGGCTCTATTGTCGTTACTCACGTTCCTCTCCTGTCGGCTTCTTATTCTTCTTGTTCTCTTCCATCTGTCTTGTTCCCTCCCTCACTCCTCCTCTCCACTCCCCCTCCTCTTTTTTCTTCTTTCTTTCTGCTTTCATAGTCATCTGTTGCATCCCCATGTTATCATCCAATAAATCTTAAGACATGTATTACAACTAGTGACCACATGTAGCCAACTCAAATGATAATAATAATGAAATACAATATGAATGAAATAAAATGAAACAAAATGAAATAAATAAAATAAAATAAAATAAATATAATTGCATGAAATAAATAAAATAATATGAAAAAATGAAACGTTTTTTCTTTGTACAAGACATTACACATGTATACACGCATACTTGAAAGTCTCCATGTGCTCAACAGAGCAGAATACATAATAAATGGACATCGAAAGCTCTTCTCTATGATACCTTCTTCTGTAGATCCAAACTGTTGATTCTGCCAGCCTCCTTCTTCATCTGCTCTATCCTCTCATGAGCCATGTTGAGGTAAGCTTGGAGGTGCTGTGTCATCAGAGCTATCCGCAGGATTGCAAAGACAGGAATGAAGCTAAACCGCACGATGTCAAAGGTTTCATCGCTCATTCTACACATCAGAAAAAAAAATGAAATAGGGAGTGGTTAAAAAAACATGGCAGTGAAAAACATCTCCATTCAATCACAATAAAAGAGGTATATTCCCTTTGCACTCCTTCCATCTTATTTAAAAAGCTAATATGAACAAAGTGTCAGTAATACTGACAATAAAACCTGTTCTTGATAACAAGTAGAAAGGATGCTATACACGAACAAAAAAATGCATTTTAGCTTGTGCATGACAATACTAGGCAATGTATTATTTTCTTTCTTGTTAATTCAAACACCATAATCGGTATATTCCTTACATCTTACACATGTCTGACAGGAAATGGGAGAAAAGGAACAAATATAACAGGGGAGAAAAATAACAAAAGGAAGGTCCAGAAGGATGTGTATGTTTGCACACAAGAAAATACTTTGCTTCATATTCGTAATGAGATAATGGAAGGGATCTCCCCTATATGGGATTAGTGTGTTATACATGACACAAAAAGGCACCTGTGGCACCTGATGGGGTTAATCATGGAGGCTTGGAGGGTGCATAGGTGAAATGGGCCTTGACTCTTCTCTTGTGTCAAGTAGTTGGTTGCAGGATCAACTTTATGAACTACAGTCTTGCTGAATTCTAAGTCAAGGAAGAATCAGAGACTCGAGGTATAATAGTTTAAAGTAAACATATCTGTTGTTATTCTTACAACTTAACAATAACTCTGTGATGAATTCTTGATGATAACTCTGAAAGTCTCCGGTTCTCTGATTTTAAACTCTTTGATATCTACCGCGCATTCACTGGTTCTCTAATAAGATAGGGGTCAAGAATTAAAGAAGTGAAGAGTTAAATCCCTTTGAAGGGAACAGATTCTTGGATTCATAATGACACATATAAATCAGTATAACAACTCATGACCATTTTTTCTTCTACAAAAACTGTATGCTCCTGCGTCACAGTTACAGTATTCTTGTAACGGTTATCTGGGGATCCTAAAGTTCAGGGTCGTTGCTCCGAACAATGGGCATCAGAGCGGATAACATGAGTTGAGACAGGGGGAGTGTTTAATGGGTTTTTATGACCTAACAGTACTCACAGAGCTTCCTCCGTCACGTTGACCTTCCTGCCCAGAGTAGGGCTCCTGATGTAGTCCCTAGATACAGGCTTCACCCACAGCAGAGCGATCATCAGTGGAAACAGGAAGCTGGTGTGCAGCAGAATTCTGGGATACAATCATTCCAAGGAGTGTGAACAAATGCTAAGTGCTGTATCTGTCATTAGCGTAAATCACTCTTACTTTTATGATCACAATTTGTTTATAGCTATTACCAGAATTACCAGAGTAAAACATATTACGTATGTTGCCTCACATTTGCAACTCATACAATTATTACAAGGAATATACGGGAGAGCGCTAGACATGGATTACGGGCGGAATAAATGATTTCAATGTGTACACACCCTTGGTTGTCTAGCATCCACTTACATGTATGTGAATAAAGGTAGAATGTAATTTAATCCTTCCAGTGCCAGATAAAATGCTGCTCAATGGGATATGTGTGCATTATTGGTAACAAAATGAACAAGCGGTATACAAAGAGTTACAGCGACTCACTGCATGTGTGGGAGGTGGCCGTTGTACTTGAGGGCATCTATGTGCATCTTGGCCAGCCGGAGGCCCGGGAAGGTGAGGAAGGCCCCAAGGAGGGCCGCGATGACGGCCAGCAGGAACTCAAAGGTGGTGCGGGACATGGGCCCCTGGGACGCTAGCTCACTCCTGGCCAGGTACTCGTTGGCTGCTCGTAAGAAGTCATCGTATGCTGGGAGGTGGGGTGGGTGAGCAAGAGAAAACAGAAATTACTGATAGAAGGAATAAGCACAAAGAATCATGAGCAAACTGTCAGTCAAAACTTTTTAACTAAGAGTTTCTCCCTGCAAATTTTCACATATATACGACATATTGGAAAAGTTTAATATTTCATATGAAGATTTACTATTCAACATTGTTTTACAGTGTTAAACACGCAAATTTTGATGTGAAATATCCATACTTGTGTTTAAAAAAAAGAACCCAAATGATCAACCTGAAATTTCATTTGAGAGGGCCCATAAGTTAATGTTTTTATTTCACCTTCTTATACAGGTATACATTTGCATTCAGGCTGGATACTTAATGCATACCTGTATGTTGTGACAATTCGTTCCTAATTATAGCACAATGTTGAATTGTCTACACCACTATAGGTGCATGGCTTCTCCATAAGCATTCCTCTTCTTAGCTTTAACTTGTACACAAGGTCAAACCTAGATTGGAGCTAAGTTCAGCTAAGACACAAAAGATGTATACTGTCCATGAACCCTAGTATTAGTGAGTGAGGAATACCTTCATCCACTCCAAACTCTAGGTAGTCTTCGTCTACGACCATGATCGCCATGGCGAGCACTAGGAAGAGGAAGCCAAAGGTCACGCACAGGGCCATCTCTCCTGCATCTTCTGACTTGAAGTACAGTGAAGTGAGCGAGAATAAGACATGTCTGATGATGAGGAGTTAGGGTATCTCTTTCATTGATATGGAAAATTAGAAAGAAACAATACCTGAACCCTAAACTGCACACCATATTCCAAAATATGGGCAATTCTAATATGTCCTCGGCCCCCTAACATAAAGGCTTGCGATCAATTGCACATTTTAAAGACAAATTCTTACTGGTTACTGGCCAGTCTTTTGAACAAAAAGCGCACAAGAGAATGATGTTGATTGGCCATTGCCATTTTGCGATTGATTACAAACCTTCATATTACCGGGCCCTGAAGTGCAAGTGCCAGTAACCAACATTCTTTCATTCTATATTTTGTCATAACTTTGCATCAATTCTTATATTTTTGGCTTAGAAAGTACACATTCCACTTATTCCAAACAATACACAACATGAGAGCAGAAGGCTCTCTTTGAAAAAAAAACTTATTTTATTAACTCATGTTACATGTACCTCAACCAAAATCGTTGAATTATACAGATGTGTGGGTAAAAGAACTTATCAGTGTCAGCGCAGTGACTAGTAATAAGCAATAGGATACAAAGTATGATGTAATTTGGGCATGTTCTAAGCAATGTGGGTAGAGCAAACAGCATTGATCAAAGCGGGGACTCTCATTAGGAGTACCTGATACTAGCCCACACGACAATGTCAATCTAGTGGAACTCTAACTTGAGTGATGTTGTTTAGACCCAGATAACTGCATAACAATGGATACCACGACACAACAACAGTATTCTTCTATGCAACCTCAATTACCATGCAAACTTACAGAGAGATGTTTGAGGGAATAGTTTTAAATCAGTGTCATATACATGTGTGAAAGGATACAGACTGAAGGCCACACCCATAATCATCCAGATCATGCTGAGGTTGAGATCGCCCTTGGGGTTTATGAGGGCGTAGTAGGCCTCAGTGACCACATAGACCACGGTGGCGCACGTCACAAAGTCCAGTAGCCACTTGTACTCGCCATAGTAACGGATGCTGAGCAGGTGGGTCGGGTGGAGGGTCTCCGAGGCCAGGTCGATGTCCAGATTCTTGGGCACGCTGAACGTCTGGAGCTGGTCCGAGGTGCTAGTGCCGTTCCTCTTGTTGAAGGTTTCAGGCCTGTTTGTGGCACAAAATCATTAGGGAACACCCATAGTCATAAAATTATTAAATTCCATGCGAAGTATGTAATGATGAAATATCATTATACCCACTTCATATTTCATTCAGCCATGCATGCATCAAAAATAGCAATTGCCCATTTATGGATTTACAAATGTTATGCATGTTGTTCAAACAATATGCTACTTATAGTAACACCGAAGCTTGTCCGAGACTCGTTCAGCTCGCAACAACTAATAGATTAAGAATGAATTTTGGCCTTGGAAACTGAATCATTAGGTATAGGAGAATAATGCAGTTACTAAGCAGGTAAGGGTAACAAATATGAATACATCACATCACAAAAACAGCTTATTGCTACATTTAATGCAGATATTGTACATTGTCTTTCCTTAAAAAAAAAATCATTCTCTTTCAGGAGGAATGAAAAATTAGTCCAAAGTGGATTGAGACCAGATGAATTCTACTACATTCATGAGTGATGTGCCTCATTTTCCTAGAACAGCATGGATATGTATCAGTACCTGTTTCTCTTGTGCCTGCCTCTACTCTGGATGATGCCAGCCGCTCTCTTCAGCTCGTCATCGGAGGGGTAATTAAAGTATTTCAGATTGCTGTGGGGCATGAAAATGAGAGAAAAAGAGGTCAGTTTAAGGTTCAACTCAAGTTTTGGATGTCACTGTGAGTAAGTACACTATACATGTATGCAGTCTTTACAAATTGGTTGGCTACACATTCTGAGAGTGAGGCAGATTTTGTCTTTTGTCCTTTTTCTGATAAATACAGAATGAGTTGGGTGGTTTTAATCTTTCATGTACTGTAAAAGTGGAAATTTTTGCCCTGTCGAAATTTTCGCACGGCGTGCATTCCGCGCGAAAATAAGAACGTGTGAATATATTTGCGCCTAAACGAAGTTCATATCGGCGCACTTTGTATGCGTGAAAGCCCCCGTGAATATCAAAACAGCCATTAGGTTTTAAAAAAGTCATTAGGTTAATTCAAAATATACATAATGAAAACTTATTTTCCACATGGGTTCTTTTGTCGTATGTGGAGGCTTTTGGACATTGCAAGTGTTCAATCGCTCTTACCCCATGTGTTATTTGCTCACTAGTACAGGAAGTGTGAAACATCATAGCATGATATTAAGGCCCATACAAGTGAGCTCTTATGGCGCGATATCATTTATAGATGGTGCTGTGTTCAATCAGCCCTACCCTCAAGATAGGTAAAACTTCAACAGTCGCGATCACGCGCGTGTGCAATATCAGCAGCAATCTTTGATACCTTATGGCGCATTTACACACAATGAGTGGTGTGCGCACGTGTGCGTGAGCATCGCACCACAGCCAATCGACCGAGCCTTCCTGTAGCTTCGGTCAACTCCATCAACAACCAGTCTGATGAGCACGCAACGCACATGAGCGATGAGTACAAGTCAATAGGCCTTTTGCAAAGCCTGTACGTACCTTTATGCTCCATCGATACTGACGCTCATGCACTCGTAATAGTGCCCGCTCTCCAGCTGAATAGACCTTCATTGCACTTTGCACATGTACCGTACAGGTAGCTAGGTAACATTTCGATGTGCGCTCTAAAATACCCACATATGAACTGATGAATATGGCATTCCTATGCACATAAAGATGAATGAATAAGCTACCTGTGACTTAATTATCAACATCCATTCTTTACAATTTTTTCTCCAATGTACATTGGAGAAACTGATGTACATGTAGCAGTCAGGATGTTACAGTCTGAAGCGTTTTAATTGATATAAGAATACAGGTCTACATTCCCAAAAAGATTTTGCTTCCTCTTTTTTAATTAATCAAATCATGGGATTATGCAGTGAGAATTTTGGACTACATCCAAAGCTGGAGCTGAAGATGATTTCAAGTTGCAACTCACCCTCGTGCAATCAGCCACTGAGCAAAGGAGTGATACGGCACAATGACTTTCTGCATGATGCTGGACATGACGAGAGTGAAGACTAGCTGAGGTCCAAGTAGAGGCTAATCAATGGTGCAGTCACATATAGAGAAACAAACATTAAATCACAGACAACTTGTAGTGTACTGCTGGCAACTTAATTACTCTTTTTTTTTTAACTTGTTGAAGAATTCATGTGGTTTCATGATTTGTATTTTGTTATCACACATTTCTTTTGTCACTCCCTCTCTGGGCAGCTATTATCAGAACTAGGTATGACAAAAGAGTACTCCATCAGTCCTTTTAAGGACTAACACATGGTGTATTAAGAAACGTAGTGTACTTCTGTCCATGCAAAAAGCTTCTGACAAGGAACGCACTTTACATTTCTTATAGAAGATAGTATTGTACTATCCAATTTAGGAAAACATAACAAAGAAATGGATCTATAATTTCAGTTGTTATGCGGTACCGAGTCCTCAACCGTTTGACAATTTGAGCCTCTCAAACTTTTTAAGAGCAAGGTTCATCATCACACAATACCAGTATGATGGGGTGACCATATTTTGCGCACATTTTGGTTTTCTTGATGACTCCAAGACACCTAGATAATTACACATAATGTCCAATACCTCAAAAGAACGAGAATATCTTATATAATCAAATTTCATTGCCTGGAATTCAAATTTCAGATTAAAATCAATGTAGTTTCGAGAATTTTGCAACGCTTACTGACTTTGCCGTCCACTTACATGTGTAACCTAATTTTGCGCAGTAAGTTTGTTGCCCTCTTGTGGTCGACAACGAGTGTCAACACTTTCGAAAAACCACCTCTTATTGTCAAGCACATACCAGCCATTTGAGTAAATACTTTGAAATTGGTAATACTATTATTATTATTTTTATTTCATGGACGTTTAGATGATGTATCTTGTTCGACTGTTCGAAGAATACAGTACCTCAGTCCAACCTATGCATTGTGTATCCTTCTCTCGTTTAAGCGTATTTTACTATTTAGTGTTAGTGCGCAAAATAAGGACACACGCGAAATTAGGTCACACCACCATACATTACACATACAACATTGTCATTGCCCCCATACATTTGTGACTTGCATTAGCAATTAAGCTTAGAAGGATTTTTTCATCAAAATATCAATGCTTTTTACAGACTTACCGTACCTATATTCGCTGCGCCATTATTTTTCTTTACCAAATTCTTTAAAAAATTTACAAAAAATTGGATTGGTCTACACAATACTGGTGGATTTTTACTCTGTAATTGAAGGGTAAATTACATCACACATTACAGAGAGGGGCAGGTTTCAAGGACAAGATTAATCATTCTTAATCAATGTTTTACAGTGATGTAACTTAACTTGCAAGTTCTCAGAAAGGATGTCTTACCATTTTGATATGATAGTCTTGTCTGCTTTACTCTGTGAATAGTTCTCTCTGAGATCTGTAATAAAACAATAAACAAGTTTGGTGAAGAGAATAAAGAGGCCTATATGAACAGGAGTCACTGAAATACTGTGGAATTTGCTTCCTCCATTTTTTGCAGTGAGCAAATCTTATGAACTGCTTCCCCCAAATTGCTAATTGTTGCTACACGCTCTAGTCTAGCTTAGCGGAACATTTCTCTATTGCATATTTGCACTTACTAGGGCCAGGCATAGCCGTAGGGTGTGGGGAGAGTCCATCAAGTTCACTGTGTCCAAAATACCCAAATAAACCGCAATACAACGTTCCCGGTGTAGACTTTAAAGCGGGCTTGATGGCGATAAATGATGAGGCAGTGCACATTCTACGTAGCCATTTTATTCCCACATGTCTGTTGCCATGTGAGGTCATAATTGGTATTCATACATAGTATGGATACATAAGGATGATATCGTAACATCCCCCTTCCTTTAAAGCTAAATATAATGTATTTCTAACACGTCATAATATGCCGGTGATTTTTTACAAAATAATGCTAATCGACCCTGATACAAAAATGCCATAATTTTGCAAGTTTTCTTATTGCATGTAGGCTCCTGTTATAATAACAATACTGCATATCTCTTACTTTTTATGTCTGTCCATACCATTACACTGTAGCTATTTAAAAGCAAGGTAACTTCAGTGGCTGTTTGTAAATACACCACTAATAAATGTTTGTCCTTATTAAGTATGCTTCGTATAACATTGAACACAATTATACAAATTGATACCCTTTGAACATTAGGGCCAATTGTGTAAATATGATGTTAACCATTTTAACACTTCTCCCTGTGGTTCCTATAATTTGTATAGTTAATTCTCAGAACATGTTAAAGAGTTAAGACACATACTCAAAAGCTTGTTTGATCCTACAAACATATATTAATATCAGCAGTCTTAGAAACTCTTTAAGACTGTCACATCTTTATGTCAATACACTCAACTGTATAACACACTGCAGCCACTTTGGCACCTTCCTCCCTTTTCTGAAAAAAAAAAAATAAGCAACATCTAACTCTCGAAATGAAAATAAAATTGCATGCATTCTGACATGCTTCTATACCAAATCAAGAAAAATCATGTCTCTTCGAATTTTCATTAAATGCATGCGTTAACCTGGGTGTATGTTTACTATGGTTGATATCTCATAGGTTTACGAATTGTATGACCTGATCTGGTGGTCCTGTGATCAGAGTGTTGTGATTGCATCCTGCTTTGGGTGCATTCGTGCTAGGACTGTCTCTGTTTGTGGGTGTGTGTTTTTTGTGTGCTTTGGGATCCTCAGCGAAGTGTACACGTTTAGCAATGCTCTACGCGCTAGAGGGTGTACTGTTGACCGGGATCTCCCTCAGGTGGGAGCGACTGCGACGAAGAATAGCACCGTTGGGGGTGGCAACTTCGTACGACCGTGGTAGAACTTCGTAGGTATCCAAGTGTGTTTCTGCGGGTGTAGGACGCAGACTTGTTGTCCTACATGAAGCGGTGAGAGCTCTGTCCCAGCATGTTTGTCATGCGTCTCCTTCATGTCGATTTGCATTTGTAGGAGGCGTTCTGTGTCAGACAAATTTCCTGCAAGATGGTGGCTCGGAAGACTGGTTCTGATGGGTCTTCCGAAGAAAAGTTCAGCTGGAGACGTCATGTGGAAATGGACTGGTGTCTCTCAAAGATGCTATTTGCATGTCTTGACCAGTCATGCTGCATTTCTTGATTAGGGACTTGATCGTCCTCACCATGCGTTCCACCAGTCCATTTCTTGACCTAGGATAATGCGGTGACGAGGTCATGTTGATTGACCATTTCTGGGACATTTCCTGGAAGGGTCGTCTGGCAAACTGGGGGCCATTGTCTGATACAATTTCCACTGGTGGACCGAATAGGCTGAAGACTACACTCATCACTCCTGCTACTGGTGCACTTGAAGTGTCTCTTAGTTTGTAAAGTATTGGATACTTTGAATGGTAGTCTGTGATGAGCAGATAGTCCTCTCTGTTCAGGGTGATCAAGTCTGTACCTTACTGCGACCAGCCCGCTCACGCAGTGAGCGGGCTGCATAGCACGGAGCTTTGAAGTAAGGAAGTCGAGATTAGCAGTGATTATATTAGTTGGTTTCAGCAATTCTGTAACTCAAATCTCAAATCTATTGCACATACTTACGTCAAATATATATTTGAATAATTCCATAGTTGGTTTGAAGATGAATTTAATCCATGTTGCATTTTTAAAAATTGTTTTCGACCCAAGATGGTTCAGAATCGCACAACAAAAGCTGCAATGCAAAACTTTATGCGCATGCGCCAGTTTACAGTATACGTTTCTGAAGCAGTCAAAATGGCAGCCTCGGCGAACCGTATTTGTTACAAAGATCATGATCATATGTGAAGAGGAAATATGTAACGTTGCTTAGCATTTTCAAACAATTTTATAGCTCAGGTATACATTCAATACATTTAGCCATTTATATGTGATAATTGTACTTGAAATGAGTAATTAATTCATGTGCACGTGTTGATTTCTCAGTAGTTGGACCAGACATGCAGGGAAATTGGTGGCGAGCCCTCAGGACGCTCCCGCTGCGCGGGAGCAGTCCCGGGGCTAGTCTGTACCTAGCTTGGTCCAGGGAGCTGTCGGAACATCGTGTGGTTGGACTCGTTGGAGTTGAGCTGGAGTGTATGTCAAAAATTTAATTTCGCCCCAAAAATGAGACAGTTATTCCTGTCTATTGAAATTTGAAACAGTTAAATGTGACATTGATTAAGACGGCAATCCCGTATAATAGGGGACCAGGGTATCCCACTAATTTTATGAATTTTAACCCGAAACCTAACCCTGACCCTAACCCTAACCCTAAACCTAATTCTAAACCTAACACTGACCCTAACCCTAACCCTAGACAAAATTTTCGCTGCTTAATTCGTCCAAAAAAGTGATTTCTAGGTCACTTTCTGCCGACGACAATCGGTATTGCAGCGTTCCCATTTGCGTGCATTATACATGTGCGATACTGCCTGGTCCCCTATTGTACGGGATTGCCATTAAGACTTCGTCAAGCTTTAAATGAAGGAATCTTACATAGTTTTGGAAATTAGAATGGGACCGGGGCTAAAGACAAAGTAAGAGTGACACTGAGTACTGACACTGACAGTGACAGGGGGATTTATCTTCTTCCATGACCATGTCTTCTGTTCTGGAGCTGGTATTACAATCAGATTCGCTGTTTCACTTTCAGTTTCAGCATTGCACTCACCTCCGTGGCGAAAACTTTCGTTTATTTTGACGCAGTAACTATCGAAAATCAAAAGATGAGACTAGCTTTAGATCTACTTACCTTAAATACAGTCTCACGGTCCACTTGCAGCTGATAATGATATTTGTAACGCAACGCGCAGGCAGGCCAACTTACTGAAGAACAGTCCTTTGTGCATGCAAATTTAAATGTGTGAGTGTACTGACCGGAAATACCATTAACATATTTCCTCATGTATTCATTATGCACCACCGACGACTAGCTGGCTACATTATACTGATATAGCTAGCTAGCGCCTCGCTCGACCGAGGTCTTTATGTTGTGTCGCCCTCTCTTGATAGGAACCATTTCCACTTACGCTAGTACAAATGATTTTCCCATCTATAGGTGTAAAAATTAAAATTGAAAACATAATGAAAAAGAGATGTTAATAATGAAGAGATCTACAATTTGGTCACATGTTTCTTATTCATTGCAATGGTGCTGAAGATATAATAAATAAACACAAATAAATACAAACGCCGGAGAACAGTGATATGCGAAAAATTTCGGTAAAAAAACAGCAAATACTTCCAAGCATTACATTAAAAGTAAAAGAACTTTATCTTGATGAAGGTCTATGACCGACATATTCAGTATGCTACTGTTCTCTGGCGTCTATACCTTTTATTCATTTACATTATACAAACATATTACGCGAACGCAAAATCAACTTTACGCACGTCTCATCTATCCATGGACAAATCTGTTTATTTATTTGCAATAAATTATCTTACCCCTCTCTCTCTCTCTCTCTCTCTCTCTCTCTCTCTCTCTCTCTTTCTCTCTCTCTCTCTCCCATATTCCCTTTCACATCTCTTTCTCCCTCTCTCTCTACCCCCGGTCTCTACCCTATCCCCCTCTCTCTCCCCCTCCCCCCCCCCCTCTCTCTCTCTCTCTCTCTCTCTCTCTCTCTCTCTCTCTTTCCATCGTTCGCACGGCTATTAAATGACCCACAGTATCCTTGCATTGATCAGACTGTTTGCTAATGCAATAGAAATATTTTCTTTTATTTTCGTGAATATCGTGACATCAACGACTAAAAATAGCAAATGCTTATGAAGACATTTTTCATAAATCGTTACTGAGCTAGAAACTCACATTCATATCCGTTTGCCACTTAGCAGATGGTGGTGAGGTATTATGTGTTAATTACCCTTCACGTGTCAGATAAAATGCTGCTCAGTGAAATAAAATTCAGTAGTGTGAGGTGTTTCGCCAAGCTGTTCTTTAGCTGATTACCATTTCTTGTTCTAAATCAGTCTCAATGATTTTGATTCCCGTCAGCTTAAGTTTGAATAATGATCTTAATCAATTGAAATTCTTGTTGTTAACAAACGTCTGAATACGAAGGTTATGATTTGTCAAATTTGATCAGGGATTGTTAGAAATTAACTCACACTATGTTATAACAAGAACAAATTGGGGAATCTCATTTCCGCATACGAACGCTTGGTGAATCACCTCCCTGGTGATATAGGCTATAGGCTAAAAGTATTATTTCTTTCTGTCTTTCCAGTTCTATTTAAGCAGTTATAACAATGCTGTCACTGAGGGTCCTGATGGATAAAAGAATAATGCATTACAATACATAATAACAACAATAATGTATCAATACATAACATCAACATTGTAAACAAATTCAATGGACAAGATATAACAGTATAAATCAAAAGCATCATGACTTGTAATGAAGATTGCAGCCCAATGATATAGCACGTGCAAAATAATTAGACATTGCACAATTAGAATCATAAGTATGTTAGCGTGAGAGTGCGACCAAATAGTTGTACTTTTACTACCTACTTTCCTCATGGAACAATGATTGGTCAAGTCGGGTCTGCCTACTACATTATTCATAAGGACCACTACTCATAACGTGGAACTTAACATTTCTGCACGCTTTATGAATATAGCGACCATGATATCATATTATAAAAAAGTGGTCTCTATATAGTGTACCTATGAGAAGATACACATTCTAGCGGTCCCTAGTGATATGGGAAGTTACACGTTATGAATAGGGGTCTTCTTTCCTCGATCAATACATCAAGGCGATCAGCTCGGTGCGATATTCATACAGTATAATTATGAAAGATTACTACACAAACAAGCCACTTTTTCGATACAATAAAAGCTTGTGTTAATTATCCTTCCAGAGGTTTGCTCGCTGGCATGCAATATTGCTAGCATATTAGCTGTCCTATGTATATTATGTTACCAGTATCAATGGGGAAAATGAGTGCATTATTTGTAAAAATATTCAACTCTCGTCATGACAATTGCGCATTGCGCGCGCGCATTTTTAACATGCGCGAGGCAGATTTGATACAGGTGAGTAAACCCCTGTTTCTCCTTTTCTTTTTTGTTTGTTTGAATTGAACCCATTGCTGTTGTCGTGGAAAGTGGTTTGTATGTATAATAATAATGCATTTCTTTCGTGGTATATAAGATATATTGCATTCATCAGTATGAATATTGCACGAGTCGAACTCTAATGCATCCAATATTAAATAAATAAAGCATAAAATCAAACAGGATAAAAAAAAACACGCCCTTCAAAATGGTAACCAACATTTCATTAAATTGAAATTGTTACAAAATATGATTAAATTTAGTTTAATAGATAAAGCAAACAACATTTCAGCGATTCGTGACAATTAGTCAAATTGCACATGACCAGTGTTGTAGTCAAGACCAGACCATCCGAGACCAAGATCAAGACCAAGACCAAACACCCCGAGACCAAGATCAAGAACAAAAAAATTGGTTCAAGATCAAGAACAGAGGTCCGAGACCAAGAACACCAAATTACGAGATCAAGACCAAGACCGAGACCACTCACCAGTATTTAAATTTCTACTAGTTTTGAGGAAACACGCATTATTTGTGGACTATGGTTGTGAGTATAAACTGTCTAATACTTGCACAACATGAGCAGTCTGTAATATTCTTCTATATGGCTGAATCAAATGAAAAAATTGTTTTAAAAAAGTTATACTTTCAATGTGCTTTTTCAATCACTTCACAGGCATGCTCAAAGTTAAATGCACAATACAAGTCAGTAGCTAGTAGTTTAGCAACAAACTGCACAAAGGATCCAGGATCGTGATAATATGTATGATGGGGAAAAATACTTCTTTATTTCTGCATGAACATATTTGCCTGAGTTACTGAAAAACATATCAAATACTGTGATTTTTTTAATAATGACAAAGGCACAAGGCATACAAAATGAACACAACTTCTTTCAAGAATGATGATTGTTTTCCGAAATATATTCAAGTCATTCGTTTTTCTCTATAAACACATACACATGACTTGAGTTACTTAATACTTATACATTCTTCTTATATACTTCTTTATTTCTGCATGAACATATTTGCCTGAGCTCCTGAAAAACATCAAATACTGTGAAGTTTTTTATAATAATGCCAAAGACACAAGGCATACAAAATAAACACAACTTCATTTCAAGAATGATGATTGTTTTCCGAAATATATTCGTCATTCGTTTTTCTCTATAAACACATACACATGACTTGAGTATATATTCTTCTTATATACTTCTTTATTTCTGCATGAACATATTTGCCTGAGCTCCTGAAAAACGTATCAAATACTGTGAAGTTTTTTTGAATAATGCCAAAGACACAAGGCATACAAAATAAACACAACTTCATTTCAAGAATGATGATTGTTTTCCGAAACAGATTCGGAAAACATTCGTTTTTCTCTACAAACACATACACTTTACTTATATATAGGTCAGGCAAATTGAGTATTGGTCTCGTGCTGGTCTCGACGTAAACTCCGAGACCAGAAAGGCTCAAGACCAAGAACAAGACCAAGACCAGAGGGTTCGAGACCGAGATCAAGACCAAGAAAAAAAAATCCTGATCTCGAGACTGGTCTCGAGACCAAGACCAGTCTCGAGAACTACAACACTGCACATGACATAACAAAGTGAAAACACGGCAAAACACAAACACAGTGCTTAGTATAAAGTGGTAAACACACATGAATTACCATTTTATATGGTAAACGTAAAGCAAATGACCAACAGAGTGATGGCGCATAATGAAGAATTTAAGAATGCGACTGGCATCTGCTCTCAACAATAATACATATTCAGCGATTGCGTCACGTCAACCTGGATGTCACAATAGATCATGCACATTCCACGTAACAGTCACACCCACAGTTACAGTCGTGGGAATCTAAAATGCATGTTTGCAGGTACATGAGCCGGTATACGACTTCCACATATCCATATAGCGGCTTCTGATTCACAGGAATGGCAACCCGCTAGACAAATGTCTAATTTGAGGGATGAGTCCTTTCAAATCTAGTATTTGTGTTAAGTAGAACGGAGTACTTTCTTTGTGGATACTGAAAATGTTGACCAGATGTGGAATAAGTCGAAGTTGGATTTTGTTAAGCCGAGTGATAAACATGCTGCCTACATTACAGTTCGAAAGAAACAAAAGGGTTTTTCTTGGATAACTAAGCAAGGAAGCGTGATTATAATCACAAGAAATGTTATGAGTCAAGAAGCTGTTATTTAAGGAATGAGAATAAGAACGATGATTATAAAAATGAATATGAGACTTTTGGCGATAACTATTCTATTCTAAGGAATATGGCTATTAATCTAAATAAAACAATAAAAGGAGACATTCTATAAAGATATGTTTAAACAAAATAACGATAAAAAGGCAAAACGTGTACAAAATGTTACCATTACAGGACAATCTTGTTTCGATGTCAAAATAGTCAATGGGCTTAATGAAACGTTTATATAGAAATGCTGGCCAATATAACAGTGTACATACAAATGATAACACTTGGATTGGTGATTTCAATACACTGTCTCAAACAAATCTTACTTTTAAATTTGAAGAAATCAATGTGGAGTTTGTAAAAAAAAATAATAATTGGAATGTTTTGATTGTACAAGGCCGGTGGTCTACATGATTTGCATCCAAAATTAAACTGCCGCTCCATACAATGCTAGCCCACTAGCAGCTCTCTTTAATCGATCCCTATCAATGGAAACTTCCCCGATGATTTTAAAGTGGCCAAATAATTCCGATAACTAAGTCTAGATGCTCAAGAGAAATTACCGGCCAATTTAATTATTTCCCTTTGTATAGAAAAAAACTCGAAAAGGCCGTTCAAGCCCACCTTTATAAGTATTTGAATAAAATCTCTCTTTCGTATGACCAATAATCCGGTCTTCGCCCAAGATACTCTACCTCTACATGTGTAACTGAAATAAATGGCTTTATTTTGAACAATATGGATTCCGGCTATATCACTCGAGCGATTTTTCTAGTTCTCAAAAAAGCTTTTAATATTATACCCCACGATATTTTAACAAAATGTTCGTTATATGGAATTCAAGGTACAGAGTTGAAGTGGTTTACATCATACCTGTCAAACAGAAGTCATTGCGTTTCGTATGAAGGAGGATCAAGTAATTTTCTCATGGCAAATCAGGAGTCAATAGTCAATACAAGTCAATACTTGGCCGTTATTATTTTGTTTTGTGCAATCTTAATTTTAGTCAAACTAAAATACATTTATATGTCGATGGCACAGCATATTTTGTTAAAGGGAAAGATGTACATTATGTCCAGTGTTTAACATGTGTCCATGGTTTAATACAAACAAAATTCAGGTTAATGTAAATAAGACCAAAGCGATGTTACTTAGTTCAAAGAGACGTTTACTCAATTCTCAATTCAGAATGAATAACGAAGGTCAATATCTCGAACATGTGACAAGCTTGAAATATTTAGGTGTGTATTTTGATGAAAACCTTAGCTGGACTTAGCAAATGTGTTGAATTACCAAGAAAATAGCTCGAGCAATTTCATGTATGAAATGAATTCGCAAGTTCTTGACAAAGGACTTTCTTATTCAATTGTATTTTCGTTAATATTGCCTCACATCGATTATTGTAAGACAGTATAGGGAAACTGTTCTAAAATTTAATTGTTAAAGCTTCAAATCTGAAAAACTGTGGAAGATTAGTTATAAAGGCTGACTACAAACCCCAAGTGCTGTAATCTTAAGTACATTGAGGTGGCAGTCTATAGAATAAAGACTAAAGTACCAGTATTCTGTTGCAGTGTTCAAAATCTTGAATAATTTAGCCCCTTCGTACTTAAGCCCACTCGTTGAACAACGCCCTGTATTAAATTTAACTGGATACACCCCAATAGTACACTATTTATCCCACAGCCACAAATTAAAAAAAAAACCTTCTTTCACATACATAGCGTGTTCTTTGTTTAACAAACTACCAAGTAGCGTATAACTTTCCCCCTCATTATCGACACACACACACACACACACACACACACACACATAAATATATATATATATATATATATTTATATATATATATATATATATTTTGTGAAAGAAATGTATGAAGAGAACAATGGTAGGCTTAGCTTAAATCAAGGTTCCCCAGAGCTATCCACCCTTTGGAAAAATTGGTGATGCCGAAAAAATGTCTCTGCCGGGAATCGAACCCGGGCCCCAGCTTTATATATATACATGTATATATATTTGTGTCTGTTTGTGTGTGTGTTTGTGTGTGTCAGTGAGTGTGTTTGTGGTTAAATTGGCATGTTTGAAAAATCATGTTAAATGTTATGCACAACTATGTATTATATTACTTTCAATGTAGTTCCAAACAATGTTTTGCAAAATATATTTGGATAACTACAGGGCTCTCTGCAGGCTCTTGGGCTCTGAATGAGACTACCCTGTACTGCATAAATAAACAAATAACGAAATATTGTTAAAGGGCACTTTGCAGCATGGTCAACATACCTTTGAAACCATGAAAAAATCATGACTTAAGACAGATCAAGATTATTTTCATGTTTAATGTCAAGAACAACGGGGGATTCATGTAAGGAATGCTTTCGTCACTCGAAGTCAAATAATTTTCTTTCCCCCTTTTACCATAAAACAAAACATCACTTTAGCCAAGTCATGATAATTGTCAATCTTGATGTCGAGAGCGACATCTACAGCGTTTGTCTTAATAAGGACCTCTTTCGTCACTCGTGTCAACGTGCTGTCCATGCACCTCCCTCGCCTTCATCTCGACGTTCTCGGTCCTAGAGGAATCCCTCCGACAACACCTTGAAATCTGTGCGAACGTACCTTGGGGACCGATTGTCCTGCAGAGTGAGCTGAACAGGAATAACCCATAGACCCAACTGATGACCATGACGAGCATTAGGAATGTCCCAAGTTGTACGTAGCCCAACACCGTGGCGGGCAGCATACAGGCGCCCGCCACAAACGTGGACAGTGCTGCCATAGTGATTGCGGAGCTCAGAGTGCGCACGGCGTGCATTGACCGCGCTTCCCGGTCTGGGGCAGTCGCCTGCCGGTACGCCACACCAAGATGAATGGTGAAGTCTACGGAAAGCCCAACCGCCAAGGACAACACAGTGGACTCAAATATGTTGAGTTCCCAGCCCAAGAGAACAAGGGAGGCAATCACGACGAAAACAGCACAGGCAATGGAAATGATGGCATACAGTGCCACCAGGACATTTCTGATTGAAAGAAGGAGGACGCATGCGGCCACGCCGAGGGCCAGACCAACTGAGATTGGGGTTCCACTGGCAAGACCATCTTGCAAATCAAAAAAGGTCAACTGCAGGCCCCTAAAACTCACACACCATCCACTTTTAAGCCCAGTCGGAGCAGTGTCCATTCGCTTCTGGACCCAGCTATCCAAATCAGACCAGAACTTGCTCATGTGATTAAAGTTATGTGATTCCTTGGTACTGGTTCTCAAATACATGGTTAGAGCCATGGCTTCATCATTGGAATCAAACATTACGCCCGGTGCGCCGTAGGAACACTTATGATTGCCATCACACAAAAGAGTGTAATAAACTACCACGCACTGCGAGAACAGAGATGTGGGATAAGGGAAAGCGGTCTGGTTGCAACAAGGAGTGAGGCTGCCTCCTAAGCAAGGCCTTTCCATGAAACTCCTGAAACGATCGATAAAGCATTCTTCCACATTGGGGCCTGCCTCTTTGTCGTGAATACTTGAATTTTTAAACTCTAGGCAGAAATCATAGAGCCACTGCTGAGCCTCAGGAGACCTCATATCAAATGTGGGATCCATCACGGTAACGCCTTTGGAATCCGGATCCCACAGGTCTCCGTTGTCTAGTGGCTGAACTCCCCATATTATGATGGCGGGCATTATGGCTTCGGAGTCGGTCTCAAAACTAAATCTATTTTTGTAAACTTGATCGTACCGTTCTAGAATATGACTTATTCTAAACACTTGAAATTCGGATTGAGATGGGAGACGCAATTGCGGTTTGACGAAAACCACGACGCAGCCTCCAATGCCGAGACTAAGTAGAACTATGATCCACACTATGCGGAATTTGTCAATGATAATTGGAACGTATATTTCAAAGAACTTTCTACTGACAGAGCCGATGCGCTCGTAGAGTCGACTTATTGAAAGGCAGAAACTACAGTTTCTACGCGTGCTGCTGTCTTCTTTGCAAATGAAGTACTTCTCATGCAACATCACGGCCGCAGGAATCCACGTCACGGTGAGAACAAAATTCACCAGTATTGCACTGCCTGCAAATACAGAAAAGCATCGCACCGCGGTGATCGAACTCACATTTCCTGCGAAGAGCGCAGATGACGTTGTAAAACTTGTCACGAACATGGTTGATGCAGCATGCTTCAATGTTTCATAAAGTATTGACTCGAGTTGATCTCGTCCACCGCTGTGCTTGCTCTTGGTAAACTTCCATATGTCAACGTACACGAAACAGTCGTCCGCGCCAATACCTATAACCAAGACAGCAGTTAGAAGGTTAATGAAAGGAAAGAAAGTGACTCTAAAAACTATATGGTAGAGAAAGTACGCAACAATGAGCGACATGAGCATGCTAACAATGGTCATCATGGTGACAAAGAAAGAACCGACGTACACCCAGATGATGATTACGACACAAAGGCATCCGATTCCTATATATACCGAGTCAGACAGAATGTAGTCACTAAACAGGTTGAACTTGAAACCCGCACCTATGGCGATTACTTCCAACGAACCGCTTGTCAATGACGATGCCTGCAAGTATTCGTCATAGAATCCTTTTGAATAGTGGTATGACAGTGGTGGTAGTACCAACGCCATCACCAAATCAAAGTTACCATCAAGAATTTGCTTGCTAAACTCAACCGGCGTCAAGTAGTGTAATATCGTGTATACTCCGTCGTGTAATGAACAGTTCTGGGGCACATCAACGCATGTTGAGGGTCCGTTGAGGCATCCATCTCTGTAGTATCCGACACATTCCTGGAGTAGAGTCCTGACGAATGTTACATCAGCGTCATCGATGTCACCGCACGCATCTTTGCCCACCAAGTAAGCCGTTACCTGTCCTAGTGACCATGTCGGACAGCAGCCGAGGGACCCGATGTCGCAGTAGCTATTGAACAGGGTCCGATCCCTGAAGTTGTTCTGGTCGTGAAGGCAGACTGCTTTCATGGAGGTAGCTGTCATCATATCAGGGGAGCCTGTGGAGCCATACACCATGCGCACACGAGTCGACACTGGAGGAGAGAAAGCACGAATTGTATTTATCGGACTAAAAACTAACAGTTCTAAACGAAACTGTAGAGGATCCCTTTTTATTCAACCAACACAATCGAAGGTCTGAAATGGTCCACCTAGTTGTTCAATTAACCTTGGTTGAACGGCGATCGAGCAAAGAAAAAAAAACATGTAACATTGTATTCTCTAAAATGGATCCTCTATTGAGTACATATGCACGGATTTCAAATTGTGTTGTTCTATGTCCAATGCTGATCCGATTAACAAAACATTCTGTGATTTTATCGAATGGTTCCAAAAAAAAAAATAAAATATTCCGTCACATCAACACGGTGATCACGAGACAGATGAGATCTCCATCAAAGGCCACCGCAGACGACACGATCCAATCAGTCGCACGACTGGCTGAAGCACAGGATCTGGTAATTGGATTTAAGCAAGAAGATGACGTCAGATTTCCATTCGTAGGCGCTCACGACTGCAGAAGAATTGGAGTCAGATCGTGTTATCTACGGTTGCCTTCACATATAGGCCGGGAGCTGTATTCATTTGAAAAGGGCCGGAACAGCTGACCCCATAGGTCGAAAGGGTATTCTGGACATCGCAAAAATGTTGTGCTGGCAAGGTGTATCGGATGCTTTCCCGCCAAAATCACCACATATGTGACGTCACTACCGGAAAGCCTTTTTTAAATGGTAGGAACATAATACATCGTACCGTTTTAACAAAGGTGTTAAAAAATATTTTTGTGCTTAATTAACAGACTTGCTTGGTATATTCCACTTGAGTAGTACATTGGCACATTACAACATCATTAAGTTTATTTGGCAATGACAGCTCTGTGGGCGACGGCATTCCACTTCTTATTCATCTCGTAGTTCTTACCACTTACCACAAAATAATATCAATATCAATATTAGATATGAAGACGCGTAATTTAACGTAATTCTTTGATCGCACTGTGTTAATGTACCGGCCTATTTATTGATGGAAACCGGCCTTCCGAAAGTCAGGTCAAGTACTTTGATAATTTTGGAGGGAAGGCCACGGCTATGTGCACGACCTGCCATTCATTAGTATATTTTTGTAATGTGTACAGAGTACATCGACAAAATAAAATCAAACATACTTCGGCATTTATACTCGGCCATCGGTCTTGAATTCTAATCAACGTTGGTATTTTTTCCATTGCCAACAGGTCAAAGCAACTTCACACAATCTGTCAAACGCAAAATTTGTACACAGTTTACACCACAACCAGCAATACATGCAGTGTGATGGGGGGGGGGGGGGGGGGTGCCGCTTTCGCCGACGGCACCGCGACAAGCAGTCATCACTGATGTAGCCCAGAGCACTTCGATCGCACTCCCCCCCCCCCTCAAAAAAAAGGGGGGGGGGGCGGAAGAGATGCCAAAAAAATTTCGACAAATTTAAAAGTAATACATGTATGTGGTAAAGTTCTTGAATTTGAAATATTTAGAAAGTTATTAACAACCACGTTTCCAGAATACACAGGTATATAGAATATATTCAGCATTTTCTCCAAATTTACAAGCGTTTTTCCAAAACGTTACGTTATATTATTAGTCAGTAGATGACCATAACAATGACAATATTTAACATCCATATATGTTCTGGACACCGGAGAAGAGATGCCAAAACACAAAAATATGTCCAAAAGAATTATGTCGTACGATTCTTGAACTACAAGGATCTAATCATATTCAAGCAAATAGTAACATGCATACTAAATATATACGTATACACTACATACGCAGTATTTTGTCCGAGATGACCATAACAAAGACAATATGCAACATCCATATATGTTTTGAAAAGCGGAAGAGATACCAAAACATTGAAACAAAATTATATGTAAATGAAATGTCTTGCGGTTCTAGCATCCAAAATATACGCGTATGTAGAAGTACCATTATTTTCTTCGAGTTTACGCGCATTCTTCCAGAACGTTACGTTCTATGATTGGTTTGTCGATGACATAAGCATGGCAATATGTCACATCTATATGTGTTTTGAAAGCGTATGAGTCGCAAAAACAGAAAACTGAGTTTAAAAGAAATTCCTGTTATGGTGTTTGAACTACAAGAATCGAAAAATTTCAACCAAAAAGTAGCACAAAAAACTTTCTAAAAATGTGCTGCATGTCGCCACGTCTTCTCGACATGCCCGCGTCGTCCACGTCGCCTACAGAGCTGTCATTGCCAACAAAGTCAATGATGATGCTTCCCATGTACTAGGCAAGCAGAATAAACCAAGCAAGTTTGATAATTGTTACGATGGTACCATTAATTGTGTTCCTAACGTTTTTGAAAAAAGGTTTTTCCGGTAGTGACGTAACATATGTGTTGATTTTGGCGGGAAAGCATCGGATGCATCTTGCAAGTAAAACATTTTTGTGATGTCCAGGGTCTACCATATTGACCTATGGGGTAATTTGTTCCCGTCCTTTTCACATGTTTAAATCTTCTGGGCTCTCGGCCTAATAGTAATATGTGGCTTTGCTTACGTGCTGCAGCACATTTTGAAACATGTTTCAAGGTGTTGTCGCCCACGTCCCTCTTCTCTCTGTAGGGCCACTGCTCATTGCTCAAACTCCGTCGGCTCGGGTTGCTGCTTATGGTAGATGGGTATGGGTAGAAGTCGCTGGTCTCGTCAAACGTTCTCCAGTAAGCCCTGAGGCGCCCACTCAGGACTGTCCCTCGTGCCTCGAAACCCTAGGTGGTTATAAGAGCAGTGATTGATATATTATATCCATAAATTGAATATCATATATGTATATATTGTAGATGTTTGTACGGCGACTACTATTTGTCTATAATAGGCAGAAGGCCTTCGACACTATTTTAATCACGAAATTCTTTTATACAAACTCAATCACTATGGTATACGTGGGATGGCCTTGGAGTGGTTGAAGAGTTACCTTTCAGACAGGCAACAGTATGTATACGTTAATACCTGTGTATCATCTTACAAATACATATCATGTGGTGTGCCCCAAGGATCCCTGTTAGGTACCCTTCTTTTTCTTTGCTATATCAATGACTTAGTGCACTCATCTAAACTTTTGAGTTTTATTTTATTTGCCGATGACTATACTGTCTTATTTTTTCATAAAGATCCCAATGTTCTCCTTCAAACCGTTAATAATGAACTAATTCAGCTAAATAACTGGATTCTAGCAAACAAGCTCTCATTGAACCTGCGTGTGTGTGAGTATGCTGATTTCTTTTCTGGGGACGTACCCGCACAAACTTCTGCTTTTCTGTAGGTTCCCCCACGTAACTTATCTCTTCAGATGAATTGAATGTACATTCTGCATGTTCTGTAGATTATTTTATACATTCTGCATGTAAGATCGTTATTTTATATTATCTATACATTATTATTATCTATTATTTTGTGGAAAACTCAACCAATGAAATGAATATTGACCAAATTCAGTAAATTCAAAAATAGAGTGCTGTTATAAATGTGGTAGAATGTTGTCCATGGTGGCCGAGACTCCGAAAACAAATAGTCATGAGGAAGATTAAGAGGTTATTAGGGTGAATATTAAACTCAGCAGCACATTTACACAAGTGGATATATAAGAGAGAATGTCTATTCTACTATTATTCTACTCACTCCAGATAAATATGTGGTCTGTCTGTTAGGCCTATACCCCAAACAAGATTATCTGAAAGAGGGAAAAGTCAAGAAAGTCATGAGAAGGACATGCCATACAGTGGAGTGTATAGGGAAATGGAGAAGGACGTTATTGAAAAGAGAAACAAGGAGCTCAATCCTATGAAGAAAGATGATATACTGGGACCGGAGAAAGTCAAGAGAGTATAAAGCAAGAGGGAAGGGGAGAGAGCGAGGGGTCTGAAAGACAAAACAAAGTAAAATTAGAGCGATGAACCTACAAGCAAGCAATTAAAAACAGAATAAACTAGCTAATTGTGAAGCTTACGATACCCTTTGCAGAACAAATTTTACATTAACAGGTGCAATAATGATGAACGTTTATGTAGACAGTTAAGCATAGGATGAAATATATACATGACAATACATCAAATCTCTCAACCAAAATGCGTGACAATGTGTATCTACTATTATAGGTATATGTGTGTGTGTGTGTGTGTGTGTGTGTGTGTGTGTGTGTGTACATGTCACAAGGGTGATCATGAAGTGAATTAATTTGGTCTGATTTGATCTGGTTTTGCATGATCTGGCGCAGAATGGGTTAACACGTACCTTGGTTGGATCTTCGAAAGAAGGAAATCCGGTGAACACGATACCCAAGCCGCCGGTCGCGATGACGCCTACGAGAACGAGCAGGAGGACGATAGACGGAAACCTTACCAAGAACCGAATGTACCTGTCAATGGAAAGTAGCGTTGAAGATTATGCTAATATATACCACAAATATTGACTTAAACATAATAGTAAAAAAGTATTGACAATGCGTCAATAGCCGTCAAACGTCTTCACAAAATAAGATGATACGTCACTCTGTGGCATTAATAATATTTAAAATCCTTCAGTTACACGTACTAGATATTCATATAAATGTTGATTGCCTTGACATTAACAATTACTTCAATAGCTATGTGCCTTTGTCAATACAATACGAGCGTACATACATTTGTATTTTTTTTTTACTTCAATCGCGAATATACAGGTAAATATTTAAAGACAAGGTAGCCTTTCGCAGATCTAAAAAAATGTATTTTGTAAACACCACGTAAATAGAATAACATACTGAAGATGCACTACCATCCAAATAATAGAAACTGACTTTAGTGGAATTATATTGATTGCTAGATTTCAAGTAGGGGAAGTGTCGTCCAAAAGCTAGAGCCTAGAGATTGGAGAACGGAATACGCAAGAGTGCACATCCCGGCTTTTCGCACCGCACAGTGATATGTTGAATACAATGTGTTTAAGTTAATGGTACTCTATAAGCAATTTTCTTACGATGAAATCTGGAGTACCATGAGGCTCAACACTGGGACCCTTATTATTTACAATATTAATTAACGGCATGTGAGTTTCCAGAATTATGAGTTGTCGACTAAGGTCGATTTAACATTATCGTCAATTGGATGAGTATTAATCATACATGTCAGTAAACCAAGTTTATGCTCTTTGGATGAAGCAAAAAACAAAAAAGGAGTCCTATTAAAAAAAAAATGTTTTCTCATGTAAGAATGATCCTTTGGAAACTGTTGATATAATAACGCATAACCATAACACACCTATGTTCAGAACACATAGATTAGGTAAATAAGAAAGACAGCCCGTCCCTTTTTCAAAACCATCGAAACATTGGCAAAACATATAGAGAAGTGTTAGCAAGCTGTATATTCACAAATTTGAAACTGATACGTAGTGTAAAATTCAAATAATGCACTTAAACAACGTCTGATTAATAGTCTTTACCTCAGGCTCTTAGCAGTTTGTGTTGAAATATCTGCTTTATTGATTAATCTGTTTATTAAATCATAAAACGCTTTATGAAAAAAATTGTTCTATAGAAGGAATCATCTCCATAGTTTGGTAATTACTCATAAAATTAGGATTTCACACACGCATAATAACCACAAAGATACTGTAACAAAGACTAATACTTTTTCGTAGTACGAAAAAAGTCGGTTTGAAATTCAACGGCTGAAATTGTTTACATATACAAAAAGCTCCAACATGCTATATTCTTAGAAATGGTCTTGAATCACACTTTCTTCAATTTACGATCGTGATAGACAATTTCAAATTTTAAGCTTGCAAAAGGGACGGACAATCTATAATGCGAACACAATGCTCGGCTCTTAAGGTTCAGCTCTATGTTGAGACTACAACTTAAGTCGATTGATATTTTTCTCTTATCGTAATTTGTCTGGACTTTCGTTGTGTGATTTGTGTAAACAAGTCAAAGATAATTATGCTAAAATTACAATGTTGTCAAAAGAAAATACGCACGGTTCACCTTAAAATGTGGACAAATTGTCTTCTTAGCACCCTACAATGGCAGTCTTTTCCCCAAAGAATTGAATACCACCAGCGTCTCATGGTCAACCAGATTTTGTAAAACAGGACGCCACATTATTTAAAACGTCTCATCATAAAAATACTTATTTGATACCAAACGAGACATGCCGAAAACAGCCCGCTTGTCGTTCCAACTTCACGTACACAATGTGTGTACCGATCATTCTCGTACCAGGGCAGTACAATATTTAAGAGCTTGCCACTGCAAATTCAATTGTGTCAATTGAAAGATTAAACTTGAAAGAATTGTGTTACAAAAATATAAATAAAAGGGGTTCTCTTATCAATAATGCAATAACAGTACATTTTTAAATAAAAAAGAAAAACATTTTGATCTAATATATTAGTTATTTTATCTTCATTATCCTTATACATTCTGTATTTTGCATTATTTTGTTTGTACATTAGTCATTAAGTTATTTGTGAATTTACTATTTGTGTATCGTTTTTGTAGCATTGTATCAAATTGTATTTGATTTTAATTTGTAATGCACTGAGACATTTTTATCTTCATTTTTGATCTCTCGTCAAAAACAAATCTAAATAACAATTGTTATCTTTAAGCCCATGAAAGACAATGAAAATGTCATAACCTCGAAGGAAATAGAAACATAAGATGTGTGGATGCTTCTTACATATATGCTAGTGACAATGATAATGCTAAATTAATTCCATAAGTTATCCCATTCGTGACCAAGCAAAAGAAATATGTGGTTTGGTGCTGTATTTTTTAATTTCAATTATTCAAAATAGTAAAATATGCATCACATGAAAGAGCATTAATTTCTGCACGAGACGAATCAATTTGTGACATCTGGTATTATTATATTACCTTCGTAATGATGTTTCAAAGCAAAATGCGACTCAAATTATTACTAAATCTTCAAATTGGCAACGCGCTGAAAGAGGTGAAATTCCATTTTTTTTTAATCTTTATTGCTCTAACTTGAATGATTTTGACGTTTTGTTTATTTATTGGGTAATTTACGTTCCTTTCTGCATTAAAAAAAAAATAATAAAAAAAAAGTGTTGCTAAAAAGGGGACCACCGGGCATTACAAAACCAATGCTTCGTTGTTTTGGTACTATTGAATATCAATCATACTGTTGTGGGGTCTGATATGAAGATCTGAAGTAATCTCCTGCTCTGTCATCTCGACGAATTTGTGAGCTTGCACATTCACTCGCTCCAGGAAAGTGGAACTCCAAAGAGAGAAAACGTTTAAACGCAAATGCTGAGATTGTCTTTGCTGGCTGCGATATTGCAATTGCAATATTAGAGTATCGTGAGGTGGTATCGTTATTACACAGAACTATTGAAATGTGATATTGAGAATGATTCCCTGGCAATGTAGAAACAAACTCAGCATCAGAAACATATTTTGTTTATTCATTTCATATACCTGTGATATATTTCTGCCCGGTCGTACCCTTTAAAAGCCAAATAATAATATCGGTTTTGCTCTAAAAAGGCCTTCGTCCCAAATTAATTAAAATGGTCATGCTTGAGGAGTTTTGATGATTCAAATCGTTTCGAAGATGGCCGTCACTAGGGACCATATTTCATAAAGTTCCTTATATTATTTTTTTTCTGCACTGTAAGTACATTTGGTCCAAATCTGTAATATGTAATCCAGTGAATATCCGAGATGCTACTCATATGTCTAATTCTGGCCCAGGGCCCATGGACTATCATTGAAACTTGTGCTTATTGCTGCACCGCTGCGGTTGAAAGTACGATCAGAACCTTGCTATTTTGTAGCATTTATGAAATATTTCACTCTTTTCCTTGTGAGTATGTTGATACGTAGATGGAATGACTTCACGATATTTCCATGGCTCAAATCAAACAGAGAGGACACGACTATGGAGAAATGCGTGTGGTCAAAACTGAGATTATGTCGGACAGGGCAACTCGAACTTTGCAAATCAGGCAGCCGCACATGCCGTCAACTGTCATCTTCGACTCGAAAGGGCACTCAGAACTGTGTATATTTTAGCATTTCTGTTATGTTTTCGTTATATTCGTGGAAATACTGACGCAAACAACAAGAATTGAGGAGATCATGCGAACGCAGTGCAAAGAAAATTGATTTTCCGTCGCCGTGCTTTCGGAAAATGATTTCATACGATCTGAGCTTGACATATTTTTCGTATTTCTCACAAATTGTCCCAATCCACTTTGTAATTATATTGACAAATACGTTTTTTTTTCACCTTTTCATTAGAAAAATGGAGATCAAGAACAACGAAATAAAGGAGATATGGAGAAACTTGACCAACAGTGGTGCGACTTGACCAAACAGAGGGTCGACTCGACCAAAACGTGGGTAGCCTAGACCAAAATTGGGGGACTTGGTCGTGGTGTGACTTGGTCATGACGCCACTTGACATGGTTTCGTTTACAAACGCGCATAAAACGCCACTCTTAAGCTTCTTGGCACTTACCATCCCCCGAAGCCAAAGTTTCCCGGGTCGGTCGGTTTGGGCTGATAGCTGGGTTCGCTGTGGTCATGGTGGTTGGCGTGGCCGTTCTCTGTCGTGGCAGCGTTGACTTGCATTGTGTTTTTCTTCGCGGGAAGTTTTCCTTTCAAGTCTGAGGTTCAAGAACACCTTGGATAGAATCAAAGAATCGATACAATCTGTCATCAAACACAACTATTCAGCTTCACCAGCTCATTATGTAGTGAACAGGTTCATGGCCCGCAAAAGGCGGAGAAAATGCTGCAAGCTGAGCCGGGGCCTATGTTTTTGCAGCTTCTTATTCCTTTGCCAGTCCTACTGTGTCCCTACAGCACAAAGGGGGTTGACATTAGTAATGTAAAACAAATAATTGCTTTGTACTCATTTATCTAACAGCAACGGAATGTTGTCTGATTTTTTTGCCAGAAAATTACGTCATGTTATAGGGTTTCGGTAGCCAATAAAAATTGGTATCACAGTGACGACATATTCGTGCGGAATTATGTCAAGTCGGTTCTACGCCACTAATTACTTATTCGATAGAGCAGACAAACATTCGCGACTAGTTTACATGCATTTGCTCCGGCGATCCGATATACCAGCTTGCCCCAATTTTAGCGATACAGTTTCTTGCTGGCATGCGTGGAAAACCGGTGAATATTTTGGCTTTTGCTTCCTTAAATAAGTTCTCTAAACAATTATGGGAGTAAATTTGGGGTGATTTGAGGAACTTTGAAAAAGGAAATCCCCTCTCTTTCACCGGCTACCGGAGGAGTGCACCGGAGGAGTGCACCGGCTCCCGGAGGAGTGAAGAGGCCCCATCGCTATAGGCCCGGGAAAAAAATTCACACTGTTCACAATTACGTACGTGCAAAGTCTTTGGCTTGGTTACCACACGCCGAGGCATGTCGGTGCCTGCCCTCGCCACAGGGCTAGAGAATAGGTGGATCGAAGGTGGACCGAAGTCGCTCTCACTCAGAAATAATGCCCGATATAATTCCTAAACAGAGCTAACCTAGTATTAGTGCCCCTTCAAATGATTAGCTTACTAGTCATTACACCACTGCTAATTCTAAGTGAAGAAGTCCGAGAATGGATCATGTTTGATCTTTTGATAGCATTGGTTATAATTATGGTGAGAAATTGGGAAATAAGGGGGAATCCCATTCATTTTTACATGTCATGGCCTGTATGATTATCTACACGTTGGTCCAGTGCAGCGACGAAACAACCCTTTGTGTTTTTTCAGAAAATAACAATCTTTAATGCGAAATGGGAAAATAAGGGGATATCCCATTTATTGTTACATGTCATGGTCTGAATGATTAGTAGCTATTAAAGTCGACATTCTGGCTGATACAAAACAGCCGAGTCTCTACAAACTCGGCTGTTTTGTGTCAGCCAGAATATCAATTTTAATAGCTACGAATCATACAACCCATGACATGTAACAATGAATGGGATTTCCCTTTATTTCCCCATTTCTTAACATAATATAATGCTAAAATAAAGCTCAATTAAAGCTGAAATTGACGCATCATAAGGTCGAGGGTTGTCAGATCTTTTTAGAAGCAGGTTTTTTGACATTTCATCAAAGACTTTTCCTCTAATAATTCTTTGAATATGCAATGAGATTTCCACTTTTGGACAAATATGGATCTAAAAATAATGAAAGATAATCAATTCAGAACTCACAAATGTCCTTTTTGCATCACACATGTCAACTCACAACTTCTTTTTTTTTGCCAGAAGCTTCATGTATTATTTTTGACATTGTGATGGCAGTTGCTAGTGGATCGACAGGTGTGATACATCCTACGACTTTATGATTTGTCAATTTTAGCTTGATTCGAGTAGTAATTCATTAGTCTATTTCTTGTTAAAAGGCAACCTGTTTTTGCGAGAAAAAGAAGGAGATAGATAATTACGCACACGCGCAATACAATACACATTGTCACCTCTCGTACGTCTCGGTTGATGCATCCATTTGTCTGCTAGATAGTGAAATGTTCATTTATTGACAATAAATTCTATCGTCCCTCGCGTATTCCGTTTCCCATTCTCTCTCTTTCATTTCCATCGTTCGTTTGGCTATATATCTCTCTCATTGTTCTTGCATGGATCAGACTGTTTGCAAATGCAAAAAATTGATATATCTTTGTTTTATTTTCGTGAATACTGTGGCATCCACGCCATAAAGCAAATGCGCATGAAAACAATTTATGAATTATTATCAAGTCAGAAAAGTTTGCACATTCCCATTCCAGTGGGACTACATACAGTCAAATTAATGTATAATGCGTGAAAAACAGCTGAACAATGAATACTTACATATGACATATATTAACTCTATTACACAAACTTCAAATGTTGCTCTTTTCAAACAGCTATGCTTTGACCAACTTGTGACACAATAACAAGAATTTGCTTAAATATACTTCAGGCATTATGCCATCCTCTGCCTAATATCACGTAAGAAACATTGATTTAGAATAAGAAAATAGAAAGACATTTGATACATATTCAAAGGGTATTTATCAGGCGGGATTACCGACGTATCATTTCACATCGAGGCACCAATATACATAAACAAGCATAATGTTCCTTCATATACTAGCTCTTAAAACCATTTGATACGTTTTGCTCGTTCCTATGTCTAAAACATGGTTATTATCTAAAGAAGATATTCATATTTATCACAAATTGCAATCATCACTATAATAACAATCATGGTAACCACTGCAGTTAATAATTTCCTACATAACATCGTGCAACCCTTAAAAACAGCACACATTACATCACTTGAATCACTCAAAAAAGTTCGCCACGCACAATGTGTGCACCATCTCCACTCCGGAGGGGCGGTGGTGACGGTGGTGGTAGGGGGTGGGGGGGGGGAGGGGGGTGGTGGTTATTGATTGTCATTTGGCACTTAGTAGAAGGTGGTGAGATATTATGTTAAACCTCCACGTGTCAGACTAAACGCTGCTCTATGAGATAAAATGCATTACTGGTGATATACCCTCAGAGCTTAAGCGCGTGTACAGAGTGAGAGTGCGATCAAATAGCAGTACGTAAATAGTGCATACTTTCTACCTGGAACAATGTACTCAACATTGATCAAGTTAGGTCTGCCAAGTATTCGTAAAAACCACTACTCATAACGTGTAAAGTTTCTTCATGCTTTATGAATAGCGACCCTGATGTATTATGAATAGCGTTAAATAAGTTACACGCTATGACTAGCGGTCATCATGAATAACAAGCTTACCTCGTTCAAAAAATAATATCAAGCCAATCACCTCGAAGCGATATTGAAAGGAGATTCAAACTGTATAATCATTATATTATAGCGGAGGAATAAAATTAGGCAAGATTGAAAAATATGCTATTCAAAATGGTAGCCTTGACAAGGTGACCAACATTTTACACAATTTAAATCGTTACAAAATATTGTAATCTAATTAAATTGGGTTCATTATTTTTTCAGTGATTCGTGACATACGTCAAATTGCACATGGCATAACAGAATGAGAACATAGTAAAATACAAAAAGAATATCAAGTGTTAACATTAATTGTACGCAAATCTAGAAATCAAATTTCGTAAAGTGGCTATGAAATCTTCTATTTACAACTACAAGACTGCGGTCGTTTGTTACGCGGAAAATATTCCAAGGGGCCGTTTTAAATTTTGTTCGCCTGACGATGCTATTATGCATTCAACCTGCCAACAAAGACATATTTCGTTGGTAGTTATCCACAGCTATAATGAATTTATTTAGCTGTTCAGTTGCTACTGATTTTAATGAAGGACTTTGGCAAATAATACATAACTGGTACTCTATACAACACAATGCAAAATATATATGTATACATCATGACAGAAAAATATGTGTTACCATGAACAGACTTAACAATACGAACACTTTCCTCCGAGGCTAAGTTCCCAGAGACTTAACCATCAAAGCCTCAATCTAAGTGAATTCCATTAAAATATGGAAAACGGTCAAGCAGATGACCAGCAGAGTGACCGTACATATTGTAGAGTTGTAGGAAGTGACTGGCATCTGCTCTTAACGATAAGATACATATTCAGCGATTGCGTCACATCCATCTGGATGTTACAATAGAGCATGCACATTCCACGTCACAGTCACACCCACAGTCACAGTCGTGGGAATCTAAAACACATGTTTGCAGGTACGTGAACCGGTATACGACTTCCATGTCCATATAGCGGCTTCTGATTCACAGGAATAGCATCCCGCTAGACAAATGTCTAATTTGGGGGATGAGTCCTTGAAAATCTAGTACTGTTCAAGTTCAAGACGAATTTCAGCATGGTCAATGCACGTTTGACACCATGAAAACGAAATCATGCCTTCAGCCAGATCCCGATAATTGTCATGTTCTATATCAAGAGCAACGAATGATTTATGTAAGGACAGTTTCGTAACTCGCATTTTTCTCTCACTGTCACCATGATAAAAAAATAATCACTTCATCCAGATCAAGATAATTATCATTTTTGATGTAGAAAGCGACATCTATAGGGTTTGTCTAAGGACCCCTTTCGTCACTCGTGTCAACGTGCTGTCCATGCCCCTCCTTCATCTCGACGTTCTCGGTCCTAGAGGAACCTCTCCGACAACACGACCTTGAAATCTGTGCGAACGTTCCTTGGGGACCGATTGTCCTGCAGAGTGGGATGAACAGGAACAACCCATAGACCCAACTGATGACCATGACTAGCATTAGGAATGTCCCAAGTTGTACGTAGCTCAAAACCGTGGCGGGCAGCATACAGGCGCCTGCCATAAACGTAGTCAGTGCTGCCAGCGTGACTGCGGAGCTCAAAGTGCGCACGGCGTGCATTGACCGCGCTTCCCGGTCTGGGGCAGTCGCCTGCCGGTACGCCACACCAAGATGAATGGTGAAGTCTACGGAAAGCCCAACCGCCAAGGACAACACAGTGGACTCAAATATGTTGAGTTCCCAGCCCAAGAGAACAACGGAGGCAATTACGACGAAAACAGCACAGGCAATGGAGAAGATGGCATATAATGTCACCAGGACATTTCTGATTGAAAGAAGGAGGACGCATGCGGCCACGCCGAGGGCCAGACCAACTGAGATTGGGGTTCCACTGGCAAGACCATCTTGCAAATCAAAAAAGCTCAACTGGATGCCCCGAAAACTCACGCTCCATCCACTTTTAAGCCCAGTCGGAGCAGTGTCCACTCGCTTCTGAACCCAGCTATCCAAATCAGACCAGAACTGGCTCATAAGATTAAAGTCCTGTGATTGTTTAGTGTTGGTTCTCAAATACATGGTTAGAGCCATAACTTCATCATTGGAATCAAACATTACGCCCGGTGCGCCGTAGAAGCACTGATCATTGTCATCACACAAAAGAGTGTAATAAACTACCACGCACTGCGAGAACAGTGAGGTGGGATAAGGGAAAGCGGTCTGGTTGCAACAAGGGGTGAGGCTTCCTCCTAAGCAAGGCCCTTCCATGAAACTCCTGAAACGATCGATAAAGCATTCTTCCACATCGGGAAGTGCCTTTTGGTCGTGGATACTTGAATTCTTAAATTCTAGGCAGAAATCATAAAGCCACTGCTGAGCCTCAGGAGACCTCATATCAAATGTGGGATCCATCACGGTAACGCCTGTGGAATCCGGGTCCCACAGGTCTCCGTTGTCTAGTGGCTGAACTCCCCATATTATGATGGCGGGCATTTGGGCTGCGGAGTCAGTTTCAAAACTGAATCTCTGTTTGTAAACTTGGTCGTACTGTTCTAGAATATGACTTGTTCTAAACACTTGAAATTCGGATTGAGATGGGAGACGCAATTGCGGTTTGACGAAAACCACGACGAACCCTCCAATCCCGAGACTAACTAGAACTATGATCCACACTATTCGGAATTTGTCGATGATAATTGGAACGTATATTTCAAAGAACTTTCTACCGACAGAGCCGATGCTCTCGTAGAGTCGACTTATTGAAAGGCAGAAACTACAGTTTCGACGCGTGCTACTGTCTTCTTTGCAAATGAAGTACTTCTCATGCAACATCACGGCCGCAGGAATCCACGTCACGGTGAGAACAAAATTCACCAGTATTGCACTGCCTGCAAATACAGAAAAGCATCGCACCGCGGTGATCGAACTCACAGTTCCTGCGAAGAGCGCAGATGACGTTGTAAAACTTGTCACGAACATGGTTGATGCAGCATGCTTCAATGTTTCATAAAGTATTGACTCGAGTTGATCTCGTCCACCGCCGTGCTTGCTCTTGGTAAACTTCCATATGTCAACGTACACGAAACAATCGTCCGCGCCAACACCTATAACCAAGACAGCAGTTATAACGTTAATGAAAGGAAAGAAAGTGACTCTGAAAACTGTATGGTAGAGAAAGTACGCGACAATCAGCGACATGAGTATGCTAACAATGGTCATCATGGTGACAAAGAAAGAACCGACGTACACCCATATGATGATTACGACACAAAGGCATCCGATTCCTATATATATCGAATCAGACAGAATGTAGTCACCAAACAGGGCGAACTTGAAGCCCGCACCTATGGCAATTACTTCCAATGATCCGCTCGTCAATGACGGTGCCTGCATGTGTTCATCATAGAATTCTTTTGAGTATTGGTATGCCAAGGGTGGTAGTACCAACGCCATCGCCAAATCAAAGTTACCACCAAGAATTTGCTCGCTAAACTCAACCGGCGTCAAGTAGTGTAATATCGTGTAAACTCCGTCGTGTAATGAACAGTTCTGGGGCACATCAACGCACGTTGAGGGTCGATTGAAGCACCCATCTCTGTAGTAGCCGACACATTCCTGGAGTAGAGTCCTGACGAATGTTACATCAGCGTCATCGATGTCACCGCACGCATCTTTGCCCACCAAGTAAGCCGTTACCTGTCCTAGTGACCATGTCGGACAGCAGCCGAGGAACCCGGTGTCGCAGGAGCTATTGAACAGGGTCCGATTCCGGAAGTTGTCCTGGTCGTGAAGGCAGACTGCTTTCATGGAGGTAGCTGTCATCATATCAGGGGAGCCTGTGGAGCCATACACCATGCGCACACGAGTCGACACTGGAGGAGAGAAAGCACGAATTGCATTTATCTGATTAAAAACTAACAGTTCTAAACGAAATTGTAGAGGATATTTTTTAATTTAATCAAGTTGAACGACGGTCTCAGATGGCATACGTCCACCTAATCAATCAATTAACCTTTGTTGAACGGAGTCGAGCAAAGGTAAAAGAAACATGTAACAATGTTGTCTCTTCGAACATATATCCTATTAAGTACATACATATTCATGGATTTGAAATTGCGTTGTTCTATATGATTTTATCGAATGGATCACAATGATCAAAATAAATCTAAATATCCTATCACAAAAACACGGTGATCACGAGACAGATGAGATCCCCATTAAAGGCCACCGCAGAAGACACGATCCAATCAGTCGCACGACCGGCCGAATCGCAGGATCGGTAATTGGATTTATGCAAATAGATGACGTCATATCTCCAGTCGTAGGCCCTTACGATAACGGAAGAATTAGAGCTAAATCGTGTCGTCTGCTGTTGCCTTCACATAGTATGATGTGGCTTCACTTACGTTCTTCAGCACATACTGAGATATGTTCCAAGGTGCTGTTGTCCACGTCCCTCTTCACTCTGAAGGGCCGCCGGTCATCGCTCAAACTCCGTCGGCTCCGGTTGCCGGTCACGGTCGATGGGTATGGGTGAAAGTCGCTGTTCGCCTCAAACATTCTCCAGTAAGCCATCAGGCGCCCGCTCAGGGTTGTTCCTCGTGCCTCGAAGCCCTACGTGATTATGTGAGCAGCGATAAATAAACGTTATCGATGTACCGTTTGTCATATATGTTTATATCATAGATGTCTACATATCATTGTGAATATATACACCTATATATTTATGCATGTATATACACATAATGTGTGTGTGCCAGTGTGTATGTGTGGGTGTGTATGACAGGAGTGAACACAGACTACAGTAACTTCGAGAGACATGCATGTATTTGATTAAATCATTGACTTTGCCAGATAGGTGTTTAAAACAATCAAATTTAAAGTTACTACTCAAAGGATGTCATTTCTTAAAAAGCAGATGTCGTGACATTTTATCAGTTCCCTTGATAATCCTTTGAATATTTTTGGACAGCAATGCCCATTGTGCATTACATATATCAACCAACAAATTTCTTTGCCAATAGCATCAAACATTAATAATGACAATGTGATGGCAGTTGTTAGGATTATTACAAAATGATGAAGTAAATTCTTTATGCATTCAACCAATTCAAAGTTAACAATTTTCATGAGCAATAAATTAAATGTATCACCAGAAGGTCGATGGCTTGTAAATTGTAGATAAATTGTCACAAAATCCGTTTCTGAAAAAAAAAAAGATTTTTTTCTTCTTTTTTATGATGGTTAAATGTCAGCTTCAGTCGAGTTGTAACTTTTTAAAATAATTTTCAAAAGTGTCAACAGTTTTTTCAACACCTCACAGTTGATATGAGACTTATGATTTCATAGAGCTAAGGCTAAAGAGTATAAAATGTATACATCCTCCTAGCAAAATGATGAGTAAAAGTAAGCGCACGTACCATTCGTGTCCTAAAGGGCGGGACGACAAATCGAATGTACCTTCTTAAATATATGGAATTATTCAGTATAATGACAAACGTTCCCATCTTTGGAGTAGCTTGCAAATGGCAAACGTTTGTTGTTTTTTGCCCCCCCCCCCTACAATTAATATCGTTTTATTTTCGTCCGATCAGATACAAATCAAAATAATATTTTTTTATCAGAGTTAGATTGCTTTCCAATCAGGACTGACGTAACCTGCATCTCCTCTAAAGTTTTATTCAAACAGTGATACACATTTATCTATGTTTGGATATGTATGGATATATGTATCCATGTATGGTTAAGTCTGATCTGGTTTGATCTGGTTTGGCTTGGTTTGGTTTTATCTGGCTTGGTCTGGTTTGGTCTGATTTGATCTGGTTTTGCCTGGTCTGGGGCAGAATGGGTTAACACGTACCTTGGTCGGGTTTTCGAACGAAGGAAAGCTTGCGAACAGGATGCCCAAACCGCCGGTCACGATGACGCCTGCGAGAACGAGCAGGAGGATGATCGACGGAAATCTCACCAATAACCGAATGTACCTGGCAATGGAAAGTAGCGTTGATTATAACACATCTATTTACTGAAATCTAATGAACAAAGTGTATTGACAGTGCCTAAATAATATTTCAGATCCTACAGTTATACGTTCTATATATTCACATAAATGTTGATTCCCTTGACATAATGATTACTTTAATTGCTAAGGTGTGTCAGTCTGTTTCTTTGAAATTGTTTATCTCTGTTAATTGCAGTCAATGGAAAGTGTTCTTTTTAACCATTGTTAAATTGCTACCAGATTGTCGTAGGGATTTATTACTATTTTTTGTAATTACTTATAACCTCATTATTGAAACTGTTTCGATCTGCAATTGGCAAACCTCTTTTTAACGTCCAATTTTCCGTCGAATCGGGTGAAAAAAGAATCATTACATATATGCAGGGATACTTTTATGGAAGGATATGAAACAAATTTCTTTCTTTGAACCCATGCTCCATGCCTTTAAAAAGTTATATGTTTTCAACAGGTGCTCTTCAGATTTTTGAACAATGACGAACATGATTGTGTGGCAACAGTTTCTCAGAGAGAACAAAAGACATTTAGAGTCGCGTTTCACCTGTCCCGTTCTGTTAATGACACCAATACTTTCATGTGCATAACAGTTATCAGCAAACACTAATAAACATGTTTTTCAAGTAAAATATCTCCACTGCACGCAAACGCACACAAACACCGTTAATGATAATACACAGCATAATAATTCACAAAATGTCGGAAGGTGCAGAAATTAGTCAATTTTGTAAGTAATACAAATATCTTATATGTCCGATCTTTGTAATGGTGCCTCGTTACTTTTCGAAACTAAAGCAGAGTAAACGATCTGTGATAATCTGTCCTCAGCTTCCCTGTAGTTTGCAAACAAATTTGTCAAAAACAAAGCTTCTAGAGACAAATGGGCAATTAAAGAAATTTCTTTTCAAGTTGACAACAGCTAAATGTCGGCCCCGCACTGCATGAGGAAAGGTCCAATTTGGGAATAAAAAGTTAATGATATTAATTTATAAATAATAAATTATTTTCAATATCAGATCGGAATCTAAATAAGCTTTTTTTAGACCAATCTACTTCTGCAATATTCATATTAAAGGCAGGAAGGTAGAATATAACTTTTAAGCACAAAAGATGGGAAGATTTTTTAAAAAGCTCAAACTTGATGTATACCAAAGGATTTTTAAAGAAATGGATGTCCATCTCTTTGAACAAGGTTTGAATCTGCCATCTGCTCTCAACTATATTCAGCTTTCGCTGATGAACTCTTAACTTTATTACTCAGTGTTTGTTATGTAGTTAATAAAGACAGGCAAACACAAAATGTAATACTTTTCAAGATGAAAATACTAGTTTTGGCGTGGCTCGGGACATTTGTCAAGTTACTTTTTGAAAGGAAAATATCTTAAAGTAACATTTCCAGCAATTTTTTAAATGGAATATCATACGGAACATTGTGAAATCGAGACATTTGCACTGCAACTTGAAATCACGTTTAGAGACTTTTTACATGATTGTAACAATATTCCTCGGCTGAATCTTTATACATGCATTGTAGGTACAACTGTGCAAGCGTATGGGGTGAATATATTTCCCCAAATTCTTCTGCGCATCCTATTTTGTTTGTACGTCAAATCCAGGCAAAACATATCCAGATAATCGGCAGTAATTAACCGGCTTACACATCCTTGGTATACCCAAATATTTTAGATTGCATGTAGCACCATGGGTTATTTAAGTAATACATAATTATTGTACTCTCCTCAGAGTCACAAAAGAAGGTATTACGAACTTTTCCTTTTTGATCTTATGTTCCATTCTGCCGACCCTCTGGATAATGGAATGCATTCTTTAAAAAAATTAATCGAAAAACATTGTTACAATAACTTAAACAAGTTCTAAACGTGATTTTATGTTGCAGTACAAAGGTGTCTACTTCACACTGTTCCAAATCATGTGCCATCATAGAAATGACTCGAACCGCTACTAAAAGATATTTTCGTTTCAGATAGGTAACATGAGAAATACAAAAGTACCTTTACCCTCACCTCTTAATTACCACGTGAAAAACAGAGGAACCCCCCCCCCCCCCCTAGAAAGAGTTATGATACATTGCAACTATTTATCAAAGGTGTTTCCAATGTTCTAATTCCATGCATCACAACGTAATGTTTTGCCCTCCTACTTCCTTCAATCTTTGACATTCTGAATCTCTTCTCAAATAAACATTTGGAAGAGTAGGTTGGAGTTGTGATCTTAAATCAGGTACAGCATTTTAATGTGTGGTTGTTGTGAATTTGGTGACGTTATTTCTTCTATATCATTTTCCGTCTCGAAAGTGATAAATAAAGAAAAGCATATACCAAAATCTGATCGTTTATATCCCGAGTTCCCGACGATCGTATTGCTTTATTATGGGTCGTCCCACTTCAACACACATACCTACATACGACTGGCGCTTCCCGCAACGTGTGTCCGCATCCTATGGAACTTTAATACAAAGTGCCCGTAGTCTCACACTCTGCGGTTGAGGCATTGGGAACTCGAAAGTACGATCAGAACCTTGCTATTTTGTGGGATTTATTAAATATTTCACTCTATCCCTTGAGAGATTTGAAATGGTTTTTTTTTTTTAATATTTCGTGTCTAACAAAGAGGACACAATTGAGGATTATGGAGGATGGAGCGACTCGGCATTTGCAAATCATGCGCAGCTGCACATGCCATCAACTATCATCTTCAACTCGAGAGGACAATCAGAATTGTGTATATTTTTTTTTGTTTGTTCTTGTTTTCGTTAATCCTTGTGAGCATTGCCCCGAAGAACATTGTAAACCATTGCAGAACAGACCCTGAATACAATTAACAAGAATTAAGTAGAAAAATGCGAACGCAGTGCAAAGCCAATTAATTCCTCGTCGCTGGGATTGCGGAAAATACACAATCGGAGTTTAATATATATATTCACATTTCTCAGAACTTTGTTCAATCAATTTTCGTAAATTTGATGACAAATCAATATATCCATAACCTTTCATGAAAAAATTGGACATCAAGTATAAAACAAAATAAAGGATAAATTGTGTTATAAGAAAAATGGTTCAACTTGACCAAAACGTAGGGCGTTTTGCAGACTAAAACGTGGGTCGACTTGACCAAAGAGTGGTGCGACTTGAACAGAAGGATGGGTCGACTTGACCAAAAAGTGGGCGACTCGATCAAATTTGGGGCGACTTGGTCATGGCGCCAGTTGACATGGTTTCGTTCACACACGCGCATGAGCTTCGTGACACTTACCGTCCCCCGTAGCCAAAGTTGCCCGGGTCGGCCGGTCTGGGCTGATAGTCGGGGTCGCCTTGTTCATGGTGGTTGGCGTGGCCGTTCTCTGTTGTGGCAGGGTTGACTTGCATTGTGTTTTTTTGCGGGAATTCCTGGTCTTTTGAAGTCACGGGTTCAAGACCACCTTGGATAAAATCAAAGAATCGACATAATCTGTCAACAAACACATTTTCATCACGACTTCTCAGATTCACCACTTAATTTGGAGATAATATTGCTAGCATGTGATTGATACTCGAAGTTCACTTCCTTCCTCCTTCCTTTGAGTGATGAACCGTTTAGTAGTTATGAAATAAGATTCAAGATGTATCATTCATCGTCCTCGATCATGAAGCTGGTAGTACCAGTACTCTACTGTATCCCTTCAGCGCCATGGTTGTTACCTTTAATGATGTTTCTCGCCCCAGTCTCGAAGAAAACAAATTAATATTTCAATGTACTTATTTATTTAACCGCAACGAAATGTAGTCTGAATAGAATGTAGCCAAAGAGACATGTCTAGTTGACGCAGAGAGTGAAGCTCTTTCCCCTTAGCATAGAATAGTGGAACTGCAAACCTAATACCCGTCTGTACGACAGTCTAGCTACGTCAGTAGTGCGCGCTACGTAAGGATGCCATTCTTACAGACTCGTCGTCGTGCGAATGGAACAATAGAATATGAGGAAGGGTTTATCGATTTCGTCTCGGTGTGTAACGAGGATAGGATCAAGCAGTATGTGTCCAGGGAGACGTGTGTGTTTACACCTCTGTGTGTGTATGTGGGGGGGGGCAGGTGGGTCTTTCCCCAAAATACCCCTAGAAAAGAGTAACCTGCCTAATATAGGTCTAGGCACTAATAATTTAAAAAAAATGGGGGAAGTATATCGTAAAAAATATCTGACAATGGACCAAACTCCCTTCAATTCAACCCGACCAATTCTTTTCAGCTTGCGCGTCGGGAGTCTGCGCCATATCCTCATCTGGTGCGTCATATTTCGCCCAACTTAATTAAATGCAATTCAGTTCATGTTCTATTTTTTTTCCTCTACAACAGGCATAATATAGTACACATGCATGACGGGGAGGAACATCATACGAAATTAGGAAATTACGTAAGAACAAACGATAACAATATGATACATACATTAACAAGTGTTTGTGTGTGTGAGAAAAGTGTTTCTTTGAGACCACAAACAGATTTAAAATCGTCGCCCGTGGGCTTTAAAAAGGGCATATTAATATACATTAAGTTAAGTACCATATTGATGCATAATTACAATCTAAAATGTGTAATGGAAACTGAGTACAAGGTAAGGGGCTGTTATGGTAATAAACACTAGACCTGTAATCGTTAGAGTGCTGATCAACACAATGGGGCCATGCTTGTTTGATTTCGGGAAGGAATCATCTCGAAATGATAGAATCGTAGATATTAAAAAACTGAGTTTTATGACAACGGAACATTTCTGCCATAGCTACGACCAGTAATCATGATCACCAGGATACCCCTCACAGTTAAGACCTGCGATAACTAACCTCCGTTTTCCCTCCTTTCTTCCTCTCTCACACACCATATAAAGACTCTCAGATGCTTTAGCTCCCAAGCAGAGACACACATACACACTCCCACACATGCACATGATCAAGTATTATTTTTTACCACCTTAGGGTTCTCACTCAAGTAGTAATCGCGATATGATTTTTTAAAATTATTATAACAAAAGCAAGGTATACGCATAGAAATATTCACCCCTAGTATCTATCCCTAGTGTTCCAATATCAGTTAAAAATGATTTAAGCTCATAAAACATTTTGTTAAGCATTGAGGTTGCTGCAATATATGTAAGTATATTTCCTTAATATGTAGCTCACTTGTTTACAAAACAACGAATTTCCTTTTATGATACTATGAATTATTAAAAAACATATCATCCCAACGAACCAATGAAATAAATCACAGTCTGCAATATTTGTGTTTTACCTCAAGATTTTGAATGATTCGTAAGTTCAAGCATGTAGAACACGAAGAAAAAAGTTATCAATATCTTTAAGCAAATCCTACTCGAATCATAATCTTCAACATCAGAAACAACAATAAAATTTCGTTACATTGATCCATCTTTCCTTTTAGTGTAATGATAATTACATGTTGCTTGTTTTATCAATTATCATGTGTTTATGATGTTGTTACAAGTCAACAATTGCGTATTTGCTTTTTTTGTAACTAAAGGGAATTCATATTTCATGTCTTTGGTAAAAAAGAATGTGGCGCTTTATGAATTTCTCTCCACACTATTACTTGATGAAAAACAATTCCGTAATTACATTTGCTTGATTTGGACAAAAATAATTAAATCCAGCAAATAAGATGTTCGTGAACTACCTCACCGAGGTTTTTCATCAGTGCGGAAAATCACAGCGGCTGCTGTTAAAGGAAAAATAACACAAATCCAGGAATTCATTATGATAATGACTAACCCTACACTCGCCATTGCTGCATGTATGCATAGTTGATGCACAAAACTGCAATAACATGAATAAAGCAAAACTCATTTTGTCATGCAGAGAAAGAGTCAAGCAAACCGAAGGCGTGTGACTTACCTACATACAATCAGCCTATGTGTATCACCACACCGGTTACATTGCATCAACACAGCATAAATGGCAGCCGACAATCTGCGTGGCGTAAGTTATATCGCCCTATATATATATCTACTAGTGATTATGGCGGTTGTCGCTGGCAGTGTGAATGCTTACAGTATGCTTTCCGCCATCGGATTGCCCGTGATAATGGTGATGTTATCTTTCTGGTGCCAGGAATAGAGACTGTTTGTATGACTTCTTTCCTGTCATTGCTTGCCAGGTTAGTCTACAACAGTAATTAATACATCTCTCTCACTCTTTCTTTCTCTCTCGTATCTGTCTCACACCCACACACTTTCTCCCTCTCTCCTCATCTCCCTCGCTTTCCCATTCCTTCTCTCACTTCCTATCTTTTGCCACATCTTTCTCTCTAATGAACTCCAAGGAATATTCCGTGACATAATTGTAAAGCAAATAGATCTCGTTATCCGTGTTGCCTGGCAACATTCCTGTTGCTAGTCGAGAAGAAAAACACGAGATACTTTACGTCTGGTTATTTTTAAATGATTATCCGAACAACACCTAGTGATAATGATACTGCCTGACTTGGGGCTTTTTTCTAGATTTTAAACAAAAAATTATATAGCTTTGTTGAACGCAATGCCATAACTGCCGTCATTAAATTGTCAACATTTGATCCTCTCAAAATCAAATTACCTAAATTCTGGATTTATATCTAACCGTGTATTAAAGCTCTTGTTCTCTCAATTGATTTTTTTTTTAATGAAAATGCTTCATAAATTTGTGAGGATTCACAAGGTGTACCTGCTAGGCCTGATTCTTTTTCTCTCTCCTTTTTTTTGTCCACATGCACCCCGATTGTGCCAATTGTCATGTCTTGTGGATAGGATCACGTGGTTGTGTACGAACGTTAAATTAAACGGGTTCCTCAATTAATGTTTAGCATTGACCTTAACTGTAATCAGATTTTACAAGACGTATATAGGCATGGTACAATTTATTATTGATTTCATGTTGATATTTCAATTTTCCAAAACAGTGCATACAAAACGGCTTGGATGTCCTATATAAATTTAACAGCATGTCCGGACGTAGCACTCGGTCAATATATTTCAATATTGCCTAATCACGTGAGAACATATCAACATGTCACTTATACTATATGTTGCAGAAGGGCACGTGAAGTTATCGTTAGCATATATAAACAAATAATGTAATGGGGTAGGAGGAAAGGGCAGACTGAACTACCATTTATGGTATAATGATTGTCATGGCAACCGATTACTTATGTTCTAACTGAAATCAAACGTGGCGTGGCATAACCAGTATCGATAAATGCGTATGTGCATTGGGGTTTGGCATTTCGTTTATTGAAGTTTTAGGTCAAATTATTTATTGTCATAGGTGGGCTCGTGATCGCGGTTCTAGGGGATATCCACTTCGGAGCAGTTTGCAACTACAAATAAAGAACCATCTGTCCAAAGACAGTTTTATCCTATATCCCGCACGTAGGGTGTCTTTATATACGGGTTTGACAGCATGGGAGTGAAAAGTAAGATAATCGGTCAGACGTTGCTCTTTTGATTCCGTTAGGCCAAACCAGAAAATTCACTAACTGTTATCAACTGGATGAGCCAGTGTTTTTTGTTGGGACGGTAAGTAGCTACACATAATAACATATTTAGCATAATAATATAGTTCACAAATGCGTTCTTTAAGCCCCCGTCACACTTATTCGGAATCAGCAGGAATCAAGCAGAACCAGCCGGAATGATTTTTTTTTCAAAATTCGAGCCACATTCAGGAGGGATTTTGAACTTTAGCTTAATATGTAAAAATGCCGTTAGAATACTTAGAATTTCCTTTGAACCCATTTCGAAAGATTCTTGCACATTCCGGGTTTATTTTCTCTCGAATGCAGCTCGATTGTAGTTGGAACACAGTAGGAATATTTCGAATGCAGTTAGAATGCAGTCAGAATATTTGGAATGAAGTTAGAGTGCTGTTGGACTGCACTTCGAATGCTGTTCAAAATTTTTCCAGTTCGAATGTACCTCAAAAGTTTTGAGCATGAGCAAAACATTCGGGCCGGACACAAGAATGGACCCGAATATTCGGAATGCACTTCTAAGAATTTTCATTCCGACGGCATTCCGGCTTATTCCGCCTCTAGTGTGAGTAGGGTATTATCGGTAACTACGTGGACGATATCGCGTGATGTGGGAATGAAACCCTGATGATAAGTTGAATTGAAAAGCAAAAATCAGAAAAACAGATTGGAAACGTTTGAACACAATCAAAGGAGGTGATTTATATTCCTCATTGTCCTGCTGCGGGTATTGTATTGTTACGCATGGTACACACCAACAATACTAGTGACGTCCAAAGTGCGTCAGTACTGAGCAATGGAGTTGCCCAACAATATCATTGATGACAAATTCAATTGTAATTTTTCAATATTCATAGCTTCTTTTTAAACAGACGGTCTTTCCAGTTTGTTGCACTTAGCCTACGCTGTGGAATAAACTTCCTGAACTTATTCGACAATCTAATATACTGACGATAAATTTCGCTCCAATTTGAAGTCATTTTTTGTTGTTAGTGTATAGTAAAGTTCAATCATTGTATCTTTGCTTAAAACTGGTTCTTTTTCTTTCTCTTTTTATCTTTTATGCGCACTGAGATTTAACTGTAACATAGAATAGACTATTATTATTATTATTATTATTATTTTTGTTGTTGTTGTTCTACCAAAATACATATAGATAAGCAGCTAGGGAAAAATGAAATAAAGAGAGAAACGGGAAAGAAGTAAACATAGAGACACGGAATGGCAAAGGGATAGTGAAAGAGTGAAACAACTGCATAATCAATCGTAACTCTGTACAATATCGATTGTGGATAGGACTTGCGATCGAATGATCGCACCTCTTTATAAAACGGGCAACAGTCCACGAATTCCAGACAGTTTTGCACAATTTACAATTATTTATGATATCATGAATGTATCTCACATAATGAGGAGAATGTGAAAATGCGGGAATATGAGAATATGGAACAAAAAATTTGTGTGCACGGATAGACGGATAATGCAAAACAGAGAGCAAAAAAAAAAAAATCACCTTTCCTATTTTTCACTTTCCTTTTCCTTTCTTCACCCCATAAGTGGGTCAATTATCCGAAAAAATGCAACCACATGGTGTTTATGAAAGTTTTACGATTTTCCTAAATAGTATTTATTAGAGAGCAGATGGTTTCGAAGAACGAAAGAAAGAAAGAAAGCAAAGACAAAAGATGGAGGGATGGAGAATGAGAGAGAGAGAGAGAGAGAGAGAGAGAGAGAGAAAGAGAGAGAGAGAGAGAGAGAGAGAGAGCGAGAGAGAGAGAGAGAGAGAGAGAGAGAGAGAGAGACTGATAGAAAAAGAGGGAGGATAAGCGAAAGCGAGAGTGATATAGGCGGGGAGATTAATATACAGAGTTGAAACTATCATTCTATTTGCGATGTGTAAACCTGTGTGTACAGTGTTTTAGTATATATATATTGCAGCACTACACAACGTAGCTATTAATAAAAGAACAAGTATGGTCCATGATATAACATAGCACATTATGTATATCTTCATGTGTAATAGCATGTACACCTCTTTATATTGTAGACAATTCAAATACCTTGAATATTTAACGTAATGGAATGAAAACGCATTAAGTATGATTTATTTAAGCACGCGTACATGGCGTGTGTAAAATCTTAAGCAAAAAGAACTTGTGAGAAGGGAACAGGGAAGAAAGATATTCAATGCAACTGCATAATATCATGACAAGGAATGGATTGATATTAAACCAGAAATGAACCTAATTGGAACAAGGCCAAGGACAAATTCCTCCCTTCATGAAACCGGTACCCCTATAGTAAACAATAGAGGTAAACGTACCTATGTAAAGGCACTAGAGGATGGAATAAGCAACGACAAGCTAAATCCTTGCATGCATTTAGTACTCGCCCGCTTCCTATGCACATTATATTATACAACGGTCAATCTCTCGTTTTGAATGTACGCATTCATCATTATGTGCTGAATACGCTGTAGATTGAGTGTCTTACCTTGTATATTGAACTGTTGAACTGGTCACAATCCTCAACATCAGGGTTTAATGGGATTATTTAGCCATTATGTAAAGAACACACTGATATTGTTACGTCTCTTACTTAGTATTCACTCAGCTGGATACAGTTTCATTGCACATGTCTACCTCACGCCCATCTCAATATCAGGGCCCTAAGAGACAGCAGTTTTATAACTAAAGATGCCACCCTGCTTAAATAAAACTGGAAATAAATAAATAAATAAACAAATAAATAAATAAAGCTAGCGTTGAAAATGGAATCATTTTGCACACTCCCATTACAAAGGTGATAAAATCTACATATCAAATTATTTGCAGGTACGTATAAATGGAGGCTAGTTTTATTAGTAAGCCTAAAATGTAGGCCTATGTGTAGCAAGATTGAATAAAATCACAACTAGAATATACCGCGAAATTGCTATTCATATTTGTTCTTACTCGTGTATTACTTTGGCTCCTTATTACATTTCATTTCAAGCTTTCAGTTTTAAAATAAAACAAGCGGTAGTTAAGATTGGTCCTGTAAAATCATCAGCAATACCGCAGGACCATAAATAGCATGATGCATAGGGTACCATTCAGATTCAGGCTACGAGCGTGTTATGTAATGATGGCGTGGGATATATAACAGCATAAACGATGTAAATGAATATCGTGACTGCCCAATGGCTTGACATTTACATGTTGGGACACATGACGGCAAGATGGGTGGCCGTCACATTCATCTATTTTGACGCACCTATACATACCCTTCAAAAAATAATGGTTGTTGTGTTCGTGTGAATAAAGTATAAAGGATAACTCACCAGTCTTGTATACGAGGTGGCCGTTTGACATCTTTGCTGCGAATATTCACTGGGCTCATACGCACCGACAAAGTGTCGACCTTGCTGCTAGCCGGCATCTCGTTGAATGAAAGTACCTTTGCAAATAATTGCACTCATTATATAAGAAGACTACGTCACTGCATTATACAGTCAACCTCCCTGTCATTTTTTGTCATTATGCACACACTATCGACCCCCCATCTCTCTCTCTCTCTCTCTCTCTCTCTCTCTCTCTCTCTCTCTTTCTCCCTCACACACACACACACACACACTCTCTCTCTCTCTCTCTCTCTCTCTCTCTCTCTCTCTCTCTCTCTTATTCTCTTATACATACGCATACGCTCTCTCTCACACAAAGACACACAGACACACACACACAGACACATACACACACACACATACACTCTCTCTCTCCTTCTCTCACTCTCTCTTTCTCTCTCTCTCGGTCTCTGTCATTAGTGGCTCTCGATGAACGATTGTTTCGTGACGTAGCATGAAGTATCCATAATGCACCGCATTACCATAGTTACGGCGACACGTTTAAATGATATGTCATATCCGACATAATCCTGCCACCACTGATGAGATGCATTTGTCCAATGCTTGCCCTTTCCTGGCCCTGTCGCTGTCATAAAGTGGGGTAGAGTGGTCGTTTAACATCAGCGCGCATATTACAAGTAGAACTACATCCGTGATGTGACGTGATGGACAGACCAGAGACACGCTAAAATTCAGCAAACACTCCATCTATACGTTCGCTCACGTTCAAATAAAACGATGTTTGCTACGCGTCCATATTTTCCCCCAGTATCTGTTTGCCACATGAGACTTTCTGTTTCAGAAGTAGAATTGACCGCGACAGATGCAGCAAACAGCTATATAATGTAATGCTCGTTAAAAAAAAATGGAGGGTTATTAACATATCTTTACATTGACGGATAATCGACTTTTCGTTTCGTTAGAGGCTGATACCACAGCGTTTGAAAAATAAATGTGTGTATGTTTGTGTGTCTCTGTGTCTGTGTGAAAGTATGTGTGTATGTGTGAATATGTGTGTGTGCGTGTGTGTACATGATATGTGTACGTATTATGTTGGTGAGGTGTCTTCATGTGTGTGTTTATGTGAGTGTGTATGCGTGGCATGTATATGTGATATGTTCATGCGGGGTATTTGCGTGTGTATGTGTGTGTGTATGTGTGCGTGTGTGTGTGTATGTGTGTGTGTATGTGTGTGTGTGTTGTATGTGCGTGTGTGTGTATGTATGTATGTGTGTTAAATGTGTATGTGATATATTTATGTGTACGTGTATAGTGTGTGGCATGTGTATGTTTGTGTTGTGTCTTCGTGTGCGGGTGCGTGTGTATGTGTTTGTGTGTATGTGTGTGTGGCTGTGTGTATCTACATGTGTATATTTTAATTAATCTATATTTTAAAATTACAGATGCAATAAACACCAATATAAACAATGTGTTTATGTATGTATGTTGAAACTAAGATTTTACGTAGGCTGCACCTTGTGTGTATGTGTATTTCCACCCTGCCATTTTCTTGAATTTTCCCAAACGATGTAATTATATGCACATCAAGTTGACACAATAAAACGTTGAAACATTAATGTCGTATTATGTAGTGAAGTTGGTCTTGTGATCGACTTTAAGAAACTTTATTGCTGTTGAATGCTAATTCGAAGGAGTACTCGGAGACACGAAATGTAATATTTTTAACTGAGTTCAATCCAATCGTTGTGACTAACTCAACGATAAATTCTGTGATAGCATGTCCATGATAGCTCTGGATGCGCACTTGTTTAAATCTAATATTCATCTAGTCAAAGCATGGACCCTATGGTCAAAGTTATCTGAAATAGATGAATCCCGTTTTAGTGGTCGTGTATCACCACTGCATATAGTGCAAGATACGCTGGAGAAATATGTGTGTTGACTCACCGAGAGTAGTTGAAGAAGTGAAGTTTCTCCGATGAGGCTGAAATGTGTTCGTCGGCGGCTTCTGTTCGGGAGCGCATCGTTAATTGTCCATTGTGGTAAACTTTCTCGGAGCTCTGCGGTGTAAAATGTTGTCGGGCGATTACCAGAAATACCACGAGTAGGTGACAAACAACAGACTTCGGGAAGAATAGTGTTTCAGTTTCAGGGGGGTCCTTTGTCAAAGTCTCAGCCCAATAATATATTCACGGAGATAAAAGTTGAGCTGCTACATTAGCTCGCCCCTAGAGAGCGTCATATGAAAATGATGCGAACGATAAATAAACGATTCGAAACTATGATGCACGTGATTGTAAAGTCGAAAGTCGTCGGACAGATGAAACATTATCATGAACATAGAATGGTAAACGACACGTTGGAATGATCTAGTCAACTCATATCTTCTCTGACAAATTCTATAAACGACATCAATACTTCGAGTATCTCTGGCTTGTATCTGACTCTGTGCACAGCCATGTCAGCAAACAAATATTTGCATGAGTAGTTCGTGCTTTGTTATATCAGTTGCGATATAAGAGGCTGACCAGCATCATCGCTTTCAAGCAGAACTTCAGTACGGCACCTACACACCATGCATTCAAAAGCAAGCAAGGTCATCCCTATTTTTTTTTTTTTTTGGTGAATTGTAACGACTCTTGTTGTGACCTCTCTTGCTTGCGGGTTGCATTACAGCTTTCTGACCTATATCACTGTGTGATGTCATCGTTTTCCTCCAAAGCTCCAATGAAGCATATATTATACAAATACACCAAGCTGTGAGATTGTATAGTGGAAACTAGGGCAATTCGACTGCCGCGCAGTCGATAAATATGCCTCCGCCTCTTTGCTAGCTGTATTTCGATTTATTCTCAGAAAACCTGTTTGGTGGGAAATTAACCTATGTGAAATGAAAATATATTCTGTTTTTCCTAGTTAATTGGCCAAGTTTGGCAATGTTCATTGACCTTCGACTTCCAATCTAATCAGTCCGTCTAAAGCCATCCTTGTATTAAGTTTGTTTAAAATTGGCCAATTTTGGGGGTAAAGTTCATTGACCTTTGACCTTTCAGAAATTTTACCCACACCAGTCTACCTCCATGAAGTGATACCTCTCTGTACCATGTTTGGTTCAAATTGAACCATTAGTTTTGTATTCAATGTGAAAAATGTTAATTTTAAATTTGGCTCATTTTTTAGCCAATTTTGGCAAAGTTCATTGACATTTGACCTCTGGCCTTTGAGATTTTTCACCAAAAATATCATCAGTCTACCCCCAATTGGACCTTGATTTATTTTGAAAAAAAAACGTTACTTTGGGGGCAATTTTTTAGCTAATTTTTGTGAAAGTTCATTGACCTTTGACCTTTCAGGAATTTTACCCAAACTTCCATCAATCTACCTCGATGAAGTGTTAAATCTCTGTACCATGTTTGATTAGAATTGCACCATTGGATTTGGGTTTATTGTGAAAAATCTCAATATGGAGCCAATTTTTAGCAAATTGTTGCAAAGTTCATTGATCTTTGACCTCTGGCCTTCCAGGAATTTCACCAAAAATGTCACCAGTCTATTTCCAAGTAGTGATCCATCTAAGTACCGCGTTTCATGATAATTGCATTTTTTAATTTGGTTTTACGGTGAAAAGGTGAAAAATATGAAGTTTGGGGCAGTTTTTAACCAATTATGGCGAAGTTCATTGACCTATTGCCTAAACGGATTCGGGACGGACGGACATAAGTCCCGAATCCGTTGTTGTCAAATACGAAGAAAGTAATTATATTCGGCGTGGATGTTTTTCGTGAATATTTCTAACAATCCTAATCAAATTTATATAGAACACAAGACAACAGATGGACCAAAAAACTCACAGAGTGGCAACCTAGAACAGGCAAGCGAAGAAGGGGTTGACAAAAGAAAAGGTGGAGAGACGAAATATCATCATACACAAACACAGCAACATGGAACAGAATGACAGCAAATAGAAGCAAATGGAAACTGATTGAGGAGGGCTTCATTCAACAATGGTTGAACAATGCCTGATGATAATGATAATCAAATTTCACAAATCATAAGCTTTGTATTCAGACACCTGTTAACAACAAGAATTTTAATTTATAAACATCAAATTTGAAATTTAGCTGGTGGGAATCAAACTCATTGAGAATCCCATTTAGTACGAGAAAGGATCACCAGTCGTGCGTAAAATTTGTTGTTAGCTTGCATTGGTTCAGCATTCTTCTCCCGATAGTTCCCCTTCTTCCTACCTTTGGTAAGAAAGACCTATCAGATCGCACAGGCCTTATGCACTTCCATCAGCGAGTCTGATGTTAAAAGGCCTCAAGGTATCACCGCAGAGCGGAGGGTCGCCTAGCTGCGCGCTGTTATACGGTCTCCGGTCTCTTAATTTGCTTCAGGAACCACGAGGTTTTGCACGACCCGCCCGAAACCTACTCGCAATCTAGCAATCAATATAATTCTGATCAAATATAATTTCTAATTGTATCATCGAAAGGGAAAGTCTTATGCAGTATTTTTTATATTTTCTGTGTTTTTTCAAATCATTTTTTATTGACCGGCAAAATGGCTACACTGTCTTTTATCTGCTAGGATTGATGCGACGCCTGACTATTCTGGTTTTCATATTTCTTAGATGTCCCATCTAAAAACTGGTCAGTCAGTTTGGTATCCCGCATTCGTTCTCACACACGTTACCGTCGGGTTTTAAGGAATTCTTTTTGATCCATAATCCCGATTACTAGTACGATGTAAAAGTGAAAATGGAAGATAAACTTTAACTTTCTAATTGCCTGTAAAAAAGAAGCTGAGAGGAGAACTATAAATGAGTATCTTTTCGTGCAGTTTTGTAACACTCCGTCGCTAGTTACATTCATTTTCACAAAATCAATCTGTAAATGTCGTGTCCTATGGTTCACATAGTATGTTTTTTCTGCTCGGAAAATAAGGCTGTTCAGTTGAAATATCATAGTGATCTCGGAAACATTTTGACGAGATTTTACAATGATAAGAGATTTGATTGATCACATAAGCAATAGTCAAACCCATATTATATACCCCTGGTTGGAGCAACGTCAGCCGCAACAATAATAACTGATTTTGAAAGAAACAACATGGCAGGAAAAAAAACAAATGAATACATTATCCCTTCGCACCTGCCTGGGGGGGGGGGGGGGGGGGGGGGGGCAGTAGGTTTTTGTCAAAGTCATCACAGGCGGAGTTCTCGTCCGTACCTCATAATTCACCCTGAGGAAAATATCGCAACAATACATCGCTGTAGCCATAATAGGGGCCAGAAGAAGAATTAATCAATTACCACATTTTCAACGCATGTATTCATGAATGTTGGCGCCACAGTGTAACCGACTCAGCATTACCTTTTCATATTTCGATACCGATTTCGATACCGATAGTACACTTATACAAACGCCTGCCGAACAATAAATGGAAACAAGGAAACAAGGTTAACGCACTCTCTTCATTCGTTGAGATTGTCCTGCATTTCCCAGATGAACCTTGTTTTGTACAACGAATCATCCGAATGCAAAATACAAAATGTATATTCTATTCTATGAGGAGAAGGGTGTTTGACCAGTGCATTTTAATGAAATTGACGTATGGAGCAGAAACCTGGTCTACAACCAAAGAAATGGAGCATAAATTGAGAGCAACACAAAGAGCTATGGAAAGAAGAATGCTCAATTCAATATTACTTGACAAATTGAAGCCCACTGACATACGGCAGAAAACGAAGGTCAAAGATATTATAGTAAAAATTAAAGAGATGAAGTGGAGATGGGAAGGGAACCTATATAGAACACAAGACAACAGATGGACCAAGAAACTCACAGAATAGCAACCAAGAACAGGCAAGCTAAAAAGGGGTCGACAAAAGATAAGGTGGAGGGATGAAATATCATAATAAACAAACACGGCAACATGGAACAGAATGACAGCAAATAGAAGCAAATGGAAACTGATTGAGGAGGGCTGCATCCAACAATGGATGAACAATGCCTGATGATGATGATGATGATGATGATGATGATGATGATGATGATGATATTCTATTCATTAATTTTTAAAATGTAGGTATAGAAATCTGGTTTACAAAACTATAAACTTTAGTAAATGTTACTGCATTTTTATACTCTTCTTAATAATCATCATCTGTTCAACATTTAGGTCTATTTATCACTTCAAGGCTTACAATTAATTTTTATGTGTGTCGTATGTACAATAAATGATTCAATTCAATTCAATTTCAATTTCAATTTGCCTATTGTGTCAAATTGGGTTGTGTTGCTGCTACTTGCCAAATGAAGAAAAAAAAAACATGCCAAGTACAGTAAGTAGACATTATAAATGTATGAAGCACTCTGCCGTTATCGATGCTCACATATCAGTTACATGCATGTAAATACAATTATTGTGGTTGGACCAAACAATTCGTCAAGCCTGACCTACATAGACAGTCTATCGGCAGCGCTCGCCCGTTAACGTGAGCGTTTTATTTTTTCGTCTCGCGTGCAGATTTTGCTGCACTAGATTATGAATGAATTCGACATGCTCGCTAGATCATTTTCTGGTGTCTTCTCTAAGCATACTGATCACGAATTTTTAAGACAGGGATCGAGATTATATCTTTCTTATTTTCATTTTTTTTTTCGAAATCCGCAAAGGAGTTTTTATTTCATATGCTTTCAAAAAAAAGGCCTCATTTTTTTGAAAATATATAAGCTCTCAGACTTTGCTGGATCCTGACCCTTCTACAAATTGGACGGTAACACCAGTTACAGCTTTGGAAAGCCAGTACTGCATTTTTTTTGTGAACCTCTCCTTGTAGAAGGGTCAGGATCCAGCAAAATATCAACCATGACCCTTCTACAAGGAGAGGTTGAAAAATACTGGTATTTTCAAAAAGTACAATAAATTCCGCTTCTGATGATCTGTAAGTGTTGGGGGCTCAAAAACGATTGGCATTGAAATATAGAATTTATTTTCATTTTTCTTTTTTTAATTAAAACCACATATTTATCCCGAATTTGCAATATTTTTCTGCCTGTTTTGATTAAATGTTTTTTCACACTTAATAAATTTCGACCTCCAACATAGAGTTGCAAAAGAAAGCGTACGCAAATATGATTTATTCATGGAGATATCGCAGTTTGAAAAGGAGACCTCTTTCGCGGGTCGAGAGGTGAAAATAAAAGAAGCGTATTTACTGGGGCCTGCCGACTGGCTGTAGAACAACGTGTTGCATCTGACTAGTTATACCAAGGATATTTAAGTACATGGAGTGCCAGCAGCCGGTTAATAAATGCAGATTCATTGTACTCTGCTTCTAGTCACAAAAGAACGCTTTACAAAGATTTTCTCTTGGATCTCCCATGCTCGAACCCGCCGATTCTCCGGATGATTTTTGCCTGGATTTGACGTATAAATAAAATCAGATGCGCAGAAGAATTTGGGAAATATCTTCACCCCATATACGTGCGCAGTTGTGACATGTAATACCTACGATGCATCTATAAAGATTCAATCGAGGAATTTTGTTACAATGTGGCAAAAAGGCTTTGAACGTGATATCAAGTTGCAGTACAAAAGTCTCAATTTCACAATGTTCCGCATCATATTCCATTAACAAAATGCATGAAACGTTACTTTCAGATAATCCTTTCGGACAATTTATGAAAAACATGCCCTGCTGCGCCCAACCTAGTATTTTCATCTCAAAAGTGTCAAATGTTGTATTCGCTTGTTCTTATTAACTATATAACAAGCACTTAGTGACAAAATTAAAAGTTCAGCAGCGAAAGCTGAAATGTATGCATGTATAGGAATGTGTATGACATATTATAAAATCCAGATGAACGTGACGCAATCGCGTATGCATCATTATGTTGAGAACAGCTGCTAGTCATGAATATTAAGTGGCGGAATCAAACCTTGTTCAAAGGGATGAACTTAAATACCCTTGGTTATACCTTACTTCGATGGTTAGCTGTATTTTCATGTATTATACAGTATGTCCACCCACTTCAGGTTTATCCTGGAACTTTATAAAGAAACGTCGGATAAAGAATCATCGTTTCTAGGCTCGACATTGATGTAAAGTAGACTAATTATGTTCAGTCTCTTTTTTGGAATAATATTGTGTATTACTTGCATTCATGTTGAATATCTATTGGTGCAGGCTTATACCCTGGAAGGGGGTAACCATTTCAAATTAAATTCAATTGAATAATTTATTGTCCATTCAGGGAAATTCGCTATGCTCACAAAGAGTAATGTACGTATTGAAGTAAACAAAATCGACCACACTAGTCTAGTAGCTAGGAGGGGTTCCCGTGCACCCCCCTTAAAACGATTAACCACTATGATTTTTAGATCCGCTAGAGTATCTACTTTATCAAGTTTAATGTTAACATTTGATAAAAAGGTCCCTGGAGATTTGGGGGCCATTTAATTGGGCCCATGTCAAAATTGCAATTTTTCACAATTTTCATCACTTCTTGAGGTCTGTGAAAACAACACCCTTAAGTGAAGCCATATCTCCAAAAATAAATCATCACATCGTGTAAAATTTGGCTCAATGTTAGTTTGTTCTAATATAAAAAGACTGGTGGTGTTTCATAGACATTGCAATTTATCTTCATCAATAATTTACATCAAATAATTTGCATATCAATAGATGTGCTTTTTCCTGTTTCAATTTTTGACAGAAAACGACTCATTTCACTGATAGTTTTTGTACAAGCTTTGTTAAAGGTAATACGAGCCGACATTTGCATAGATATACGATTTGGTATCCCTGCTAATTGAAAATTAATGTTAAATTGAAAGTTAATGTGCTACATATTGTTTAGAACACTATTTAAACACCAATACAAGGCAGAATATTGGGCTGATTTCACTAATGTTGTATTGCCTAAAACTTAAAAGTTTAGATGGAAAGCTGGGTGGCAGTGCACCACCTGGATTTATATATTAACATGGTTATTCATACTTAACATACATCTCCTGACAAAAGTTAGGACTTACAAACAGGAAAAAGTATCCCATGTGACCCCAATTAGCATATCCAAGATGGCCACCACCACCATGCATTTCAATACGAGCTGTCACAGTTCAGCCCGTTTTTAAGCCTACAGTGTATAATTTTCTTAACTGAATTTGATTAACCTGGATTTGACATGATTAAATTAATTGATTGGAGATTCATACTAGCAACTTGAGTTCAAGGTCGCATGCAATCTCTCATCAATGTGGCTTTTCGTTTTAACGAAATTGTTTTGCGAACATTTAACAACATGCATTTGCTATCGTGTTCATAGACAGAGATGGAGGGTAGACGCTTTCGCAGCATCTTCGTGCTACACGTATGAACTAGAAATAGAGTGGCCATTATGCTGGATTATGGATTTTATTTACAATTATTTTTTAACCCCTTATATCTTTCAACGCATTGGATCAAGTACAAAGGTGCCCGTTATTGAACGTTTCCTTCTTGTATGATGCCTTAACATTTACAAAAAATATTACATTACCTTTCATCATATAATCATAAAGAACATGTTCGTTTGTAACTACATTTAAGTATGTTAGGATTATCTAAATATCGTGTACCCCCACATCCCTTCGATGCTTATGAAAGGCCCCATAATGATTAGAGTTGGCTGTGTAATACCATTTACAGGCCCTATGATGCTATAACTGGGCCCTTCGATGCTAATCAAGGGCCTCATAATACTTGTTTAATATCATTTACAGGCCCTATAATGCTGTATATGGGCCCTTTGATGCTAATCAAAGGGCCAATAGTGCTTATTATTGGTTGTTTACTCACATTTAAGGCCCTACGATGAGAGATCTGAGCCTTTTGATATTTATGAAAGGCCTCATAACACCTATGTGATACAAAGTGAAAGCCCCAAGATGCTAGATCTGGTCCCTTTGTTGCCAAGCGAAGGCTTCAGGCTTACAATACTGTGCAATACATTTTATAGGCCTATTATGGGCCCTTCGATGGTACAGTCCTTCGATTGAACATCTCCACAATGCATATTAAAGGCTATGTAATACCATTTACAGGCCCCATGAAGCTACATCTGGGCCTTTTGATGCTAATCAAAGGGCCCATATTGCTTGTTATTGGCTGTGTAATACCAAGTAAAGGCCCTAAGATGTTAGATCTGGGCCCTTTGACAATGTTTGATGTGTATCAAAGGCACAATACTGCTTCTCATTGGTTGTGTAATACCATTTACAGGCCCCATGATGCTACATCTGGCTTTTTGATGCTAATCAAAGGACCCATAATGCTTGTTATTGGCTGTTTAATACCAAGTAAAGGCCCTAAGATGTTAGATCTGGGCCCTTTGATGTGTATCAAAGGCACAATACTGCTTCTCATTGGTTGTGTAATACCATTTACATGCCCCATGATGCTACATCAGTTTTTCATGCTAACCAAAGAGCCCATAATGCTTGTTATTGGCTGTGTAATACTAAGAAAAGGTCCTAAGATGTTAGATCTGGGCCCTTTGATGTGTACCAAAGGCACAACAATGCTTCTCATTGGCTGTGGAATACCATTTACATGCCCCATGATGCTACATGTGGCCTTTTGATGCTAATCAATGAGCCCATAATTGCTTGTTATTGGCTGTGTAATACCAAGAAAAGGCCCTAAGATGCTAGATCTGGGCCCTTTGATGTGTACCAAAGGCACAATAATGCTTCTCATTGGCTGTGTACCGTAATACCATTTACAGGCCCCATGATGCTACATCTGGGCCTTTTGATGCTGATCAAAGGGCCCGTAATGCTTGTTATTGGCTTTGTAATACCAAGTAAAGGTTAGATCTGGGCCCTTTGATATGTATCAAAGGCACAATAATGCTTCTCATTGGCTGTGTAATATCATTTACAGGCCCCATGATGCTACATCTGGGCCCTTTGATGCTGATCAAAGGGCCCGTAATGCTTGTTATTGGCTGTGTAATACCAAGTTAAGGCCCTTTGATGTGTGTCAAAGGCACAATAATGCTTCTCATTGCTTGTGTAGTACCATTTACATGCTTCATGATGCTACATCTGGGCCGTTTGATGTGAATCAAAGGGCACATCATGTTTGTTATTGGCTGTGTAATACCATGTAAAGGCCCTAAGACGCTAGATCTGGGCCCTTTGATGTACATATCAAATATCTCAAAATGCTAATTATTAGCAAGTCCAATCCCTATCATGCCTATGATGCTAGATCTGGGCCCTTTGGTGTAAATCAAAGGCCACATAATGCTTTGTTATTGGCTGTTGAATACTATTAACGGTCCCAAAATGCTAATTATTGGCAAGTGAAGGCCCTGTGATGCATCCAGGCCCCTTGACGCTTATCAAAGGCCCCAAAGTTATTGTAATTTCCTTTTTGTATATTGTTGAAGGATCCATGATGCTACACCAATATTCCTGAAGCCATGTGATGCTTCTTCTTGGCCCTTAGCTTTTCGGATGAATGATTTTAGATGTTGCCTCTGAAATCACTGCATATCATAATAGGCCTACTCATTGATTTAAGACCGTAAATATGAAGAAGATTTTCATTTTAGCTCAGTTATCATTGACAATATGATGAGAATAAGAATGAGAATGATTTTAGAGATATGATCGGAGTATAGAAGAGTGAGGCACATTGACTTTTAATTGCACCACTTGTAGACCACACTCAAATCTTACTAGCATGCACCTTTGAAAATATAACAGATGGCAAAACGTGTGTTTTGGAGACAAATATATAGCTTAAACTTTGTCGAATATGATGCACACAATTAAAAGTCAAGTACATCAATGTATGACAAGGAAATGGAAGATACAGAAATAGTATTTTTCCTCCACCTTCGTCTAAGAATATGGTAAATATAACCCATGCCGTTTAATGTAAGCAAAACAATATCGTAAAAACGAAAAGCCGCAATGCTGAGAGATCAAGTGTGTGACCTTTAGCTAAAATTGCTTGTATGAATCCCCAATCACGTATCTAATACATCTCAGACTTTAATCTAATCATGTCAAATCCAGGTTAATCAATTTTGGTTGTTAAAATTATACACTTTGGGCTTTAAAAAGACGGAACTGTGACAGTTCGTATTTAGATACAGGGTGATGGCGGCCATCTTGGATATGCTAATTAGGGTCACATGGGATACTTTTTCCTGTTTGTAAGTCTTAAATTTTATCAGGAGATGTATGTTGAGGATGAATAACCATGTTAAAATAGAATTCCAGGTGATTCACGGCAGCCCAACTTTCCACCTAGACTTTTGAGTTTTAGGCAATACAACATTATCAAAATAAGCTCCACATTGTGCCTCGCATTGGTGCTTAAATAGTGTCCTTAACAGTATGTAGCACATAATCTTTTAGCTTAACATTAATTTTCGACAAGCAGGGATACTATAGAGTATGTCTATGCAAATATCAGCTCGCATTAACTTTAATGATGCTTGTACAAAAACTATCAGTGAAATGGGTCGTTTTCTGTCAAAAATTGAAACAGGAAAAATCATATATATTGATATGCAAATTACATGATGTAATTTATGGATGAAGATAAATTGCAATGTCTATGAAACACCACCAGTCTTTTTATATTAGAGCAAACTAACATTGAGCCAAATTTTACATGATGTGATGATTTATTTTTGGAGATATGGCTTCACTTAAGGGTGTTATTTTCACAGACCTCAAGAAGTGATGAAAATTGTGAAAATATGCAATTTTGACATGGGCCCAATTAAATGGCCCCCAAATATCCAGGGACCTTTTTATTAAATGTTAACATTAAACTTGATAAAGTAGATACTCTAGCGGATCTAAAAATCATAGTGGTTAATCGTTTTAAGGGGGGTGCACGGGAACCCCTCCTAGCTACTAGACTACATGTTGATTATATAAAGAGGGTATCAAAATAAAGTACCATTTACCAAGCAACTTGTATTAGTTTTGTAGACAAGATTTCTATATCTACATGTGAAATATTAATGAACATAATAAACATTTTGAATTAATGAAATATTTCATAAAATGTACAAATCTATCTACAAAATCTGCTACTCACAGTGTACTTCACGACCCATTTGTTTGCAATGCATGCTGACGTCACATTTTTTTTTTTTTTTTGGGTGAATAGTATCAGACACTGCCTCTCAGGCCCAGGAGCTACTTAAAAGAGTTGAACAAACTGCCTTACGAGTTGGTCTTCATATGAATGCCAAAAGAAAAAGTGCATGGTATTCAACCAAGAGGACAATGTTACTATCAACACATCTGAAGGCACAAATCTTGAAGTGGTACTGGATTTCAGATATCTGTGATCCTGGATAGAAAGCAGTATTAAAGACATCAGCACAATAAAAGCAATAGTATGGAAGGCGTACAATAAGCTCAACAATATATGGGAGTCAAATTTTCCCAGAGCATCTAAACTGACACAATTGTAGTAACAACGGCAGGCGCGCAGGTATGTACGTTTGTTTGTTATAGAGCTGCTCAATAAACGAGACTAGAATATGGAGTAAAGATTCGAGTATTATTGTGATAGATTGTTATCCCTGAAAAGATCCGCTGGCTCGACGTTTCGATCATGTCTAGTGATCGTCGTCATGAGCCAATTATAGAAGCGCATGCTTCAATGTGGCGTGGACAATATGAAAGAGCGTTGTCATCTTGTTATAGTGCACGCCCCCCCCCCCCCCCCCCCCAAAGTGTATTTCGTCCGAATGAGAAACACAATCTACATTCTTGTTTTTTTTTTCCGGATGAGAAATTCAGAATGACTAAACTTGAATACCATGTGAAGGCTACCCACTTTTGCCATGATGAACGTGTGAAATGAAGATTGCACGGAACTCTACTCCATATAAAACAATGTCACAGTGAACGAGCACGTGCTGCTTGAATGTCATCACAATTTATTTCAACACTCTGCAACACACCCGCAATGTCAATACATAGCACATATCCATTTCAATTATACATCATTGTAGGCCTATATGTACATTTAATACTCATTTATAATATCCGGAGTATGACACTGATAAATCTATAGTTCATACAATTTTAGCACACTCCAAATTCAAACGCATAATTACAAAAGCGTAGACATATCTAGATTTTGTTACCCCCCCCCCCCCCCCCCCCCCCCATTTCCACCGTAGAGAAGAGTCGGAGATGATATACTTTTTATATTTTCCTGTTGAAGATCTAATGTCGAGTGTTTCACATTGAAACACAGGCCAATCGTAATATAAATACGAGGCTTGATTTTGACTTTACTGAAGAGGACAGTAACCATCATGTTGCGACATGATGTTGACAAGGGAATGTTGTTGCCTGAGATGGAAATGGAATCAATGTCTAATTGTCGAGTTGAGACTTTGAGCCAAAAAGTAAAAGCTCACATTTATTTTGGTTCAAAAGTAATGAGTGTGACTTCAACCAAGTGTCAATGTCCATTATATACCTTTCCAGATTACAAATAGCTTGGGTGGCACTAGTTTGATTGGGTGAAAAACAACAAGAAAAATCTTAATATCATCCGCATATAAATGATAATGAACGGAGTGACGTTGGAAAATATCTTTGAGCTATGTTAAATGAACGGAGAACAAAATGGGCCCTGCAACAGAACCTTGGGGACCGCAGACCAATGACCGAGATGAGGAGGTAACACCATTCAGAAGGACTGGACTGTGAATGGGAGGAATGATATGAGTTCAGCCATTGTAAAGCCTTGCCTTGAACTCCTAAACTAGTGAGTGTTTATAAGTAAAGTGTGGTTTACGGTGTCGAATGCAGCTGACAGATCTAAGAGTACCATTGCTGTCACTGATCCACTGTCCATTTTTTGTGAGATGAAACTGGAAACACTATAGTGAGGAGTGTCTCGACACTATGATGAGGTCGGTAGGCAGCAAATACAATGCAGCTCACAATCTTTCAGGAAATAATCAGTGCAAGTACAGAGCTCCTATGGCTATCATGCAATATCCTTCAGCATGGCATTCCTACGAATGTGGGATTTTCCTTTAAAATCAAGCGTATGTTGTTTGTGTTACTATCATATATCTAGAAACTGAGGCAGTTCCCTTTGACCCATAACATGGTGCTTCAATTCCTTCACATACAATACAATTGAGTTCCAGAGACACATAGGATGGTTTGTCTCCACCCCCCCACCCCCCCCCACCACCCCCCCCCCTCCCCCTCCCCACAAAGCCACAAAGATATTGTATACCTGTCTACACCAAGCACAATCACATTGAACCTCTTATCATGTGCAGGGACACATAAAGGACCCAAAATAGCCTGTACCCTCACCGCAATCACACATGAATACACGGCTTCTGATCCATGATGAAACTACAATAAGCACCGCAATAAGGAAGACAATTTTCACATGACTTCCTTGTAGTATATCTAGATTGGCTTCCAGGCTCTTCGACATTTTGTACCCAAACTGAAAAATAGAGTCTAGTGCTGTACCATTCTCCTCTTTTCTCATTCCGTCTAGTGGGAGCTGGTGAAAAAAAAAGGATTGATAATGATTAGTCTACTGCAGTCAGACACCTTTATTGAAGAGTTTGGATGAGAAATGCTTAACAGCTTAAAAGCCAGGCTAATGCATATCCCCTGCGGAAAGTAGACAAGATTGTTATTTGACATACATACAGGAAATAAATACTGTATGAATGATTTTTCACACCATTCTACCCTTGCTTCTTCTGATTGGTGATAAAAATATAAAAAAAATCACAAGGGAATATCTAGCGCACATTTACACATATAAGGGTATTGATTGATGATTATCTCCAAGATTCTGGCAAGATAAAAGCATGATCTTTATACAACGTATGTCCGACGGCTACTTACTCCCTGTATATCCTTCAAAATACCAAGTATGACCATATACAAGTGTTAAAATAAATTGACACATATAACCGAAAAAAGTCCATTGTTGGACTGGGCTAACAGAGCATGAAATAATTGATCCTTATCAAACAATAAATGCAAACAAGTGGCAAGGTCTGTGTTTCTCAACGATATAAGTCACTGAGGATTTCTGAAAGTCCCAGAACTTTGCTTTAGGCTCCAAATATACAATCTGTGAACCCAACTGTAAATCTTGCATATACATGTACATGTATATTTATAAATGCAAAGTTTATTTCTTATTACATACAAATAACAGGAAAAGAAATCGTTGTTAAAAAGCATACCAGTGAAGCATTATAACAATTGTTGAGGGAATACATATGGTACCCCCAAGAATATATTTAAGTAATTTGGTCATCTTTGCAGATGCATACGCAGCAAAAACATGTTTTCAAGTGCAGTTACACAACACTGCTGTCACTATTTGCACATGCTCACAAGGGGTTACACCAGTATTCAGGATTTTACAACACCTTGTGGTTACTAGGGTCACTGCTGCATTATGAGTAGACATTCCATGGGAGGCCTGTCCATCTGGGGACATATTTATGACACATTCCTAGCCCACTAAGTTGCTAAAAATACACTTAGCAACTTCCTAGGTTTAACAAGGTTTCATGAATATGGCACCTGCTCATTTTCAACTTATCTAATATCTTAACAATACAATATTTTCAACAGCTAAATGTAATTTTTACATGTTTGAAGTTTTGATATACTTTTTCAACAGAATTGATGATATAGATGCAATCATTATGAACTTGTCTCTTATGAACATGTATCAAGTCAAAATGGTACATCGGGAATTTCAAGACCAACCATAACAAATCATTTTATTATAAATATCAAACGCGGAAGCTATGTTTTAATCCACAAAATATGAATGACCTTCAAATTGTATCTATAACTCATCTCGTTGATTTATGATAGCACATTTACAACATCCCTAAAATGCACCCAAAAGTTACCCATATAATCATTCACCTCTGACAAAACACAACAACAAAAGCACCTTTTCCATTTCACTGAAATCTTTACAATTCTAAAATTGTTGATTTAACACACCAACTATAAGTAATTTTTCAATTGTGCTGATATCATTGGAATATATAAAAGTATATATCACCTATCTATTCAAAAGTAACAATCATATTTAAACACATACCATAACAAGTACTGTTAAATCATGTGTACAATTTACTTTAATGGTAATGATTAATGCACTAGCTGGCAGCAAAACTTCATTATGACAGTGGTCATCTCAAGATATCAAAGCATATCAAAGTCTTACTAAACCTATCATGTGAAATGATTTCATCAAGTGATCAATTGAACTGCAACATCTCACTAAAGTTGAAAAAAAAAACCAGGGCACCCTCTTGGTAACCACAACATAAAATGAAAGCAAAAACACATAAACAACTCAATATGTATTTTACAGACAAATACCTGCACTGGTAATCGTGAACTAGATAGGAGGGTGGGCATTGAATGAAGTGAGCAAGATCAATTGTAATTAAAATCAGGATTATTGCCACAAAGACCATTCTACACTAAAAATGTTTGCTCAAAGAATATTACATGTTAAGCACATAATTACTATCATTATCACAGAAAAATTTAACTGGTATGATTAGAAATATTGCTGGGTTTTTAAGGCAAACAACAGTACAGCTGCTTATCAGTGTGCAAAACTGAAAGACTCAAACATCAATGCTTGACAAGTCAGCATCATAACGTCCATGTCTTCTTAAAGTTCTGTTTGTATGTGTACAAGAACTATAGTAGTACTACATATTTTAAGCAAAGATTTGTAACCATAGCATCAAGCACACAATTCACAATCCATTAACACTACATGTACATTCCATTCAGGTATACTCCAGTTGCAAGGTAGATACTTAATCTACATGTATCATAGGGAACAAAGAATGAAGTACATGGATGAGTCACTTGACAATTTTCACCCAAATGTACCCAAATTGTATGCATGCCGTTCACACAATACGTTACTAACACATGTACATGTAGTAACCCTGAAGATTGTCTGAGGTTTGTCTGACCAGCAACTAGCAGATTCCGAGTGCATTCCACTGATTGAAACATAATCCCTAGATCCATGTGAATGCATTTAAAGCATTTCAACAAACTGATGGTCATCAGACTTTTCCTAAGGCTTCATCATTTAAAAAACTTTGTATTTCTTTACACGAGCAAACACAACCTTGACAGGGAGAGTTTAGAAGACATTAAAGTCACTCTCTAAGCATTGCCAGACTGCAAAACTTCCAAGTATTTTGCATGATTTATAGACCCAAGTCCATAAATATACTTGATACAAAGGCGATTTGATTACATGAAGTTTTTGTTTACTACTGGGCATGTTCCATAATTACACAGGCCACAAGCCTAGCCCCAGATGCTGTGGGAAAACTTCTCATAGTTTAAGCAGCCTACGTCCAGTACAACAAGAAGTTCTGCTGGAAGCAAGAAACTTCCTAAACTTGAGCATGAAATTTCACGAGAATTTTTTGAGAAGTTTGCATTCAGACTACGAGAAGCAAACTTCCAGGAAGCAAACTACGTGGAAGCTTCTGCCAGTCTGGCCGTACCTTATGAGTTATAAATACATGATATGTGCAGAAAAAAACCCCACATAACTGAATGTCAGCTCAAACTTTAAGTCAGTTTCTTTGATGAGCAATAACATTACTCTTGCTGTGAGCAAACAGTAGGTGCGAAGATCCTTGGTATGGTACTCAGTCTCTAACACCAATCACACCTCCACTTCTGTTTATCAATGACTTTCTCTCTCTCTCTCTCTTTCACTCTCTCTCTCTCTCTGTCTGTCTGTCTCTCTCTCTCACTCTCTCTCTCTCTCTCTCTCTCTCTCTCTCTCTCTCTCTCTCTCTCATTCCCTCTTGCTCTTCCTCTATATATTTATCTGGCTAAAATATATAGTTTCGTTTTGGGGATTACCTGTTTGGCCAATGATTATGCTTTTTTTCTTTTCATTTTTCCCCCTAACAATTGCATCTATTTCAGGAAGGTTTCTTTCAACACTTAGTATACTAGTGAACAAATTAAACTCAGTGGGAAACTGGATCTGCAGTTTAAATACTGGTAACCTTGAAATATAAATACTCATATTTGCCACTCTTCTGTACATCAATGCAATAAGACATGTGCATGCACTAATAAATATCTTTACAGATCACATACTATTTATTGCAAGAAGAATATATCATGTGGGCTGATCGTCCCCCCTAGTGTGCCTCTTTGAAGCCTTGTCTGGTCCCTATTGTGTTGTGGTGCATGATGGGAAACTCGATGCCTCATTGCGTGCGGTGGTGTGTGATCATCATGTACTGTTGAAGCTAACCTATGGCCTCGGCATACAACTTATGTCGACACACAGGGCATGTTCCAGACTGCACGCAACAAAAGTATAAATGATAGAGAAATTACTATACATAGAACTATTGTAATAAAGTCGAGCACAATGTTCACACGCATATTCTCTCTGCAACCAATACAATAATCATTCTTGTAAGTTTCATTGTGATCAGCAGCAGCAGAGGTAGTTATTAGGAGAAAGAGAAGGAGGAGAAGGAGAAGAAGGAGAAGAAGGAAGAGAAGGAGAAGGTGGGGAAAGAGGAGGAGAAAGAGAAGGAGCAGAAGGAGAAGGAAACAAAGGAGAAGATGGAGAAGGAGATGTAGAAAGAGAAGAAGGAGGAGGAGAAGGAGAAGGAGGAAAAGAAGAAGAAAGAGGAGGAGGAGGAGGAGGAGGAGGAGGAGAAGAAGAAGAAGAAGAAGAAGTAAAAGAAGAACTTCCTCCTTATCACCAAAGAAATGTACAAGGATACATGTCACATTGAAAAGTCCCATGGCAATACAGAGATACTAAGGTATTCCAGCAGACAACACATTTTTTTTTTATCGCCCACCATGAATTCTAACATTTCCGTACCTATTTTGACACGGCACAATAGTTCATAAACATTTTTGATACACCACCAAATATGTATCTCTTCACAGTCAACTTCAACTGTAAAAGCAATTTAAAGCTATTTGGGCACCCCTACAATAAACATAGAAACAAAGAGTAATATATATCATAAAGAAATAACAATTGACACTGTAAGACATGTTATTTTTAAAGATGATGCCAGATCAAGAGATCATAGATGCAGCAGACAACAGTTTTGGAGATCTGCATAGACCAGAGCAATGCCTTACCTTCTTGAGCCAAACTGCGATGCACTGGTTGTGGAAGTTGTGCTTGCAGGGCAGCTGGTCTAGGGTCTCGTCCATCACATATTCACCATGGCAGATAGCACAGAAAGCCTCATCCGCTGTTAAGATCGGACAGAAAGAAACAGACATCACCCCATTGCTTACGGTTAAAATGTGGGCTCTCGTGAACTCTGGACCGATTAAGGATGTCAAAATTTACCATAGAACTAAGGTAACCAAAGGGGTTTGGCTTAATTGTGGTGTATAAGGAATTTGAAGTTCATTCACAGCCTGCCATACATTGACTGTGTAACAGATTATGCAGGAATTATGCTGCCCCGTATCTGAGTGAAAAAAGCCAGCACACATATATCCTCACTCAGTAAAGGACAGATTAATAAAATCTACATAGCAGTAAATACAACAACAAAACAGTTATGTGACAATCTCAGTTAAAATATGGTTATAACAATTTCTGTTTGCAGCTTTCATGTGACTGTCTGAAATGTACTTTATTATTGTGTATATTGTATAAGATTTGTCATCTTTCTCAAAGGAAAGTCAGGCTAAATAATAATAGATGGACAATCACCAAGAACATTTCAATACTAGAGATGGTTTTCCAAGTACAGACGAACCTATGTCAAGAAATACAAATGAAAACGAAAGTTTCATCAAAGATGTATTGCCATTTGGTATCATTTCCACGTTGTCTACTAGCAGAATAATCAACTTGATCTTTCCTTTAAATATAAGTTCACTGAACTATCCACCTTGATCATGAAACTAAGCCCTAAGCTAAAAGTCAGGGTAAAAACTACAGAAAATAGAAGCAAATACTTTTTAAAAACCTCCCTTCAAATAGTAAGCAAATAATCAACGTTGGTGAAGGTGATGGGACGAACTATCACTTCTGAAGCGATATGGATGTAGCTATCTTTCCGAAGCGCAGCTGAGGAAAGATAGCATATACATTCAGATCGCCGAGGAAGTGATAGTTTGTCTCATTGACTGAAACCAAAAGTTGATTATATGCTTTATATTCCACATCTGAAACCAACCATCTACCAGCATACAAAAAATGACAATTTAACGTACAAAACCGTATCGGGTCGATGCGAGTACGTGATCGTACTTTTTGGTTTCTTCCTTGGCACTACTGCGCATGCTCTCTACCTGGTGACAAAATTTGTTGCAATACGGAATACATTTCTTTCCAGCTGCCTTTTTGAGTTCGAGCGGAAAATCATTGAGCGCCCTACGGGAACTTTCGCGGAGTTGCGGCTGAGGCGCAACTTGAATTTCCGTTGATTTGCCCAAGCTGCAAGAAAATCAACGTTCTGGTCGGTGCGGCTACCGAGAATCTAACCCAAATCTAACGTTAGACCATGTTCTGGTTCTCGGAGGGGGGAGGGGGCTACGAACAACATTACGGTATAGTACAGGATGAAGTTCACTTACCTGAATCATGTTGCTGTTATGCTAATCAAAGGAATTGGCATAGGGAAAGGGAAAGGGAAGGAGCCGCTGTTTTAAATCGCGGTATATTTTGTCCAGTTCAGCATGAAACATGATGCTTTATCCTAAAAAGTATCATGTTTCATGCTGAACTGGACAAAGTATACCGTGGCTTAAAACTTTGGCTCCTTCACTTTCCCTTTCCCTATGTCAATTCCTTTGAGCTGTAGTGGATGTGGACTATAATAGAAACTAACCCAAATGATATTGCACTATGCACCTTTTACAGATATCCTAAATGCAGGGTGCAACACTAGCGTGTGTGTACTATTTGTTTGTTTGTTGTTGTTCTTTTTTTTTGGGGGGGGGAGGGGGGGGGGAAATAACCTTTAGAAGATGCCAAAATAAAGTGAAGTCTTTGTTTAATGTTTTCCTTTATTTTTTTGGACCAGTACACTTTAGTGTTGGACCAGTAAAAAATTGAAAAACTGGGTATCTATAGGTCCGACGTGAACAGGTCGGCCCAGCAGGAAAAAAAAAAGGGTTAGTGTGGAGCCCTGTTAAATGGTAGATACTTACAGACCATCTGCTTGGTTACTGTGACCTTCTCCAGTGACTTGATTGTCTCCTCTGAGGCTGGAGGGGGAGCCCCGCTGTTATTCTGGGCGTGGTGGGTGACGTCAAATGTGTGCTGTGCGAGAAGGCTCAGCACTACATTCTGCTCAACAGTGTAAGAAGCAATGAGAAGGGGAGAATGAATGGATTTCGGAAATGAAAATATATGCAATATGACGTATACAACTCATCTCTCTTTTATGCAAAATATTGAAGAAATCCACAACAAATTCATGCAGAATTATTCAAAATATTAGGCTTGCAGAAAAAAACAGTAATTTTTAAATCTACCTCTTTGGACAAGCAGTTTCTTCTTTTCATTTGATAATGTATACATGTGTATTAAAAATATGTTGCATTCCTTGTTGCCTCATAAATATATCTCTATGCTTTCAGAGGTTAAAATGAAACAAATGATATCATCAGCTGCTTATTTCCTCGCTGAATACACAAAAGTACCTGTTAGTACTGCAGAAAAAAAAGAGATGTCCAGATAATTCAACTCATTTTTTTGGTCTCCTTCTAATCCTTGTAAAAAAGTGTCAATAAAATGTGTGTGTTAATAAAAAATACACAAATGCCAGAAACATTATTGTTTCTAGCTGGCTCGAAAAACAGTATAAATAACCCTCTTAACACACAAAATAAAAACAAAATATGGCAAAACATTATCTCAATACAAGACCTGAATTTCAGGCTTTTGTCAGAAAACCCTGCACCCTTGGACATATGGGAAAGAAGAGTCACAAACCTCAATGAGCAACTCCACGAACTCTCCACCGAAGTCTCTCCTCGCTCTGGAGAGCATGTTGAAGAGCACGGCTGGTGAGGCTTGCAGCATCAGTGGCCCAAAGATGGGCGAGGCAAGTAGGACAAGGTGCTCCACCATCTCATCAGAGGCTTCGCTGGACCTTGGGAGCAAGTAAGATCAAAAGGCATTCATGTTCATAGGTGTGTGCAAAGAATTGACCACTCTATCTAAGGGGAAGTGTAAAACTGTTTTGAGGGATGGAGTAAGTAGTATTTGGTTCTCAAAGTCACTTTTCACACATTACTCTCATACATCAATATCATCAGAGCCAAAAATGATTACCGGTAACATCTGAGGATCCCAAGGACTTTGGGTTCAAACGAGATCAATACAAGGCAGCAATAAACACATGTGTGTGAAAAGACAAGAAAAAGTCTGACAATTTAAGGGGAAATTACCAACTGTGTAAAGATATTAAGAATTGAATTAAGATGATTACTGAGCACGGAAAGAAATACAGTGAGGCTCAGGGCAATTTATACCCTGCAATAGCAAAACGAGCCCCTGTAAATAACTTAAGAGCCCCTTTCAAAAAATCACCTTTCCTCAATACGGTTTAATGCATTTCATGTATGTTGCATGTCATTAGGCTTTAAAAAGTGGTCCCAGCCAAATATTACAATTATAAATTACTGTTGGTCGTCAATATCCTGAAAATCTGCAACGTCTATTGATGCATAAACACTAAGTAATCGTACTTAAATCACACTATAAACGTTAACAAATATGAAGGGGAATTAAAGAGGTAAGCTCTAGTAATTGCATGTTGATTTACCTTTCTGAATCAGGATTATTTCCAGGACTAGGGGTGGGAGGAGGAGTCTCATTTCTCCGGTTCCGAGCTCTGAACTCAGTGTCTTCACCACTCCCAGTCACGCTCTGACCCTGCCTGCTACGTCTTCCCAGCTCAGCCGTCGTCATGGATGAGCTGTTCAATCTGGAGCCTCCAAGGGGAGGAAAAGCCTGGTCGTTGAAAAATACTGGAGGCTCTCTAGCCGCGGGAGGGGCGATTCTACGACCAGACGCATTGCGAGTGAGGATTGTATCGTGCCCCCGAGCTCTGTCCTGATCGATAAGTCTCTGCCTAGACATGCTGGCCTCCCTGGGATGGTAGGAATGCTCACTTTCAATTTGCCTCCAACTAGCCATGTCATCATCATCAATGTTGTCAAGGTAACTACTTGCACGTGATGTAGAATCAAGTCTGCTGAGTGTAGATGCATTAGGGTTACTATTAGAATTCTCAGACACCGACAATGCTCTGTATAGTCCTCTTCTGCTTGGCATTGATGAAATATTCCTGGTGGTATTGCTAGTTACAGATGGCAAGTTTTCATTCTCAGGTGACGCCATGACCTGTGACGACATCCTTGGTGAGATATCTGCCACTGGACTCTCTCGAAATACAACATCAGGGCTACCGGTAATTCTACTCTCACGCAAAGGAAGCGTGGATTCCTGTAGTCTTGGTCGACTTCTTAGTGAGCTTTGATTCTGCCCTGAAGATGCACTGCCAGAAGATACCCCTTCTGTTCTTCTCTGAGGAACCCAAATGTCTTCACGATCAGAAGACAGATCTTGTCTGGACAATGTAGTATCAGGTCTGTTATTATTCCTTAAAGATGCACTAGGTACTGTAGATAATGGAGGGCTTCTTCTTTCCAAAACAGATGTGCTCACATCAATCATTTCTCTTGGCCTGGCTCTGGGTGTTACATGTAGGTTAGATAAGCTGTTCCTGATTAATCCAGTTTCTTCTGCACTGTGTGCACTATCGTCTGTCCGTGATCGTTCCAATCTTCTCCTTGCACTATTTGGAATTCTTTCTGGATTGCCTGTGAGGGAGGTATTGCTTGGCTCATGCATGTCAGTGGCCGACGCTATTGATGGCTGAATTGTGCGTCTACCACTTCCTAGTCCACTCCTGGATAAATTGTTATTTAATGGACCCCTTACAGATGAGGGAGGTCCTGAATGCGACTCATGAGACCTTTGATTGTCATTACCCAATGATAAACTTACAGCATCTTCAATATTGTTTCTTACGTCGTTAACAGGTCTCGTTTGACTCTCTGGCAAGCTTCGATTAATGCGATGTGCTCTTGATACAGATGCAGGTCGACTACTGTCAGAGTTGTCCAGCACGTGTTGAGGAGGTGTCTCCTGAGAATTTACAATATTTTCTAATGAGTGATGTGAATCAATCATTGCATTTTCTATGACAGTTGACGGGACAGAGCTTGGACCAGTGGTATGTGAATCCTCATTTTCTTTTCGGGATGACGAGGTTTGTGATTTCTGCTTCACAATTCTCCTCCTTGGGCTTGTAGAAGACTTGATGAGAACGTCCTTACCACCTGCTTTCCTGTTCTGAGAACTTCTATAAGCACCTATTGAGTTGGAGGCAGGCCGGGTGCTGATTTGCTCAGGAGGTAACGATGGCCGTTTTAATTTAGGTCGCACGCTCCTTGCCTGAGGCTGCGTCCCATCTGCTGGTCCAACCTTCTGGGTATCATTATGTGTTCTTCCTTCTAACGTATTGCTGATATCACTACTACTTTTCCTTGGTGGTGTTTCGAGTGGTTTCCTTCTGCTTTCTCCTCTATCTCTTTCCAGACTAGGTGCTTGAATATGTGGTTCTCGTCTTGAAGCTCTCTGGAAAGGAATCATCTCTCCAACAGTGGTCATTGACCCACCCAGAGAGGATTTCTTCTGGAGGGCTTGATCTCCAGCCTGCCTGTTAATGCCAGTCTTCCTTGAGAGCCTGTGGAGAGACGGCTGTCTGGGTTTGCCCGGTGGGGCGGAGGGGGCAAGAGGCCGGTTCCCCATCCCAACCGGCCGCGACGGACTGTGGGAGTTTCGACGAGGGGATGCTTCTCTGGAACTCTGGGATACTGGAGCCTTCTGAATAGGCATGTTGAAGTTAGCGACTTGACGTGCAGCTCAAGAATATGTCATCCATTGTGAAGACTTTACAGGATTTCGCTTTCACTGTGATCGAAGCAGAAGATGGTACATCGGTGCATGTCAAAAAGTAAATCTCTGTGGCTCTCACCAGAAAAAGCATCTACTCCTGTGACAAGATATAAACAAAGGAATTTTCATAATTAACAAGTAACATATCAAACTGCTAGCAACAAATTGATTAAAGACTCATAAACTGCAAACCGAGTGCAACATGTTCCCATAAGATTAGCCCCGGGACTGCTCCCGCGCAGCGCAGCGGGAGCGTCCTGAGGGCTCGCCACCAATTTCCCGGCATGTCTGGTCCGACTACCGAGAAATCAACCCGTGCACATGAATGAATTACTCATTTCAAGTACATTTATCACATATAAATGGCCAAATGTATTGAATGTATACCTGAGCTATAAAATTGCTTGAAAATGCTAAGCAACGTTACAAATTTCCTCCTCACATACGATCATGATCTTTGTAACAAATACGGTTTGCCGAGGCTGCCATCTTGGCTGCTTCAAAAACGTACACGGTAAAGGGGAACTGGCGCATGCGCATAAAGTTTTGCATCGCAGCTGCTGTCGTGCGATTCTGAACAACCTTAGGTCGAAAACAATTTTTAAAAATACAACATGGATTAAAATCATCTTCAAGCCAACTACGGAATTATTCAGGTATATATTTTACGGAAATATGTCCAATAGATTTGAAATTTGAGTTACAGAATTTGCTGAAACCAACTAATATAATCACTGCTAATCTCGACTTCCTTACTTCAAAGCTCCGTGCTACGCAGCCCGCTCACTGCGTGAGCGGGCTGGTCGCAGTAACCATAAGATGTTCTCCTGCACATGTCTATAATCAGACATAATTCGCATAGCTTTGAACGGCACTTGGTTAAAAATAAGTGTTTAAAATGAAATATGTCAATGCATGCATGCAGTGAATGTACACAACACATGAGAAATTGTTACTTAGCGAATCTAGGCGCATTGTCCCTTACGTGCATACTGAAAAGCCATTGCAGTCCATCACGAGTGTTGTGGTTAGAAACTACAAAATGGACTCCATTCTATAACTAATGAATTTGTGATTTAATTGTAATGTTTTGACCCAATTGTCACAACAACAATCTCTTCCAACACTCACTTTGTTTGATTGTCGCAAAAACAATCTCTTTGTGCATTTGATTGCTAACTCAGCGCACATTCAAAGAGATTGTTTTTAAGACCATCAGATGATCAGGCCCAAACTTTGTAATAAAATCATGTAGTAATGTCTTGAGAAGCTATGCCAATATCGTAACCGTATTCTAACCTAGATCTTAATTTTGAGCAGTGAATTAATTTAACAAAGTCAAGCAACCATAATATGTGGCATTGTGGAGAACTGTTGTCTAGTGTTGATGTTGTCAGAGCTATGTATCAATTAGTAGGCCTACCTGTCAAGTGTCAGTCATGATTTGCAGACTCTGCTCTGAGCCCTGGGCTTTGGTTGTCACTGCGTTTGTAGCACCTTGCATGTGATTTGCACTTCATGAAATGATTGTCCTTGTCGTCATTTAGTTGTAACCTCTATAGGCCTAGTATTAGGTTTATGTGCCCTATGTACGGCAGCTGCGCAGCTCCATACTCCAGCTCTTATGTACCTCGATCGTACTTCCATGCACCTGTTCTTCATGCAATACACTACCAACACAACAAACGACACCAGTGCGGTTACGTATAGCAATCCATAACAGTACGTGCATAATGCGCGCGTATGCATCATAATGTGTGCTTATTGTTGGCGTCACTGGTTACCAAATACGTGCACGCCGCGCGCTCCCTAGGTCGGACCACTGAACTATACCACTACGTAGTGGTATAGTTCAGTGGGTCGGACTTATGGGAACCCTTCAGGCCAGGGGCCGCCGGAGTTTCATGGCGGCGTTCTAAGACGGATCGATAGATACTTTGCCCATGGTCATGCAACAGATTGGATCAAGAGTCAATAAAGACAAATATTAACATCACGACATTGGCATGGTCAATGACATAGACTGAGAAAGATAACTGAGAGTAGAAGGAACTAGATGGCAAAACCACAAACCAGTGAACCAAAATTAATGACAGAATGACCCGGGATATCCCGGCCCGGGATGAACCTATTCTTGGATATCATATCCAGGGGCGTATAAGCTGTGTGTGTGTGTGTGTGTGGGGGGGGGGGGGGGGGGTGGCACCCTATTATGTCTCCAGTGAAATAAAATGAAAATGATTATCTTCAACACAAATAGTACGACAACAATGACAACAAGTCTTAAAGCGTTTTTATCTCTCAATCTTGCTTCAAATGATATTTCCCCTTCTATTTTGAGAGGAACACACGTGGGAGACCTCGCAAGACATGGGAGGGAACAATCAAAGCAGACCGTCCAGAAAAGTGTTGTACATTACCCACATTGACCCAAATGACAGAACAGTATGGAGGAGATCCATATCAGGGAAATGAAGCCCACAAAGTGGGAAAAACGGTTGATGATGATTTTGAGACATGATTTTGTGAACGGCTCCACGCACTTCCAGCATCATCTGCCCCCCCCCCCCCTTCTCTCCTAACAGATGACATGTCAATTCCCAAATAAGTGTTAATTAGACCTATATAGGACGATGGGAGTTATTGAGTACGGTAGCGGTAGAGTACGTGGACATGGAGAGGTGGTGGGGTACATGGGTTCTTTGATGAACATGATGAAGGAATAATTTCTTTTCAAAGCGATAAATGTGTGTAAAAAAATTGTGACCAATGTAAGTTCCTCAAGAAGTACCTGAGCGGGGGGTTTCCATAATTCTTTCATCCCGCCCAGTCTCTGAAAGTGCTCTCAGTGGTGTACAGGAACGAAAATGGTGTGTGTGTGTGTGTGTGTGTGTGTGTGTGTGTGTGTGTGTGTGTGAGGGGGGGGGGCATTACATATTTTTGGGGTACAGGACCGAAAATAGTGGGGGGACATTTGATATTGAGTCCCCCCTCTTCGAATTGGTGGGGGGGGGGGGACAGGACCCCCCCCCCCCCCAGTGATTTCCGCCCATGGAACGTCATAAAATAAAAACTTTCAAATCAATTAGGCCTAACTTTCTTTTTCTTTGACCGATTTTCGTCAATCCTTCAATGATATGTTTCTTTCATGTCTCCTTTTATTGAAACCAAAATGAGTTCAGGGCGAAAAAGGTGGCTAAAAAAAAAGGGACGAAAATGCATGAGAATATGCTTTCGGTATTGAAATGGATGTAAGTTATATGAGACGAAATGAGAAAGAGAATATTAAGTTTATGAAGTATTAATAGAAAAAATACTTAACACAATTGATTTTTCTTCCAAAATTAAAATTGTTCCAAGGGTAATTTGTACAAACGCCCTCATTGTATGCATCAGTTGCATATTGAACAAAACAGAGTTGAAAACAAAAGAAATAACAAGGACAGTTCAACAATACCTTAGATGTGAGCCATACATTGATAAATATCATCCACAGTACTCCATTTCCCTCACTGTCTTTAATGTTTTTCGTGCATGATTGGCCCAACAAACACAAAGAACCAGTTCTGCGAACGTTATCTGTATACTGCATTTAATCATAACGTCTCATAACAGGCTACAACGTTTACGACATGGATCCTCGAAAAATGCGCGACAGATGAGAAGAATCAAGAGTAAGTTGACAAGAATCCATGATACTTTCAAGCAACCGCTTCATGCTCGAGTAAGTGGATAAGTTCGATAATAAGGCTCATGTCTGATGTATAAATGGTGTCAAAATGTGGTATGAACGATCAGAAAAAAGCTTACGGTTCAGTGTTCATTGTCGGCTGCCATGCCAGTGTGCATGTGCATGGTGTGCCATGCCACTGCTGGGCGCTGCACTCGAGGAATGAGAGATTGTTTGTATGACATTGGGGACGAAGTGTGCATGTGATGGCTGATGCACATGTGTGGGGTCTGTTTCTGCATTAGAATGCCAGCGACATCTGATTTAGAACTCACGTTAGCGCCAATGATGCTAAACCGATTCTCAAAGAGAATGCTAAGTCGGATATCATGATACTGGATCGGAATTTTCAGACAAATTGATACTTTTATAGCCTTTCTCACGAAACTCCACAATAATTGATAAAATTAAGGTGTCCTCTGTGTCTGAACGTTTTTCAGAATTCAGCTATTTTGAGAGTTTCGTGATTGTGCAATAGCACAAAGTGAAGAAAATGTTTTAATTAGCATGTATACTACTGTTACTACAGCTCAAAGGAATACATACCTTTATGGTTCTTGTATCGCAAGGCATTATGGGACGGAATTCTAGTACGCGAGCGTTCAGCGATCGCTGCGGTTATTGATTACAATGTCATTTTCATGTTACAGATTTGTTACTTGGATTGGTTCCAACGTGATAATTTTCAGTAAATCTGAATTGTATTTTTACGATGAGAACTTTTGATTCATATTATTGTATCTAAATAATGATTTATAAAGGGTTTGTTGAGAAAATAATATGAGAGAGACCTTCGAGACATCGAGACTCTGGTGGTAGTCCCATATGTGCAAAGATGTGTGTGTTGTGATGTGATGTTTGAAATTAATTAAATAAATAAAAAGTACAATAATACAAATCAAAGTCCTTATCGTTAAAATATGATTCAGATTTACTGAAAGTAATCACGTTGGAACCCAGAACCGATCCACATAACAAATCTGTAACATGAAAATAATAACATTGAACTTCGCGCTCGCCGCGGCTAGCGTCATGAGCATTGTAAACAATATGACCGCAGGTGTTTACGCAAACATGTCATTCTTAAAATAAATGTCTGGATATTGAAGAAAGTGGTAATCACATGCATGTGTTGATATTCACAACTGATGCAAAAATCTCAATCCCACGTAGACTTAATCATTAAAAAATAAATAAGCGAACATGAGTAAATTTTCAACATTTAACAGTGTTAAAATGTTGGATTGTTTAACTTTAGACTAGCCCTCTGATCTACGGAATGTTCGAATGATACTCAACATTTTGAAATATTTGTTACCCTTTATCAGGAATCTTGCCTTCAATGGAGTAATGTTACACAAGCAAACCCCATTCCCCGCCAAAGCTGATTCTATGCTTAGCGAATTCTGAAAAAAAAAAACAGAAATGTTATCATAGAATGCGTAATGCAAATTTATTCACTTTTCACAGTCCTTATTACGCAACTCAGCTTTCCAGAAGCCACTATTGTTCTCAAGGATCATTCGATCAAGAACAATAGATGCGACAGGGTCCGACCATTTTCAGCATTTAAAGCTGAGGTTAGAGTTATAATACATGTAGCTTCGAGAATTACCTCAGTGCTAACTATCAGAGTTAGAGCTGAGGTTAGAGTTGTCATCGTATCAAGAATGCGCCCCAGTAAGGCAGTACGCCTTCTGTTCTGGATGTGTACGCATGTACGGGGCCTGTTTTCTGGGGCCTGTTTCTGCATTAGATGCTAGTGACATCTCATTTATAACTCACGCTAGTATTGATGATGCTAATCTGTGTCTTGAAGAGAATGCTTAGTCTGATATCATTGCCATCTCGTGTACCGATACCAGATCTTAATTCTCAGACAAATTGATAGCCTTTCTCAAGAAACACCACAATAATTGATCAGATATCAGTTTGAAAAATTGATAATTTTGTTAAGTTTAGGGTAAAGTATTGTTTAAAATGCTGATTATTATGGCTTGATGCATAACAAATAATTTCAATGGAGATTGTTAGGAAAAATCCTCCAATTTCTTCTGTTAAATCAATTCATTGATTTTCTTGCATGCTTTCCCTTTTGGTCATATTCATGTTTAAAGATACCATGTTAATGTTAGTCTATAGGCAAACATGCTATTCTGAAGATGTCTGAATATTGTGACGAGGTGGCAGTAAATGCATGTTTTTCATGTCACAGCAGATAAAACATTTCAATTAAAACATACAGTACAGTTGAAAATCTCAAATGAAATTTTATCGATAATTTGGTGGGTTTTTTTGGACATCGTTTTGATCAGTCAATGACTCTCGCCTATCCGCCATGTTGGATTTCGCGATCTTTGAACGTAGAGGGCAGCAATACACGGTCGTGTTAAATAAAACAATGAATGCATATATGTGAATGTTTTTTATACGATCGTACCCCTGAGGGGTACAATCGAGTGTGATGGAGTCGAGTGTAGTCTGATTGTCATGATTGTAGCGAAGTAAGATCTTATTTTGCTGAGATTTTGGAGTAATTTATATTGCTGTTCTGTGTATTTTGAGGAAGATGATAATAATGCTGGTTAATTGGTATATTTAACACATGTATACCCCTACAAAAACGATACTAGAAAGTGCCTATTTCAACATATATCTCTCTTATCCGGCCAAATCGACTTTACGGACGGCCGCCAGGCCCAACGTGGCCGGATAATCGAGGTCCAACTGTACACTGGTGATGAACTTGTTTTTCCTGTAGGTCTGAATTGTAGACTAGATACTCTATACAAGTACATCTATCTAAACCATGGTATTATGGACCACAATGAAAGAGGCAAACTTCTTTTATAGTTTTTCAGCTTCTTTTTCAAAAGCTGTTCCTGTTTCAGTTCCTGTATTCTGAGGGAAGTTCTTAATCCTTAAATGTTTCATGATCACTTCCATCTTAATACTGGTGTACACTATCTATACTTGAACTCCAACTTCATATTTGTTGAGTGTTCTTTTAGGGTGTTTGTAAAAGACCGTGTTTCCGTTTATTATTTCATGAAAATACTTGGCTCATTACTTGCTGATGATTGTGTCTGTGTCTTGCTGATATGTTTGTTTACAGTATGTGCAAGATGACACTTTTTTATTTGAAAAAAATAAAAGCTCCCTACCCAAACACAAATCAAAGATACGATTAACCACAATTCCATTTGTCTATAATCGTAGATAGATCTATCATCTTTAAAAAAAAATGACATGAAATGTCCTTGTAAACATTATATGTTTGTATCTCTCTGTATCTCTGTGGAACTCTGTCCATACGAATCTGTCCTAAATTGTTCCTTCTTTTAACCATGCTTTCCCCAGACCCAGGACAGACCATATTCAACACAGTAGTAGTTGACATTGGATGTGCGCGATCGTTTGTACAGACCATATTTCATTTAGAGACAACTGTAGTGAGCTCTGATCCAAGGAGACACAATGGCGGCCCCAACGAGCGCTCGGCCAAGGTGCTTCTTTGATGTCACAATTGGAAGTATAGGAGGTAAGTCACTCAAGATGCTATCTCTCATGTCAAGGAAAATGTCTATAAGATGTATACTCAGTTGATAGAGATGAAGAAGATATAAAAAAATCAAAGGTATGGATAAATGACATTCAGCTGCAAAAAGTGTTGAAGTGAAGTAATAGTTCACTTTAGGGCAGGTGGCCTTTGTTTTCACATCATTCAGTTTTCAATTGAAAACTTGCATTTGCTTGTAGAAATTAGATGTGCCAGCAAATTCCAATGTAAATCCTGTATTGTTTGAAAAAAAAAAAAAAAACATGGAGAGATTTCCCTTGCACCTTATGTTTTCTTTACTGTAATCTAAAGTACTACCATTTGGCTCGAAATTACCAATCTAAACTGTCTGGATTTTTTTTTTAAAAGGAAAATCCTACAAATCATGATTTCAAGAACAATGACAAATCTGAACATTTATTGGTATTTACTAATTACGTGCATGTCCATGTGCAACATATATTGTATGTGGAACTTCCTAATACATGTAATAGTTATAATTATCTTGTATTGTTTTGCAGCACAATATTTCATGAGGGTATGAAGGTAATATTTTGTCAAGCGTGGTCTTTAATACAGAATTGCAAAAGTAATGATGTGCTGGTGATGGAGGGAGAGGGAGAGGAAAGTAAATCTCATCTCATTTCCCAGAGGATTTTAACAGTCCAATATTTACACCAGGTCAGGTCGTTCCAGAAAAGGTCAGGGAAATAGATTGCAGTCAAATATGGAATGCATTATGACACTGAATTTTGAGAAGGGAGGTAGGGATAGGGGTGGGGTGGGGGGATGGGGTGGGGGGGGGTAGTGAATGGCATCCACTGGATGCTATTATTCTTAGTTTCTACTGAAATACACAGTTGTGAACGGAATGGCTCTAACGATATGTTTGCAATATCACTGATCATCATTTGATGTATTACAATTTCCGGTTGAACTCAAGAATAAGGTTCACCCATAAGTGTAAAACTGAATGTGCATTTCTACATGTAGTTTTGCACAAATCATTGTGCAGTGATGTAGAGCTGCCCACCCCTACTTTCACAAGCCAAATGGAATGAGCCAACTTGAGGGCTGTCATTTGGGCTTGGCACGGACCAATAGGAGTGATCCCTGTGGTGATGGTGTTGACTGCAGGAACGGGAATTTCATCACAGAGGACTGTGCCTCTGCAATCCCTCCTCAGATAATTGGATACTCTCAGAGAAAGACTTCTCTTAAGAGTTTCTCCATGGGGATCAAGCTAAGAGTAGACAAGAAGTGATTGGTGATGATAGTACACATGCATCCATTTGATTAACTTGAATTGAGTTTGAATCTACTGTATAAACAGATGCACTGCAGCCCTTGCTTGAGGTAAGTACTCATGTGCAGTAGATATTTTGTATGATACATTTGGTCAATTGAATTCATTTTCTCAGAAATTTTAACCATCTCTGTATTTTTTGTTTCCTTTCTTGCCTTTTCCCCAATAAATACGCATTGTTCTAGCTCAGGCTCTGTTTTAGAGGTTTGTCATGTACAGTTTTACTATTTTAGATTGTAAAATATGTATGCATTTAGTCTGTATCATATGAATGTGATTATGTCAGTGTCTGTGAATGAAATGATATGTATATTTTGTCTTTCTCATGTCTTACCCCATATGTATATGTCATGAGAAAGAATGGGTTTTGTAGAATTTATTTTTAGACTTGTGTTTTTAATAAACTGTGTGTGTTGTTTTGTCTCTTCTTTTGTTTTAGGAGGTCGGATAATATTTGAGCTCTACTCTGACATCTGTCCCATTACCTGTGAGAATTTCAGAGCTTTGTGCACTGGTAAGAAATCAATTCTATCAAGATTATTAGTACTCCAAAAATGTCCATCAAGTACATTCCATTATTAAACACATTCCATGCTTATTTATGTTTACTATTGTGTGAACATTACATTGATTTGAAGCCACATTTCACAATATCAAAAACTGAGAGAGAAACAATACATTGTGCACATCATAACCTCACTTGTGAATTTCATTCTGAAATGTGTGTACTCTTTAGTGTACTACATACACTGAATTTATGTAGAATAGTAATCAAGACCATGCTGAATTGCAGTATGATTCAATTTCAAGAATGCTGCTCAACTGATTCACCATACTATGTATTTACTTCATGAGAAAGCACTAATTTTCCACATTGCATTCATATGTTGGGTGTATTGATGTGTGTGTGTGTGTGTGTGTGTGTGTTTGGGGGTGTTTTTTTTTTTTTTTTGGGGGGGGGGGGGATGAAGAAGTATGCAAGGGGATAACAAAATGTTAAAAGTTTCAAATTTTAGAGCCCACCCTTACAGCCAGTAGATTAAAGATTGTCCGTCCCTTTTGCAAGCTTAAAATTTGAAATCGTCTATCACGATCGTAAATTGAAGGAAGTGTGATTCAAGACCATTTCTCAGAATATAGCATGTTGAAGCTTTCTGTATGTGTAAAAAATTTCAGCCGTTAAATTTCAAACCGACTTTTTAGTATTAGTCTTTGTTACAGTATCTATGTGGTTATTATGCGTGTGTGAAATCCTAATTTTATGAGTAACTATCAAACTTTGGAGATGATTCCTTTCATAGAAATTTTTTTTTCATAATGCGTTTTATAATTTAATAACCAGATTAATCAATAAAGCAGATATTTCAACACAAACTGCTAAGAGCCTGAGGTAAAGACTATTAATCAGACGTTGTTTACGTGCATTATTTGAATTTTACACTACGTATCAGTTTCAAATTGTGAATATAGAGCTTTCTAACACTTCTCTATATGTTTTGCCAATGTTTCGATGGTTTTGTGGTGATCTGAAAAAGGGACTGGCTGTCTTTAAAGCCATGTTTCCAAACTCATTCATTGAATCAACACCTGTCCTAGTGAGGACTTGTTAATAAGCAAGAGAAGGGAAGTCTTGCATATTGGTTCCATTGGTATTGTGCCATTGCCAAGAGCTAGCAACAGCTTGGTGGTCATGTCACTGCAGGGCAAACAGTAGATAAAGGGTCAACTACTGGTTTTCTTCATCTCAGCTTATTATTAATTAATCAATCTTATAACTGTGGAGAGTACTAGTACAAAGGTTATCACTCATGTAGAACTCTGTTTGTAAACTATAAATTTAAATCATCCATGTATTTTGAACATGCTGACGTGGTATCTCTACAACGGGCTATAGTACACCACAAATTGTTTTGACATTACAATGTATGATTGATTAGATTTGAGGCTCTGAGAAATATGCTGACATATATTTTATTCAGTATTATCAAAGATTATAGGTTCTAGTCAACTGACATTCTTGTGCAAGTGCTTCCTTTCAAAGTTGTGTTCTCAGTATTTTCCATTAGTAGTGATTTAGTGAACATACAACATCAGAAAATTCCTGATCCTGACAAATTCCTGAGAGTGTTATGGGAATTAGCTGTGTGTAGGATTTCACTTGTGGAAATTGCAGACTTTTAAAGGTAGTATCCCTTTTGCAGGTCCCACAAGGTTTACAATGTTAAAAAAAATATCATGATTTAATAGAATTACCAAGAAAGAAACAAATTACACAGGGACTATTTACAAAGAATAATATAGCAATTTGTGATACATTCACAAATTCCTATAAAAAAACAATATTGTTGATTTGTTAATAGAAAGTTTGTTACTGAGAAATAAAAGCTAGCACAAGAGTGCTTGTGGTAGAGCCAATTCCTTGCATTCCTTTGCAAGATAAAAAAAGAAGGTGTGAAGGGAGAGGGAAAACATTTGAGTTAAAATTCATTTCCATCAAAAATCAATACTTATCAAGTTATCATAAGGTGTGTCTTCATTAGCCCGATGTGGCGAAATAGCTAGCTAGTTCTGATTGGGATAGCCTAGCCAGATCACAAAATAGCTGGCTATTTGCGTCTTCATTAGCCAGATGAGGTGAAATAGCTAGCTATCTGGTCAAGAAAATTTCCCAAGAAATCTTGGGCTAGATGGAGCTAGCTCGAGCTAACTTGGAGCGTCTTCATTAGCCTGAAAATTTCTTGATCCCGGCATGCATCAGCGCTCATGAGGCACTGTGTATGTAAGGTTTTCATACGGGCGAGAAAGGGCGAGCTCGCAACCGAAGCCATGTAGTCATGGCCTATTCCCGTCGCACACTGCGTATGGGCAAACATCAGGATAATTTATGCATCCCAAGTTTTTGAGCTTAAGTATCCCGAGTTACGAGCTACTGAAGTCGCGATTGCAGCTTCAGGCTAGTTCCTCCGGATCAGCAAACTAGCTCGCTATTTCATCTGATCGGGCTAATGAAGACGCACTTAGCGAGTGATAGAGCTCAAACCTGCCACAGACACCTGTCTCTGGATGAGTAACAAACCGTTTCAAGGGCAAACAAACAATGGGGGTGGTTGTCTCTCCTCCTGTCCTCCTCTCTCTCTCCCCTCATACCAGGTGAGGCCATTCATGACGTCTGGTAAGTGGGGTCATTGGCCTTGCCATCAGCCTCCCAGCAGGACACAGGACAACTTTGACAAATCAAATTATAATCCCTCAAGGCTTCTTCCTCTCAGGTCACCCAGTAATGGATGTAAAAACATTTCCAATTGAAGCTTTGGCCTTCTTTATACAAGGTGCACAGAGACACACACTGTTTCATGTCGTCATATTGTTTGTGTTTAAATTTTCTTGTTAACTTTGACAAATGTGTAAAATAATTGTAGGTACATGTATGTGCATGCAGTATTTGTATACCTCCACTGCGGTGACAATAGATGTTGTGACATTATTATCCATTTGTCTGACTTATGTTTTTAAAGTGGTACTCTCTACACATACATGTATGTACAAGAGAAAGAATTTGATGAAATTAGGTACAATGATAACTGTATTGATGAGAACAATGAATGGGTTTGGGGTTTGCAGGTATATATAGGTCAAAGGTCATTGTCACATTCAGATCCTCATCATGTGTAATGTGCTTCACCATATTCTATGAAACCTGGTACAATTATGAAATATAACATAATAATTGACATGATAAATTTTGGGCCACATAGGATTAGGTAAAATCCTGAAATTGAATTGTTATGCCCAAAGCCCAACAAAACATTTGACCAAATTTGATCAGACTTTATACAGGGCAAAAATGTATTATTGGTAAGACAATAAATTACTACTTTTTGTCTCGCCCACCGGAGGTGAAGGCGAGACTAAGGGATCCAAATGGCGTCCGTCCGTCGTCCGTCCGTCGTCCGTCACAAATGTTAAAGTTTACCTGCAAGACTCTCTTATGATCCATAACTTGGCAACTGTTACAGCAATGGCAGCCACACTTGGTTGATAGAAGCACTAGGGGTATCTTCATGTTATGGTGTTGTCAGAGGTCATGTGATGATGTCAAAGGTCATTTGAGGTCATACATTAAAGAGTATGTGCAAGACTCTCTTTTTCTATGTTAAAGTTTACCTGCAAGACTCTCTTTTGACAAATAACTTCACATAGGTTGCTTGGATTACAACCTAACTTGGGTCATAGATGCACTGGGGGTACCTTCATGTTATGGTACCGTTGGAGGTCACAGGATAAAGTCAAAGGTCATTTGAGGTCATACGTTAAAGTTTACCTGCAAGACTCTCTTTTGACAAATAACTTCACATGGATTGCTTGGATTACAACCTAACTTGGGTCATAGATGCACTGGGGGTACCTTCATGTTATGGTACCGTTGGAGGTCACAGGATAAGGTCAAAGGTCATTTGAGGTCATACGTTAAAGTTTACCTGCAAGACTCTCTTTTGACAAATAACTTCACATGGGTTGCTTGGATTACAACCTAACTTGGGTCATAGATGCACTGGGGGTACCTTCATGTTATGGTGCCATTGGAGGTCACAGGATAAGGTCAAAGGTCATTTGAGGTCATACGTTAAAGTTTACCTGCAAGACTCTCTTTTGACAAATAACTTCACATAGGTTGCTTGGATTACAACCTAACTTGGGTCATAGATGCACTGGGGGTACCTCCATGTTATGGTGCTGTTGGAGGTCACAGGATAAGGTCAAAGGTCATTTGAGGTCATACATTAAAGTTTACTTGCAAGACTCTTGGTGAAGGCTTCCTAACTTGTGCACAGAATTGTGTGAGCATTACTGATGTAGATTTAGGCAAACATTACTCATGCACATTTATGCAAATTTATTCAAAGTCACTATTTTGCACCTGATTTTGATGTTGTCTGTTTAAAGTTGCTTATTTGTTTGTTTCAGTTTTTCACAGGTTTTACAGGCAGGCACTACTCTTAGGCAACAAAGGAGCCCATTTATTTTATGGCAACATGGCGTATACATGTAATAGATGTGGAAAGTCATTCCAGTTGAGAGCGAACCTCCAGAAAAATTCATGTAATATTTGCTACAAATGTGGGAAGCAGTTTACCAGGAAACAAGTGTTGCATTCACATTCTTGTATAGGTTCTTTTTCAAGTTTACTTCGCCTCTATTGTGCAACTGATTATCATCCTGTTTTGTCTTTGTCTAATCTAATAGAACTTGGTGGAGGCTTTTTATTCCATCTCAAAATAGGGGGAAGGTGGGGGAGGGGGAGTAGATAGAGGAAGTAGCATTGCGTGAAATAGCCCTTCTCATTTATGGAATGTTACATTCTATGGCAGATATTTCACAATCAGCCAGGGATACAATTCTTTTGCGTAGCAACCGAGATCGCAATATTTCTGGTTATTTTCGCAAGTGGGCGAGACACAATATTGCTAATGCCTTGTTAAAATCAGATCTTGTTCAAAATATAAATGTCATAGGTCAAGGTCAAATCCACATATTTCACTGTTAATAATGCAAAGTCTGCATACGTTTGCAATGCTGTAGGCTTACAGTACATACAACCAACTTTATTATACAGAAAATCCCATTTGTAGCATACACGTATGTTGGGTGGTCATGAATTAACAATGTTCAAAGTCATACTTGAAATGGGATTGTAAAACTAAGCTGAACTTGGCTCAAGGGTAGCCCACATTTGTTCTTCTTTTTACTTCTAGGTCATACACAGTTTGAAATTAAGATTGATTGGAATCACCTGAGAGATTCCAGAGAGTGAGCACAGAGTCTGTGGTTTTCATAGCGGGTTGCCCTGTTTGCCTGCAGAGTGTAAGGGCATGTGCGTGCTGGCACGTGACAAAGTCAGGAACGTGACCATGCCTGTCCCATGTGGACCACCTGTAGTCCCGCATGTGTGTACCCTGACGTCATTTCTGATTTATCTACGACTGATCGATGTCATCAATAAGATACATGTACAACTTCCAGTGTAGTGTAGCTCATGCAAAGTTTGTCCATGTGTCACACTGTTAGATAATTAATCATAACTGTCATAGCAACAGCTACAATGCTCACAGCTCATTGGCTGTTCTCCTGGGACATGGGGCACCATTGCATAAAACTTACCATTAATGTTAACTCTACCATCAATAATAACTTCCATGGTAACAGAGTGTGACAGCCAGTCAAATTCAAGGTTTCCGTATAAGTTGCCATCAGTGGCAGTTTTATGCAAGAGGGCCCAGCTAGAGTTGTTGCAAGTTACAGTAATTGTAAATTTAGATAGATTGCAACTTACATGAATGCAGGTATTGTAGTATTATAGTGTTGTTTGTGTTTGAATTATTAGTCAACTACCAGTATTTCTTGTCACTTGTTATCACAATCAATGGGATTGATTGAAGTTACTACCCATGGTCCTTGTTGAAACCTTTTCATGAGGTCATACCAGCCAGCCTACAGGGCTAATTCAAGTGCACTAATACTGTGTCAAAGTCAAAGGGTTTTGTTTTCAAAAAGATTTCAGGCTGATAAAAGGGGTGCAAGGAAACAATGAAACTTGGGATTGGAAAGTACCGGCCACCTGCGCGGAGCCCCTGTTTGACTGGCTGGTTGCGATTACTCTCTGGTCTGCCGCCGCTGGAAACCAATTTACATTTAGGTGGAAAAGTAGGGTGTACACTAACGAGACGTGAACGCCTGCTTTCATTTGTTGCGCGTCTCTTACTGGGGTGGTGTGGAGAGGCGCAGTGTCGAGTTGTCACTCCCGATTTGTAACATGATTAACCCGACTTCTGATTGGCCGGAGGGTGCCCTCAACAACGACTGCACCACATGTGGGTAGAATGTTTTTAGAATAGATTAAAAAAACCATGTTGTCTCTAAGAGAGGTACATTTCATGTTCTGGAGCATCCATTGGCTTGGGAGAAGTACACTTTCACACTTAAGCAATTGGTTCAATGTACCTATTCAAATCAGGTTTAAGAAACGTGACAATGATTGCATTAACAGAAGAAGAAGTAGGAATACATAGATATATGATTGTGAAATGTTACAAATTTGGATTATTTCAATGCAATTCAATTAAAATTCCTTTTTTTCATGCAGCGTACATATTTAAAATGCAAATTGTACTCATACTAAATTCAGCTGTGAGGAATATTTCCTGGAAGGTGATTTGAAGATTGGCATGTCATGAAATCTCCTTCAGGGACATTGTGCTTTAACATACATGTACTTCCTTGTTTTTCTTGCAGAAATGTGTTATTACAATGTACCACATACATGTATTAAAGCCTGGTTTCCAGGATTTGGGACATATCTAATTTAATTGACTTTTAAATTCTTCTCTTTTATCCCTCTATCTTCCTTTGGCAAGATGGATAAGTAATTGAGAAATGGATTAGTCTATTGCAGCCAGTCCCATTGATTGAATATATGTAGTAGTTTAAGTTTGGATTGAAAATGACCTAAAGCCTGAAAGCGAGGCTAAATTGACACAGGTTTTGTAGTATTTTCACTGTTGTATTGTACATGTACATTGTACATAAAAATTATATGATTATTATTCCTTAATGCAGATCAACTAATACTGTGCTCTCAAAGGCCATACCTGTACATGTAGGGTGCCTGACAGATTGTTTTATTGGATCCATGATAGCAGGAAAATGTTGTTATTGGGTGAATTTTATGTCCTTGTTGGGGTGTAATTCTATGAGCCTGCCCTAGTGATGTGAGTATTCCAACACCCAAAAATGACTAAACATGGTTAGGAGATGTCTCTGCCCTTGCATTCTAGCAAATTACAATTCACTTTTACCACTTCGACACAAGCACTGTTAAGACACAAACAGAGACTGCACAAGACTGGACATACAATCGTACTTCTGTGTATCTGTTGGAAAACTCTGTGATGTTATATGGCCATACTACATGTACATTTGTCAATGTTTAACTGCTTGCAATTACATGATTATGTTCATGTAGACTTCCATTGCATCATGATTCATCCCATACATCACAAGAAACTTCTCTACTAAAAAGGAAATCCAATTAAGTCATATGTGATAAAGAATACCATTTAGAATCTGAATGAATGGGATTTTTAAACCATACTTGTCGAGCTAGCTGCTGCCACGTTGAGGCAATCCGTGCAGTATTGATTGATTTTTGATTGATTTTTTTCTCCCTCTTTGTTAAGTGGGTGTGTGATGCTAATTTTAGATTTCATACAGTATGGCAAGTATAATAATGCTGATCCTTTCCCTTTTCACAAATACATTTTGTACATGTGTGTGTGTGTGTGTGTGTGTGTGTGTGTGTGTGTGTGTGTGGGTGTGTATAGCCCTTTGAAAAAAAGGTACAATGAACCTATAATAATCAAGCCTTGTTACAAATTTGAGGCAGCTATGGAAGAATTGGATTAGATACAGTAGATATGACCAACTGTCTGGATGCCAGACTATTATTTAAGGTACATTTATTAATTTCCACTCATATTTCACACATTCAGCGCTCAAATCACTCCATACCCATAAGGGAAATCAATCTTGTGAGTGGGGGAAAAAAAACACAGTCCCACATGTTCATGTACTGTAGGGTAAGCTTTGAGAACAATACAAGCATTGTGTTCTCTTCAAAAGTCAAATCCATGAACCAACAAATTCATGCAAGTGCAGCTACATATGAGCATGTGTGAGGAGACTTCTTCTGTTGTTATTTCTTATTTTATTACTAGATGTAAAATTTATGACCTACACAATAAGAGGCCACCCCTGCCCTGATAATGGTACAATCTGACTATTAAAGGGCATATACTGTACTGGGAAGACAAAAAGCCTTCAAAAGGTGATCGTGAGCATTCCTCTTGCCAATGGTCTTAAATTCATGTATTGTCTATTTTAGAAACTTGCTGAAAGTTATTTGCCCTCATATGATCCTCATTTGGCGTAATCAATGATTAAATCACAAATTCTCGAAATGTTCGGCCCGAACAATTTGAGGATTTGTGATTTAATCTCTAATTAATCCAAATGTGGATGATTTTAGGGCAAATAACTTTCAGCAAGTTTCTAAAATGGGCAATACATGAATTTAAGACCATTGGCAAAAAGATTGCTAATGATCACCTTTTGAAGGCTTTTTGTCTTCCCAGTACAGTATATGCCCTTTAAAGTCAGCAAGGTGCTCCTTCATTATACAAACTTTATGATCACATGGACCTAGGTCAGAAAGGGGCCGATGACTGACAGGGGCATGGCACAGGTAGCCTAAGGCTATGGTGTAGCTGACTCACACACTGCATGTACATGGATGGACATGGTATAAACCAAGCCCTGCAATCACAACAAAGTCTGGGCAAATAGACTATCAAAGTATCTTTTCATTCGTACTCTCTTGAAAGAGAGCTGGAGAGAAAACTGGAGAGAAGGTTTTAGTCATAGTGGCTATACTCGGATGTGGTTGCAAGCTTGCAGTAGTGCATCACAAAGAAACAGACTACACAGTCTAGAATGTAGACTAGCACACAGGTGACCTGGGATAAAGGAAGTTGTGGATGATGAGGGGTGACTTGGGTATACCTGAAGAAAGAAAATCACCTTTGAAGTCATCTCCAAGTGTCTGTGACTCTCTTCACATTATTAGTTTGATTCCATGTAGTGTAAGATGTGATAAACACACAGAGGGAAAGAGATAGATGAACAAAGCAAGAGAGAAGAGAAACATATTAGTATTAGCATGGACAGACAGACAGAGTGGTTGGAACTGACCTTGTTGAAGTTTTGCTGGGTTTATGATGATTCGATTTTTCTCAAATTGAATCTTTGTGTAAACAAGTTGTATAAAGTAATGCAGTAATCGGCTTCTTGTGTCCACACATTACTATTTCTATAGGTGAGAAAGGGATGGGGAAGACTACCAATAAACCCCTTCACTACCAGGGGAGTACCTTTCACAGAGTCGTCAAGGACTTCATGATCCAGGGAGGAGATTTCAGCGCAGGTAAGACGAAGCTTTATAATCCCTCAGAGTGGTGTCTTCTTTATCTTCTTCTTCATTGTCTGTCTCTTTTTTATTGCCCAACCAGTGTGAGAATACATATCAATATCTGACAGGTTGCTTACTCTTCTGCAAAACTACTTCTGTGCCTCTTGAATTCAGACTTTGAAAGCAATTTGGACCACTTCAAGATTTATAACATGATAAGGCATATACATTTGCACCCTTTATGATTGCAGTTGTAATTCAGGGACCATATTCTTGAAACTGATAGCCTAGTTGCTAAAAATACATGTTTCATGAATACTGTCCCGAGCCTAATATAAGCGCTTGTGCATGAACATGTTTGTCTGCATAGTGGTTTGTACTTTGTTGGTCAGAATTTTGAGAAAGCGTCCATCGTTATCATTATGAGATTAACAGAAGTAACATGTTTGCACATCTTGAGTATATGCTTCAAAGGAGCAATTCTGGAACTACTAGGTACATAGTTTATTTTTCTTGAAAAGGAAAATACTGTCTGGGAAAGGCAGACAGTTTGTCTCATTTTTCAATGTGAATCAATGCTTTCTGGGCAGTTGCATAGAGATATTTGGCTGAGATTCTGGCCTGTGAAGTGCATCATGCACACAACTGAGTTTGGCCAAAGAGACTAAGCACTCTTCCCTGCTGCCTGTTCTCTCCTTACACAGCTGGCAGGGATTAGGGCTTAGTCTTTATTGCCAGACTGTACATGTAGCTGTTTTGAGATTCAGTTGTGTCTATGCACTCCACAGCTTAGAACCTAGGCTAAGAGATTTTGATTTACTATGCATTTTACTTATCTAGAAAAGCCCAGGAAATGTCTAGCAAAAGCAAACAGTTCATCTTGTTTTTTCAGTGGGAACCAAGGTTTTCCTGGTAGTTTGCTCAGGGATATGGACATGGATAGAGGACAAATTTGAAGTAGGAGAGAGGATAGGGCTGGGAGCTGAAATATGAATTGAATTTGTGATTGCTGCAGGCGTATCCAGTGTGTGTGTGGTATGTTTTGAGTCCACCAGGACAGGTGCATGCCACAACACAGCAAACAGATAGATGGAGAGTTTGACAGAGGCAGGACTGTGTTAGTTTGAATACATCTAGACTCATTCATGACACACTCAAAATACATACATGTAAGATGAGACTAGAGTTCGACTTGCTAGTTGTGGAGGCATGTGTATAAACATAGTGAGAGCTTCTAGGCTCTCCAGTTTTTGACTCTTTGGTTCATTAACTGACTGACTGACTAACAAGCAAACGTTTGAGCCTGTAAACTACAGTAAGACTATGTGGTCAACTCTGGTGTTGGTGTATTTCTTTTTTCTTTTCTTTTTTGTTTATACTGCAATCTCTTTATAGCACTGCCTCCTAAATATTCTTTTTTACCTCTTCAGAAGGTCAATCCTTGTGATCTTTTAAGAAATGTTTTACAAATTGTTGCTGGCTATCAATTAAATTTGCATAGTATACAGCATGTCATGTTAAATGGAATTTCTTAATTGTCCTTTTTCATGTTACGAGCATGAATTGTTAACATTTGGTGTGAGGACAAATCAAAGGTTTAATGCAATTTGCAAAGTACTGGTATTGAGATGATTGAATTTTGATTTGTCATGCTTATATAATGCAGGATCCGGCACTGGTGGGGAGTCCATCTATGGTAGTACCTTTCCAGGTATGTATCTATATTTACTTTTGTAACTATTTGCACGTAATGTGGGTGTTTTATGTGTCATTGCAGCTTAAAAAATTTTTTTTGAAATATTTGTGTCATTGCTTCAATATGAAATCTGAATTCATTTTCTGATGTCCTGTAATCATGCGGGCTAACAGGCAAAACATTTCATACACCTGTTTCATGCTATTATCTTATTCTATTTTCCTCATGTGTTACACATGATTCTGCATTCATTATCATGCTTACTGGTATCCTGAAAATATCCTTTTATGAATGCATTTATTTATTTATTCATTCATTATTTATTTATTTTATTTTATTATTATTCTTTTTTTTTTTTTTTTTTTTTTTTGGGGGGGGGGGGTGTTATCTGTCATTCACTGTAAAAGCTTATTCCTACAACATGTTATGTATTGCATTGATTAGAGAAATATTGATATTTCTTCTCAACTGCTTTCTGTATGATTGTATTATGATTAATCATATTTTGCAGAAGAACCTTCAGTAGAGGTAAGGAAGAATGAATAAGAATTTAGATTAATTATAGATGTCTTCAGGTAGACTTGAATTAAGGCAATATTATTTGATGATGACGGCCACTGACTGACAATTGACAATTTGCTATATTCATTTGCATCCAAATTATTTATGATGAGGGAAGAAGTGGTAAATTTGTACTTCATAAATGCAATTCTTGTGAGTCCTTCTATCATTGCTGATAAATAATCTTCAGAACATGCATGGCCCACCAATAAATATGTATATTCCCTCTTTCCTTTTCAATTTTCTTTTCACTTCAGCAGGTTCATCCCAGGTAGTTTACAAATGTGTATGTTTTTTTGTAAGCTGTCCAGTAGAAAGCCAGTAGCCAGTGGCACTATGTTTGTGGGTTGTATGTTTGTCTATTCATCAGTTCACAATCACTCAAGAAATTTTCCATGAAATTCCATCACACTTGGTCAATAATAATAAGTGATGGGGCAAACATCAAGGAAAAATTCCAACATTTTGAAGAAATCTGAAAATCGCAACAAATGAATTTAATGCACATACATACTATATGACAGGACAATCAATTTCCTTGATTGTAAGCCAGATACACTGTATGAAGGCCTTACATTTGACATTTGTCAGTTAACGCCCTTACTAAGAAAAATAAGTCACATGACATAAACTTGATATCAAGGCAAACATCAGCCGGGCAATCTATTGTACATGTTTATTGGGCAAAGGTCAAGATAAAGAGAAATAGTGTTGATGTCTTGGACAAACATCAAGTTCATATGTCAAATTATATTTTTTTAGGCACACTTTGACAGGCGATCAAATGTTAACCTAAAGGATCAAAGCAATTTCGGTCCAATTTCTCTGAGTTTGCATATTTATTTCTGATATTTCCCCTTTGTCACTTTCAATTTGCTCCGTGTCCAGATGAGAATTTCGATGTGAAACATGAACAGCCATTCCTCCTGTCCATGGCGAACAGAGGGAAAGACACAAACGGCTCCCAGTTCTTTATGTAAGTAGACTGTAACAACCATCACTACTGGTACTGGTACTGGTACTGTCATATAAGAAGTGGGTCCTGTTTCTTAAAGCTGTTTGTAAGTTACACATGACTTAATGCCCAACTGGTGACCTGTTCTTGTGCTATCTGCACTGTTTTAACATAGGGGAAGTGAATTTCCTACCATCCAAATCATATCTGACAAATGATAAACTTTGCATTCAGATGCAACAACAAGAAGTTTAATCTACGACAATCAGACTTCAACCTCAGCTGGTGGGAAGCAAAATCATTGAGAATCGTATTTGGCACCTAAGAACAGGTTACCAGTTGTGCTTTAAGTCAGGCGTAACTTACAAACACCTTTATCAAACAGGGCCCCGTAGTGGCCCTGCCAGACAAAGATTTTTTGCATTGTCTGCTACACTTGGTCTCACATACTTGAACCTTACATCTGTGCAAATTTGGTTTGAAAAAAAAAAAAATTGGAAACAGTATATTTTGAGTTAAGCACTTGTAACTTAGCCAAATAGATCATGATGTAACTTCGCATGCTATACACATTTATAATAAGTTTGATTACCACACACATTAATATAACTTCGTACTTCAGGCATTCAGAACTTAAAGTTCAGAATGTTCACTTGACATGTTGTAGTTCTTAGTATGATATATTGATTTCTTGGAGATATATAGAGTAAACTGGTGGGGTTTTTTTTGTGTGTGGTTTTCCAAGCTCCAAAGAGTGTACACTAAAAGGGGAAATAGAACTGATGACATCTGTGGTTGCTGCTGAGTGACATTAACTCTTCAGCTCATGAAACAAGTCTGGCTTATTTATGGATCATGTACTACAAACATGATTATATTTTATACCCATTAATTTATCCAAAAACAAACAACCTTAAATGCAATCAGATAATCAAACTTGATGAAACATTCAACAACCCTGTCTCAAAATATTTTGCTATCATCGCTAATGAGCACATTTTCCAATGATATCAGCTCAAAAAACAAATTCTACATATCCCCTTGTATTTATCTTCCATAATTATTGTTTTTTCTGTATTCGATATTACCCTTTTTTCAGAACATCTCCAAGCATCGTAAAGGTAAATGGGTGAACATGTATGAAGCCATATTAACCACATGTGTAATGCTACTCTCTGTTAACATTGCCACCTGAGAAAATCTTGACATTGTGCCAAGGATGGTCTATTGAGCCTGCTAGGCTTAATGCAGTTTGTCATGTATGTAAAGACTGTATTTACCATCGTGCATGTACATGTCTATAGTGAAGAGCAGTTCATGTAGACATTATCATCAGAGAAGTTTAATTTGATTTTTTCTTTTTAGTATACTTGTTCTTTAAAGATTGATACTTTGTCAGCTGCTGAAAAAAAAAACAGTGGACTGATTATTGATAATACTAATTTCTCATCTGATTTACTGAGATTGCTTTGAGGCAAGAATACCATGTAGGGTGATATTATCTTTGGATCAATCGAAAAAGACATGGTATTTAACTACCAGGGGATGTTTGCCACTTACCCTGGAAGGACAAAAACCTTGTAATGTGATTACACAGGCGTTGGTCTTCAACTGAGTGGAATGGACATTGACAGACAAGCCTGTGAAACGTGCCGCATGTGATACCTTGGATCTAATTTGCCGTTTACCCAATGGGAATGACATACAGTTACCACCTGTCGCTGATGAGGATTCCTTAAATGGCTACATCATTTCAAAAGGGGACGGGACTGAACATGATTGACATTTACAATAATTGGAAATCCATACTTGTTTGTACACACAAATCTCTTTTTCCTCCCCCATCTCTCTCTCTCTCTCTCTCTCTCTCCCCCTTACTCTTTCTCCCCTCTCCCCCTCTCCTCATTTTCCCCCTCTCTTTCTCCTTCTTTTCCCCCTTCTCTCTCGCTTTCTCTTTTGTCTGTCTTTCCTCTCTTTCCTGCCTCTCTGTCCTCTTTCCTCTTTTGCCTCTCTCCTGTATTTCTCCACACTCTTCTCTTTCCCTCCCTCCCTCCTTCACATCTCTCCTCTCCTATTTGTACTCATACCTTTCCTGTTAAACATGTATTTTATTCATATTGTAGTTCTATATTTTTATACAAACTGTTAGGGTATTTTTAAAAATCTCATTCCTCAGTGTACCTCTCCAACTCATTTATTATTTTTGTTTCCATTCTCTCCCTCATATCCTGTCACATTTCCTATCTCCTTGCAACTACAGAACCACGAAGCCTGCGCCTCATTTGGACAAGTAAGTTTACATCTAAACATAAGCATCCTTCCTTTATGCAAGACCATTTGCATATCATGAACAATCTTATTTCATTTAAAGGCGCAACCAGATTTTAGAAGAAAAGACTCCTTGTTGCGAATAAATGGAGAGTTTTTACAAATGTGACAATTTCTTGCTAATGCTTGTTATCACAGATATTGATAGTTTCATATTGGCTGAAATAAATTTGTTTGTATACAGACGTACCAGTCTTCAGGGGAAGGAAAGTCTTTAACTACAGTTTGACCTCAGAAATCTATGGGGAAGTTTATCAATTGTCTTCAATATCTTTGCATGACTTCTTCGTACCAACCTTGTGATATTGTTACGAAATGTAAAGTTTTCTCTGTAATTTGTGTTTAGGAATAAAAAAAAAGTAATTTATTGTGTTCCCGTTGTCATTTTATCTATTTCCTCCTTCATGTTTGTATTCTTACTTTTGCCATTTGCTCAGCGTAGAATACATTTGGATACTCGCAATCTTACTTGTAAGCGTGTTTCTACTCAATTCAAGATTGCATACTTAACCAAGATTTGTTTGCTGTACCAAGTATTAAATTGATGTTGTGAATATGTGAAGGAGACTTGACTCTGTAGCCCTCTCTGACTCTCACCACAGCGTCCATGTAGTCTTTGGTCAGGTGTTGCAAGGTCAGGACATTGTCGTCCAAATCGAGAACCAGAGGACTGATGCCAAGAGCAGACCACTGACCGACGTGAGGGTCACCAACTGTGGCGAGCTCATCCTCAAACTAAAGGTCAAGGGTGAGTGGAGGACAGTACAATATATCAAATGTTGTGCATTTTTTCACTGGAATACTTGGAATTTGCTGCTTTAGTATTAAAATACTTACAACTATGCATGGAGTTTCTTGGCTCTACTGTTTTGCAATATCAAGTTATGCAACATTCTTTAGGCTTTGTGTTATAAGTGATAATGTGGCTTTAGGAATGATTTGTTCTCTATTCATCTGCTTTGGAAATAGTAATGAAAATGGGAGCTCAAATTTTACTCTTTTTAAATTGGGCATAGAATGCTGGTTCCATGCGTGTTTACACTTTTAAATTGTCTTTAAAATTCATGAAGGGGACAAATTGTTTTAAGTTTTTGTATCAAATTCAAATTTTCAATAGCATCAGTAGTAGATTATGAAAGCTGATGTTCCTATGTTTTCCTGAGGGGGAAAAGGGTTGATTTATTTGCAGGGGAGACTGTTAAGCTTTATGTCCTGAAACAAACGCTGGAAACATGTTGTGAATTATACCCTTTGACATAAATTCAGTTTTCACAGGGGCTCTTTAGTTTTTTTTCATTTTTTTAAATTTATTTTATTATTATTATTATTTTTAAATTGTGTTATTATTATTATTTTTTTAAATTTTTTTTATTATTATTATTATTATTATTATTATTATTATTATTATTATTATTATTATTATTATTATTATTATTATTATTATTATTATTATTATTATTATTATTATTATTTTATTTAATTTTTTTTGGGGGGGGGGGAGGGGGGCTTTGTTTGCGTCACTCGGGCTAAATCACGCTGAGCCGCTGTGTGATGCTGTCACCAGTTATCCTGAATTTGATCTAACTCTCCATGACATTCTCTTGATACAGAACCCAAGAAGAAGAAACTGGCAGCAGAGTCTGGGTCCGAGTCTGAGAAAGCGTCTGAAGACTCGGACCAGTCTGAGAGCTCCACGACGACCACAGACTCCACGGAGACAGACAGCGAGGAGGAGCGGAGGAAGAGGAAGAAGTACAGGAGGAAGCTGAGGGAGGCCAAGAGAAGGAAAAAGGAGAAAAAGCTCAAGAAGAAATCAAAGAAACTAAAGAAGTAGGTTGTTGGTGTGTGTATTTATGTAAACCCATATATTTCCTCTATGAAGTTCATTTATTAATTTTAATGTTAAAATCCCAAGCTGAGAATCAGTGGCATTCTTTCCACAAGTTGTAGAGCATATCCCATTCTTGCCCATATTACCTCATGTACAAAACCTCAAATCATTGGATGAATAAGTAGTCAAATCAAATTGAAATAGCATACATGTTTAAATGGAAATCAAATTTATCTCAGACTTATACCGGTTTTGTATTCATATTTACATTCTTTTTATTGAATCATATTTAAAAAATGCAGAAATGCACAAAATGTTGGTGGATTGTATCCAAGACAAATTGAACATGGTCTATCTTACGTCTATGTTGCGTGTTTCTCCGTATGTGTAGTACCCTTACTGAGGGGGAGGCGGTATGGGAGACGAAGGAGATGAAGAGTGAGCTCTCCCATGTAACCATCAACCCAGACGAGATCCCAGACATCCCTACCAACCGGTTCCTGATGAGGGGCATGCCCAACAAGGAAAATGAGTAAGTACACCTTCTTGATCTGCCTCATCTACCAGAGCCCTATACCCATGAAGACCTGGAGGAGTTCAACACTGGTGCTAGATTTTCGCCTCCAGCAATGGGTGGTAGTGACATAGTGACCCATGAAGACCTGGAGGAGTTCAACCCTGGTGCAAGATCTTGCCTCCAGCACTGACTGGTAGTGACATAGTGACCCAAGAAAACCTGGAGGAGTTTAACCCTGGTGCAAGATCTTGCCTCCAACACTCAGTGGTAGTGACATAGTGACCCAAAGAATAACAAAGAAGATATCATTTGTTAAATGGTTATCAAGTGTAAATAAATTATTGTTCTTAAGTACGGTATCACATAGCATTTGTAAAAAAGGCTATTTGATGTCTGTTAGTGGATATTTTTATGCCTTGGTCATGAGGTGGCCACAGGAATTACTTTCTTGATTGTTTGTGCTTTTTCACTACAGCTAGTAATCTAATGAACCAATTACATTTCTTTTTCACAAAGATGCAGGCATTCGTATCCTCTATTATTTAAACAAAATATATGATTGGGACCTACTGTACCTACCCACATAACCTAATTTTTGCTGCCATCTTTACCTCTCAGGAACGCTGCGCAAGAGAAGAAAGGAGATCAGTTTCAGAAGAAGCGGTTTGTTGATACGTCAGGACGCAAGATCAAGGGCAGGGGACAAATAGTAAGTAATACAAATGAGTGTATTATATCACAGAGTGCTTCTTCATGATATGGTGTGTTTTTCCTGTAGAGATCAGGTAAAGCTATTCCAAAGAATACCTCTCTCCTTTATGCAACCTCCTTTCTCTCAAATTTGGAACGTTTATTTTTTTTTAATAGAACAAGGACAGATTTAGACAATTATATGATGGTATGCATATACATCTCGAAATTTGTGTGCTTCCCTTTTGTATTGTTTTGAAAGTGATAAAGATTGTGTATTTATCTATATTATTTCTTATTATCAACAAAGGTAGAATTTTTTTAGATTTGTCACTGGTAATTATGCATATGTCAACAGTCATTTGGCCCTTCCCTTTGCACTGAATACATCAGTGCATGTCCATCATGAATTTCTATGTGCCTTCATTGCTTTCGGTAATAGGACAGGGTGTAATCAGTGTATCAAAATATGCATGCCAGTCCTGATTGCGTGTATGTATGGATTGTGCTTTCAGCGATACCAGATGGGGAACCGGTCCCGGCTCTCCCGCAGCCCCACCCCGCCCCACTGGCGGGCAGAGATCCGCAACCGCAACAAGAGCCTGGACGACCAGCAGCGTTCCAAGTGGGAGAAGGGGCAGGGGGATTCCCCCGGTCGTTGGGAAAGGGGCGTGACTCTCACTGGCTCCAAGAACAAGTGAGTTTGCTATCTGGGGCCCATTCATAGTAACATGGTGTAAAATATTACATTGCCTTTTAAATCTTCACTAATTCAGGGAAACCAAAAGTGCTTTCTTTATTTATCACATAGACAACTCAAAGCAAGAAAATATTTAAGAATTCCATGAGGGATGGACTTCCAGCACAGGGAAAGCTTCACAGAAATCACTCTGTACAAATGTCCCATGTAACATTAGGTATTGGTAAAAAGTTATAAAAGGGAAATTTGTCCAGGGTGATTTTTAAAATGCTGTGCACCATGTGTTACTCTTTATGTTGGTTGTAACATTGTTACTCTCAGTATGACTGAATGATAGTTTAAATAAACATGCGAATTGAGCCACATACTTTCAACAGATCATGTGTGATATGTCCATGTGTAGAAAGAGGCAGGGAAATGAGAGATTAGTGATGGCAAATGCTCCAAGATTCGATTTCATAAATGAGCCACATCTATTAACCCTTACATTACCAGTTCTTGATCTTTGCGCTAATGGTAATGAGAGAGTTAACCAGAACATGGTGCTGTGTCCATGTGCAGGAAGAGACAGGGAGAGGAGAGGGGCGATGACAAACGCTCCAAGGGCCACGACCGCAGGAAGAGGTACGATGAGGAGGACGGAGAATCTGGCGACTCCGAGGTGGAGGAAGGAGAAGTCTTCTCCCAGGACTCCAGAGACTCTAAAAAGAAGAAGCACAAGAGGAGCAAACACAGGTAGAGTGAAACCTAGACCTAAAGACCGCTCAAATGAGACCAGAAATGTGGTCTCTTTGAGCAAGTGGTCTTTATGTACAGGTTACTGCCAAGAGTTTTGATGAGAAACATTTTTCAAGGAAAACCAAATATGTGGTCTTATGCCAGTGGTCACTAGAGCTAGTTTGACTGTATTGAGATTTTTATTTCTTATTGACAGCAGTTTGAATGAAAAGGAAAAGAAAACGATATGAAAGATTACAATACCTGAATCATGATTGAGCTGTTACCACACCTCCCACTCTTGTTTGATTTCATGATTACGCAAACGATTCATCTTAAAATGATATGGTCTCTGATATCAAATACTGCTTTAACCATGATAGCAGCAGAAGAGTGCCACAATCGTACCACTTCTATCTCTTATCTGTTGGTTGTTTGAACTTTGATGTTTTATCATTATTTATTATTATTTTTTTTTTATTATCGCTCATACTTTTGGGACATACTTCTGTATCTTTGTTCTGCATAAGGCTGTGTCCATCTGAGGGGCGTTTACTAAAAGTCCATCACAAAGCATGTTGGTATAAATCTCTTTTTCTCATGGAGTGAAATCCTTTCCTCTTTGGTATTAATTGCAAATAAATCTTGAAGTAAGTCAAAATGACAATTTTTCCATTCTAAACCTTACGGTCAAGCTATAAAAATCAAGAAGTAAATCTTCCGCTTGACAATCCTGTATTGTTACTTTGATGTTTTAAATGCAGATCACATAGAAAACATCACAGTAAGAAGGATCACGACAAGCATCACAAACGGACGTCATCCAAAAGTCACAAAAGAAGCAAGTTCCGTCACGACAGTGAAGATGAGGATGATGACGGTGATCGTCGCTCGTACAGCCGCTCTGACCGATCAAACAGCCACTCCCGTTCATCATCCAGATCTCGATCCCGGTCTCGATCTCGCGTGAGGCGGGATCGCTCACGATCGCGCTCACATTCACGGTCAAGATCACGTTCTCGCTCCCGTTCCCGTTCGTCAGATTCGTCTGACTCCAGGTCAAGGAGGAGGAGCAGGAGGGGCAGGCGGAGCCGGGAGAAGTCTCCTGCGTCTCACTTCCGCTTCTCCAGGTCGTCGCATCGTTCCAGCGACAGGGCTCGGAGCCCTATGATCACCAGGGCCGTGATTGTGGAGGAATCTAAGAAACCCTCAAGGTAATCCCTTCGTCTCTGTGCCATCACAAAGATCTGCTCCTCTCTGGAGAAGGAACAGTTATACTAAGCTCTTTGTGCATGTTTGTTCATTCCTTGGAATGGTTCTTTTGTCTGCCAGACAAATTGGCATGCTATGGGAATTGTGTGTATTACGTGTGAGTAATAACACATGTGACGTGTAGGGTTAGTCTCCACTCTCTTTATGGAAGTACGTACTAAGAGCTGTTAACTTCAGAATAATGAATAAAGAATGGGCAGGTGCATAACACAGTGTTTCCTTAAATTTCATGCCCTATCATATTTTCATATTTCTGAAGGTCTTGTATAGAAGTATTGTGCCAATGGTGCATGTTGTCTTTTAGAATTGTGTGTGGGTATGAGAAGGCTGTAAATGTCTTGCCACTTGTATTGATGTTGACAGTAAGCCTCAGAGGAATGCTTCATCAGATGATGATGAGAGTCCCCCACCAACCCACTGGACACCTGGACAGAAGCCGCTTAAGATTACCAGACCTTCCTTCACAAGCCTGGGCATAATGAGGTAAGCTTTACTATTGTCCTCTTTTATTTCAGTGCAATTAAAACCGTATCAATGAAGACTGTAAACTTTGTGTGTCGCGTAAACAAATGCACTGGGGATGCATTCCTGATGTTTGTTTCTTTCTGTTCCAGATTTGTCTTGCACGAAAATCTCAACTCACTGTCAAATACCAAGGTCAAAGGTCACTTCAACTTCCTCTCTGGCAGTTGACCATTTTCCCTCTTGAATGTAAGCGCTGAAATCATATATGTTGTAACACTTGTGAAACTAGTGGTTCAGTAATATTCTTGATGCCTTGTTGATGTGTAATTTTCTCATCAATGCTGAATGAGGCTCTATCAAAATTAGCCTAGCTTCCTATTGCTCTTCACCTTGTATATAGTGGATATTCAGACTGTACATGTCAAGGATGGATGAACCAAGCTGGAACTTTTGGCTATTCCCCCCCCCCCCCCTCCTTTTCATTGGCCCTGACTTCTTCTAATGTGCATCTTTGAAATTGTTTTGATTTTTTTCATTCGATATTCTTTTCTTCTCTTTTTTTCCTTGTATATTTTAGTTTAGCGAGGAAACAGATAGAGCAGTCTGGGAGGGGCAAGCTTGTCAAGAAGCCATCTCCAACTCACCTCCACAAGAAATCCCCCTCGCCACCACCAACCACTGCACCATCCAGGAGTGAGCGGTACGACGCATTGACTTCTCATTTTACCATGTGAAAGAATGCTGATGTGATGTTCCCAATTAGAGAAATTAACCTTTAGGACATTTGCTAGTTGAGGTTCACAATAGGAACTGTATTGTGATTCAAAGATGTAATATGTGAAAGTGTTAATTTTCTCATATATGTATACATTTCTTGTGCTTTCCCAGGTGAACACAGCTTACACAGTTTCAAAAGCAATTTGATCTCATGAATTCATCTTGTTGATTACTATTATAGTTATTGCAGATACAAATCATGTGTGTGTGTGGTTTTTGTCTCGCCCACCGGAGGTGAAGGCGAGACTAAGGGATCCAAATGGCGTCCGTCCGTCGTCCGTCCGTCGTCCGTCGTCCGTCGTCCGTCACAAATGTTAAAGTTTACCTGCAAGACTCTCTTATGATCCATAACTTCACATGGGTTGCTTGGATTACAACCTAACTTGGGTCATAGATGCACTGGGGGTACCTTCATGTTATGGTGGCGTTGGAGGTCACAGGATAAGGTCAAAGGTCATTTGAGGTCATACGTTAAAGTTTACCTGCAAGACTCTCTTTTGACAAATAACTTCACATAGGTTGCTTGGATTACAACCTAACTTGGGTCATAGATGCACTGGGGGTACCTTCATGTTATGGTGCTGTTGGAGGTCACAGGATAAGGTCAAAGGTCATTTGAGGTCATACGTTAAAGTTTACCTGCAAGACTCTCTTTTGACAAATAACTTCACATGGGTTGCTTGGATTACAACCTAACTTGGGTCATAGATGCACTGGGGGTACCTTCATGTTATGGTACCGTTGGAGGTCACAGGATAAGGTCAAAGGTCATTTGAGGTCATACGTTAAAGTTTACCTGCAAGACTCTCTTTTGACAAATAACTTCACATGGGTTGCTTGGATTACAACCTAACTTGGGTCATAGATGCACTTGGGGTACCTTCATGTTATGGTGGCGTTGGAGGTCACAGGATAAGGTCAAAGGTCATTTGAGGTCATACGTTAAAGTTTACCTGCAAGACTCTCTTTTGACAAATAACTTCACATAGGTTGCTTGGATTACAACCTGACTTGGGTCATAGATGCACTGGGGGTACCTTCATGTTATGGTACCGTTGGAGGTCACAGGATAAGGTCAAAGGTCATTTGAGGTCATACGTTAAAGTTTACTTGCAAGACTCTCTAAAACATATAACTCATCACATGTTGCTACTATGGCAATCAAACTTGGATGATGGATGCACTGGGGGCACCTGCATGTTATTGTGCTGTAAGAGGTCACATGATAAGGTCAAAGGTCATTTGAGGTCATACATTAAAGTTTACTTGCAAGACTCTTGGTGAAGGCTTCCTAACTTGTGCACAGAATTGTGTGAGCATGTGTGAGCATTACTGATGTAGATTTAGGCAAACATTACTCATGCACATTTATGCAAATTTATTCAAAGTCACTATTTTGCACCTGATTTTGATGTTGTCTGTTTAAAGTTGCTTATTTGTTTGTTTCAGTTTTCTTTTGCGTAGCAACGGAGATCGCGATATTTCTGGTTATTTTCGCAAGTGGGCGAGACACAATATTGCTAATGCCTTGTTTTTTAAATCAACTAATAGACACATTTTGAATTATTTCTGTATAGGTATGAGAAAGAAGACACATTAGGCCAAAAGGTCTCTCGCACCAGTCAGCAAGACTATCGCTCCTCAGGTTCCAGCCAAGCTAAGGCCTCCTCCGGTGCTAACCCAATCCTGTCCAGGAAGCACTCCTTGAGCCCCCTGCACAGCCCCCAGAACCCTGCCGCCACTAGGGAGGTTCAGCACCGCGGTAGGGGCGAAAGAGTGAGAAGTCGTTCCCCGAAGGCACGGTCCTCACCCTTATCACCTAGCTCAAAGGACGGCTCCCACTCATCGGCTTCGTCATCTTCGGGATCGGGGTCGGAGTCTGAGGACAAGCCCAAGCAGCCGGAGCAGAAACAGCCAGAAAAGAAAAGGCAGGTGAAGTCAGCAGTGAAGGAAACCTTCAAATGGAACCCGCCCTCGGAGGACGATGAAGCTAGCCCATTGGTGGAGGAGGATAGCAACTTGCCCGGCCATGCCAGCTTTAATAAAAGGAAAGGTAGTGCTGATGAGGTCAAACTCCCAAGTGGACAAAGTGAGAAGAAGGAAGACTCCACAGAATCATCACTGAATGACAGACTGGATATCTTAACCAGTCACAATGAGAAGATCAAGGAGTTTGTTACGAATGAGCGGAAGACTGAAGAAGGAGGGGGAGGCAGGGAAGGACTAGCTGGAGAAGGAGGAGCTCAGCAGTTGGGGAATGTTGTGGATTCTGCTCCAGCTCCAGCTCCTGCTCCAGCCCTAGGGAGGAAGGGAAGCCCACCCAAGGAGATCCAGTCACCCAGCTCCTCTAGCTCCTCCTCCAACTCAGATAGCTCCAGTTCAGACAGCAGCCATGAAAGAGACAATCAGCAGGAGCCAGCCAAAGCAGGGGAGGGGAGCAAAGGAGTCGATGGCAATGGCATCGGGACAGCCCAAGATAAGAAGATGGAAGGTCAGCCTCCTGGAGAACGGCGTTCCTCAATGCAGGATGACCGGAGAGTCTTTCTCCGAGATCAGCGAGAAGAAACAAAAACACAACCACAGGCAGCATCTCTTGGGATACCTAACTCCGAGACCTATCCTCTACCGGGAAGGAAATCCCCTGCGAATGCCAGACCTCCTGTCAGTGGCAGCAGCGCTTCAAAGGGCAACGGGGTGGGCAGGAAAAGCAGGAGCCGTAGCAGAAGTAGGAGCAGCAGCAGGAGCAGTGACTCCAGGTCGTCCCGGTCCCGGTCCCGGTCCCGGTCCCGGTCCAAGAGTGCATCAAGCAGCAGGAGTAGGAGCCGAAGCAGGAGTAGGAGCCAAAGCAGGAGTAGGAGCAAGTCTAGGGGTAGGAAAAGGAGCAGGAGCAGCAGTAGGAGTAGTCGGCACAGCCGCACACGTTATAGGACTGGTTCTAGAAATGGCTCGCGCCATAAGTCACCTAGAAGAAGGTGAGTAGATATGATTCTTTGCCTTTAGTCTAAGGATGAGATCCTATACAAAGTTGCAGTGGCATTAAACTTTAAATTCAACATGTGAGAAAAGTGGGAATGCTGATTTTCATGCCATGGATTTCCTATTTATTGTTTCAGAAACCCATTTCCCGAAAGAAATGCATGTACATTTTACTTGTACAAAATGCTACACCAATTTATAAACAAGCATTATCATTCTAATTTATATAAAGAACAGTTAAAATAGATATATGCTATAGCGCCAGGTTACTTTTTATGAGCTTATCTTTATCGACCTGAATGGAGTGGAGATTTTTGTTTTCTAAAAATTCAGTTGAAAAAAGATAAGACATTATTTCATTCAGCAGATTGAATAAAGCTACTCTCAGAAATAGACCCCCCTTCAATAAATTAAATAGTTAATATAATATTACTTGTTATTACTTATTAGCTTGTTTTTACTTTATTTCATTCTTCAGTTTGCTCTGAAACCTGTGGATAGAATGTATGTACCAAGTTGTGACATGTGTCTGACATGCCTATGACTGCTAATTCTGAGCTCCCTTGGAGCCTTCATGACCTCTCTGTTTTTGTCTCCCTTATACTCCCTTTACATGTCCGCTTGGCTGCCCTTATCATCCTGTGAGGTAATTTATGAGTGGAGTGTGTATCATTTATTGCAACTGTCTAATGAAAATGTTTTAACCACAAGCCTAGAGTAATATGATAGTTATGAGGACTGTGAGTTGTCACAGAGTGCCTTAACCTGCAAGGGTTTGTGTTGTCTCTACCACACAAGCAGTGACTTAAAGTATATAATGGTGGCATGCTGCTATCCGGGCATCTTAAAGCTGGTGGAAGTCCCTTGTGCAGGCTTAAATGTATAGTGAAAATACCACAGCACACTGAAGAACATATTTTTTAGGAACTGTCATTAGTATGTAGGAACTTGAAAATTATCTTTTTTGTGTGTGTGCTGACTTCTACATATTCAAATTGATTTAAACCAGATTTATGTTTTATGTAGGAATATTTCTTACCAAGATTGTGATAAGATATGATTATTAAAGCAAACAGAAGATGTCACTGTTGGTTTTAAATGTTGCATTTGCAAATGAAGGTAAGCCTGAGAGGCAAACTAAACAATATGTTAGGGTCCAAATTCACAAATTTGATCCAAATGCAGTTATTGTTTATGCAATATTGTACAAAATCTGAGTTTGTTTGCAAGTGTACAATATCTTTAATCATGACGTATGTCTTTGAATAATAGAGATTCTTATATTGATGGTAATACTAAAGTTTCAAACATAGATGTTGATATGATTGTAAGGATGTGGCAAAGGGGAAAAGTTGCATTTCGTATTATTACTTCAGTCAATAACAACAGATACTGGTTCATGTATGTGATACCTACCTGGTATGTAGTTCACAAAGGGGGTTAACTAATATTTCAAGCAAGTGCATGTGTTTATATAATTTTCTCAATGAATACATTAGCGTTATTCTGAAGTATCCATTCATGAACAAAAAAAAAAGAAGTGGTTGTCAGGCAAAGTTCAATTTCTTTTAGCGATACAGATAATACAGTGATTACTGTATGATCATACTTAAAAGTCATGAATAGTAATGGGAAAGATAATGGGACCCATAATCATGGCAGGTCCGTGCAGATCACAATCTCCTTTGATTCAAATACTATTATTTTGAGAAGATACCTCCATGTGATCCTGAAATTAAACAAGAAGGGGCACTGTGGTAATGGCATAATGGTTCTGCCTAGAGTACGGGTCTGGTAATCTCTACTGCTGCAATTCATTACCTGTAATTTTAATGTGACTGAAATCAAACAAATTATAGGAATAGTTCACCCTGAAATTATTTTGGTTTCAATAAAAGACATAAAATGAAAAACATAAGTGAAGGTTTCACGGAAATCGGTCGAAGGAAAAGAATGTTTTGTGATTTTGTGACATCACGTGCGAGGTGTCTCCCATATGTTGTGTAGAATTGTTTTGGAAAATGGCAATTTTCTCCAAAGGATATTAACCATTTCACCTGTGCGTTTGATGTATCATTAGGCACATGTTCTTACACCCATATGGCTATGAAAAAATGTATTCCTTCACCAAAGAGAACAGAAAAAAGGCAATTTATGGAGAAAGTAGTACACAACATATGGGAGAGCATCTCGCATGTGATGTCACAAAATCAAAACATTAAAATCAAATAACTTTCTTTTCCTTTGACTGATTTTCGTCAAACCTTCACTAATATGTTCCTTCCATGTGTCTCCTTTTATTGAAACCAAAATAATTTCAGGGTGAACTATCCCTTTAAACTGTTGCTGCGTAAATATGATTCACAGGAAACAGGTTCTCCATCGATTTTGAAGCTTGAATCTATTATCTCTTGTTAGTGTAAACTTTTTCTAATAGCTTTGTCCAACATCCAATACCAATTTTGGATATGAATGTCACATATTTATTGGTTTTCTACCAAGAGATGTATCATATTATGCCAATGGTTTATGATCATAGCTTATTTGTGTGTAATCTGATTACGAGATTCCCACAAACAAAATTTGAGGAGTCCAAATAGCATCTTTCAAGAAATAGAGACAATGTAGATATTAAGGAATCATTGTATAAGTCTATGAAAAGTCTTCAAAGTTCTTCAGATTTTTAGAATTGTTTCAAGTTCAAAATGGAATGTACAAGGATGATTAATAACATGTATGCCTGTAACTAACATGTCCTGAATGACAAAATAATACTTGGGTAAAGGGAAGGGGTGTGGATCATTTGCTTAAGTTTTCACCCAGAGAAGCACAATGTACAAATACATTCTGTATGATCTGATGATCAGTATCATCAACTACAGTGTGTATATTATGTTATCAAGTTCTTTCATCAACTCCAATCTATTTCATGAATAACTCCATTAAGGATGATTTTAAAATGAGGTCAAACCTCAATTTCTATGTATGAGGTGTAATCAAGCAATGTACACTGTACATAGTTTATAGAATTGAAAATCTACATGCAGTGCTGTACATTGCAGGTCCTTCATATTTTTGTTGAGTATCTAGGAGACATGTAATTCATGGTTTATTCCTACCTTTTTTGTCGGAATTGTGATTTTCCTGACCTGGACTTGTCCCAGAATTGGGCTAATGTTTGGTTCACCTAATTTTACACTCAAACTATAAAAGCATCTACAGGTAAAACAGAAAACCTTGAATGATTCCCAGGAGCCTAATCTGTACGTCATTTTTATGTATCTTTTTTGGTCAGTTACTAACAATTTATTTGTTTGTATCATCATACTAATAGAGGGACAACTGAATTCATGCCGTTCATTACCTCTTTTCGTTGTAATTACACAATGTTTCATTTTTAAATTCACCTTTTCCCTCAATTGATCATTTCCATTGTGTTCTTCTTACCAGGTATCGTCGTTACTTCACCTCTTCCTCTGACTCCTACTCATCGGACTACAGTCGGTCTAGGTCACGTGATCGCAGCTACCACCATTCCCGGAGTCCTCGTCGCCCCAGGTCGCGCGGCCGCAGCCCCGATCGCCGCCGCAGCAGGAGATCGTAAGTTGCCCTTTGATATCCAACTCACCGTCCAGAGATTAGTTTATTGTATACCCTCTCTGTACTAACCACTGATAGTCCCATGTTAGATACAACACAGCTTATTACCCATGGGACTAAGAGAGTTTAAGGGAATCAGTAGTTCTGGTAATCATCCCTGAATTGTGGCAGAACCATTCTGCTGTCAGCACGAATCATGCAACTCCTGTCATCATAATGATATAACCTCTATAGACCATTCAAGAAGGGTAACAAGAAGGGTTTTTGTCATATATAGATGGCATGTAATCTTAACCACTCTTATATGTAACCAATCATTAGTTTGTCTGTAGAATATTTTGAGGTAAGGCAGTAATAAAAATCATGCTCGACCTACAAAGATTTTTTTTCATATTGGATCCATTACCTTGTTTCCATAGGAATCGGTCGTACTCGAGGTCATCTTCAAGGTCGCATACTGATAGACGTTCATACTCTAGAGGGCGCCATTCCAGATCCAGGAGCAGGGGCAGAAGGTGGGTGTTGATGAAGGGTGATGCAGTGGCGCATGGGATCCACCTCAATCCTGACTGGAGTCAATTGCAATCAATCAATCCATTGCATTCAGTGATTACTATCAATGGGTACAAATGCATGGAGCTGATTGTGAATGATTGCAGTCAGTGATTGCCATTCACTGTCAAGTTATTACATCAGGCGCTACTGTATTTGCACCCACTATTGTGCAAAGGAATCACCCTTTTCAGATCATATGCGGTCTATAAGGGCTCAAGTGATTTCATCATGAAATATCTTTTGCAATTTACGATCTGTTGCAGGCTCTTGTAGATGTACATGCACATTAATGTAAGTTTGCTGTGTCAGCCATTTGAATATGTGTCTTTGAATTCAACCTGTGCTAATCCTTGCATGTTGAATCACAAATTTAGTGCATTGAAGAAATATATGTGCATGTAGCTTTTGTGAGGTTGTAAGGCTCAAAATGAAATAATGAAAGAAAACAGCACAGGAAATGACAGAAAATTCCTGTTAGCACTGTAATGGAAACTTGGTCAGCCAACGTTCAGAGGATATAAGGAAAATGCATGTATGGTTCTGTATGTAGTTTTCATTGGCTTAGCTATTTGCAGATGCCTCTTAGCTGGCCCGCATGAACCCAAATTGCAGAAGGTGCTTACAACAGCCTGTCCTATTCTTTTCCCCCTCATAGATCGAGGGAAGGCAGCCGGTATCGCTCTGACCGACGCCGCTCTAGCAGATCCCGTAGCCCTCGTCGTCACTACAGCAGTAGAAGCAGGAGCCGGAGCCGGAGCAGGCCGAGGGCTAGGTCGCGCTCCAGATCAACTTCCTTCGAGCATCGCGTATACGGCAAAAGGCGCAGGTCACGCAGCCGATCGGTCGGGCACCGCTTTTGAATCGGATCTTAGTTAATAGCTGTGGGGCTATGGAGCAGGGTTCGCCTGCGAGTATGTGCTGCCTGCGCTATGCATCAGTACAGTGATTTTGCGAGGTAAAGCATTCAAGATTATGAGGGAATCATTTGGGGGGATGTTAAATTCTGTACAGTGATTTTCGAAATGCGCAATATGAAAAACTGCACTACATATTCCATACGTCTACTGTATTTTCGGTCAGATTTCATGCATACGATAGCTCTGTGTATAACGTGAAGGTATTGAAATCATTTCAGATAACTTCTGCTTCTATTGCATATTATCAGATAATACAAAATATGTTTTTGCTAATATCATATTTGCAATTTTCAACATGAATCATTTTGAGTTTGAGTACATTGTTAGAACATAAAGTTGAAAAACAATTTGCACAAACTTCATTTTGTAAATGGTAATTTCGCCTCACAACCATAGTTCAAGTGTGTTCACATTATTAGATAAGAATATGATCATGCCATTCACTGATCAATAGAATCTTTCTAACCATTTCTAGTGTTACTTATAATGCAATACTGTGACTACAAGAACACTGGATTTATTTTCCCTTTGTTATAAAAGCAATGGTTAATGTGGTCTCAGCTCATCTGTTACATAAAACCTGGAGGGAATAAAATCAGAAATAGGGATGGGGAGAGCTAGTTGGTATTGATTACAGGTATTTTGAGTTGGCGGACATCAAATATTGTTAAAACTTAAAAGCCAACGATAGTTAAGATTATATTAAATTCTGGAGTTGAACAAATAAAAGCATCTGGGTTGTGGGAAGACTATTTTATATTACTGACCTGTTTAGGCTCTCATATAGAAATTTAGAGTACATGCACCAACAAAAAAATCTTTAAAAACTATCAATGTGTATTGGACAGGCAATCAAATGTGATTGTTAATGATATTATGTGGAGTTAATGTCGTCACATTGGTAACATGGGGTGCTTTTCACAGTCTTAATACTGTATAACATGGTGGTTTATTGCCAGGTTTCCCCTTAGCCATGTCTACTGCATGGCTTTAAAAAAAAAAAGAAGAAACTTTCCATGCAATGGATGTGTTAACACCGATCGCTTGTGTCTTTGATCTTGCTCTCCTGCGTTGATCTTGTATCTACAATGTTCTCTTACTGGCTCCATTTGCCGAAAGCTTCAATAATTGAGAGTTAATCAAGTTTTAAGAAGTGGTAAAACCATACAAATCTTCTTTTGTTGTACATGTATCTGTATGTCGAACTGTTTGTTCATTTGCAAAGTTCTTGTTACACTCTTTAGCACTGACATGTAGTTTAGAAAGTGACTCATTACCAGTGGCAAAACCATACATATGATGATCATGATTGAGTTGTTGTTTCACTTGCGAAGTTCTTGTTACACTTTTTTGCACCGGAAATGTAGTTAATAAAGTGATTCAGGTTGTGTATACATGTATCACAAAATAACCATGAAGTCCATGTGTAAAAGAAGAGAAAAACAGGGATTACTTGCACTGGGAACTTACTCGTGCTGCTGAATATATATTCTCCTTGTTGCAATTATAGGTCTCCATTGGGATGTATTGCTATGTAGTCATAGTGCGAGACCAGCAATATATACTCTTCAGAATTTCTTTCAAGTAGCTTGTACTTTGATACCCGATATAGTCTTTTGAATATTCTTTACAAGGGATATGTGTTGTCTTACGTGCCATCTTTCTATCTACCGGTATTCTTTTTTTTTATCAAGGTTGTGGTGATAAAGCTTTTACCAAGGATTGTAAATATTTGTGATTTTGTTGTTGGGATACTTTCTGCTGTACTTGTCAAAACTTGATGTTTCAGAGCGTTTGTTGCTTGTACATTGTATTTTATGATGCTAAACAAGTATTTCCTGTTTTTCACTTGGTGAATACAAACTGGTTTTGAATGTTTGTCTCTTCACTTTTGATTTGTGGAACTGATTGACATGTATAAATTAGGTTTGGGATTTGAGCCAAGTTATGTGTCTGTTTTTATGGCTTGTTAGTAATTGTAAGACAAAATCAAATTGTTTGTGCTGGATTTTGGTGGCAAATAAATGTTTTTTCTCATTCTATCAAGATAGCGTTTATGTGGATTTATCATAATGGTGACATGACCAGCTTTATTTGATACAGGTATGGTTTCACAGAAGCATGAACAAGAAAAGTGAATGTAGTTTTTGATGTGTTTGTGTTCAGTGCAGAGGATCAGAGGGAGAAAGCTTAAAAAGCCACAGTCTACATTGATGTACTGCATTGCATTGCGTAGCAGTCAGCCGCTTGCATTGACGCTTCATTGTGCCGTGTGAAATGCTGTGTATTGCGGTCTCCAAGCTACATGTACAAGAACTGCTAGGTTTTGGACAACCCATGGATTTCCTTGCTGTCAAAATGAAAGTAGACCTAATGGCTGTAAACCTCCATGAAAAGATGAAGTGGAAAGTTACATTTCCTCTGGGACCTGTTTACAACATCGGTCTTGCGTACTTTGTGGTGTATGTGTGTATGTATGTGTGGGTACAACATTGAACTTGCCAACATGTACTTGGTGGTGTATGTTTACACGTATGTGTGTGTCCAGGCCCCACCTCAATCATTCAAGTCTCAATAACACCCCGTGCAAGAACAGATTCCTAAGACCTGTTGGAAGTTAAGTGTGTATGCAAGGAAATACAATATTTCATATAATTTAACTGTACACATCTAGTTCATATCCACTCTCCATAAACTGTAAAACCTATTGAGACACATAGCATGTACATGAAGATCATCTAGGGCTACAACACAAAAGAGTCTGATCTCGTTATCCAAAGTTTATTTTAAACAAAATAACTGTTGTATGCACAGAAGATATAAGTTTTGAAAAAAAGGAAACCAAAAACAGATCGTGGCATTTGCTGTTATGTTGAAACATTCAGATAAACATACACTCGATCCATTTTATAAATGGAAACACTGAAAGAATGATCACTGGGAAATGCAAAATTCTTCATGACATCATTTCTACTTTCAGGAGGAAAGTTTTAACCAGAACCAGATCAAATATCTTGCATGCTCATTGAGCTGGTAACCTTTATTGTTTCATTTTTTTTTGTCTGCCAGTCTAGCAGCCACAAAAGTAAAAAATTTGGAGGAAAAAATTGTCCACGGTTTGGATCTTTTTAAAAGCTAGATTCATTGGTGATAAATCCAAACCAAATGATCCAATTCACAAACTAGTATTAGAGGATACCCACTCCCACAATCATTGACAACAGCGAATGCAAGAAACCAAAGCAACCATAAAAAAAAATAAGGGGTACGTTGCTCTGCTCCCCCGAATACCTCTCAAAACAGGGTCATCTAGCCTGTATTAAATTTGGATGTGGTATGATGCCAAACATGGTCTAGAGTGATGCTTCAGGTTTGGCATCCTGAAAATTGTCTCAACTTTTGTTGTATCTTTCTGAAATTAAAGAGCACAAATATTGTTGTAAGCTGATAGTCTGGAAATTACATCCCCTAAATGACTGCTTCTGTATTCTCTCTGCAACAAAATTAATCAAAACTACTTCTTAGGAAGCATGTCTGCTTATTATCATGTCAACTGTAAGCACGAAAAATACAACAAAAGATATTAAAGACAATTTTCAGAATAATAACGTTGTTGTAAGTGTGATAATTTTCAGAATAGCATCCCAGGACATCAAGCTCAAAAACTAGCCCCACAATACATTGTTCACTTTCTGCCCATTGGTCGGTCATTAACCCGTTTGAGGATTTCCTTCATCACAAAACTGCACCCACATATTTTGGTGTAAAAGATGGAATGAAAATTGCATAGCATCTGCATTCTTTGCTTCCTAATGCAAGACCCCAAAGCTATGTGATCACAGACAAACAATGTCAACACATGATCACCAATTCTTGTAAATGTCTGTGTTGAAAATAGAACAATCTGTGATGTCAGGAATTAACCTTTTGCAAGCTTTTTTTAGTAGCTGGGTCTTGAGTTAAAAAGGATGATGTTTCTAAGCTCTGAATAGATGGATATTTGTGATATTTTTGATTTGATGACACTTGAAAGCATCTCCTTAAAGAGGCTGCATGTATTATGAGTAATATTTTCTCAATGCGCTCTTTGTCCTCACACTGCCTAATTTACTTTCATTCAGGTGCAGCAATCAGCACCAATGCAGATGAACCTAACTTCTTAAGTTACTAGTTAGTCCTCACACAGTGTAAGGGAGTACACTATTAATTTTGATAATCTATCATTGAAGTTGAATGGGTGATTGGGATTCTTTCTGAAGAACTATGATACTCGACAACCTGCAAGTAATTACAGTGATCAAAACTTGCAATAAAAACTGAACAAAAACAGAATTGTACAAACCATTCTTTTTAAAGAGAGAATTAAACAAATTTGAATCTGAATCTAAATCAAACATTCCCAGTTCTTTGTTACAGTCTATGCTTGGAATGGCAAGAATATAAAAGAAGGGCCTATATTCCCATCTCTCATGAGTAAAAGAGTTCTGTCTTTCCTTCATGAACTGTTATCTTTCATGCATGACTCTTTTTTTGTCACCAAAATGTGGTAGCGCTCTAGCTCAGGCAGGTATCCAGCACTTCTCCTTTAACGGTTATTCTCTGACTTCATATATGTCTCTTGGAGTAGGGTTTCAGCACCACCATGCAATGCTCCACATTTTCCACACCGGGCCAGCGGGGTAAAACCAAACACCTTGCCCCTCCCTCACTTCTCCGCCGGCACCGTTGAATCGGCGGACGAATTCTCCACCGCTTTCTCCTTGGGCCTGAGCCCCCGGATGGAGATGTCGTACACGACCTCCTCGATCTTCTTAATGTCGTATTTGAGTCCGTCGAAGCGCTTGCGCAGGGAGTCATTCTTGAGGTTGAGCAGCCGGAAGCCAGAGTTGAGCTCGCCCATGAAGGCTGCGATGCGGATGGGGCGTGTGTAGTCACCTGCCGTCACGCTGTTCACCGCTAATCTGGACTGCAGGGAGGACAAGATTCAGAGCGGAAGTGACAGAAATTGTGTATAACTGCTCTCCTTATGCAAGATACTAGCAGGCATCCAGTACACATGGGCACCCAATTTAGAACTTACAACCCCTATTAAAAATCTAGACAATCAAACACGGCCCTTTACCTAAAAGCCCTCAAAAGGATCCTTGGACACAGTTTGAAACACAGTTTATGTGGAGACCTCTTTTATGTTTATGTTTATGAACATCCACATGTATTTTCAAATGCTTTTCCATTAGCTGTAGGCATTTTCAAATACAATCTTTGTTTTCCAGATCCAGATGCAACCATCTGCAATACAACCTAGTCATCAATCTGTAAAGCTACTACTTTTATATTTCACTTCATACTTTCATCATTAAAAACTGACTACATACCAAAGGAGGAATGTTTCAATACTATTACATTTGCTACATTTGCTACATTGTGTGTGTGCTACATGCTGGACGCGTTTTTACGGAGCTCTGTCTTTTAACTTGTTTTTTTACTGAAATTCCATCGTTTATCAATCTTTTAGCAATAAATCTGTTATTTAAACATCACTGAAACATCGGAGTCAATTTATTTTGTGTTGGAACGAAGTCTTGATGGATATTTTAACCGTAGTTTTTAACTTAATTTTTAACGCGATCTCCGTGACATCCATGACCAAACCAAGCGGACACGCAGAATCCTATAGCCCATAGCTACGGCGGGCCGCCGCACCACTTACAGTATCGAAGTAGCTGAACATCGGCCATGTACCTGAGTGAAATTTTCTTGGAAATCGCAAGCCATCCAAGTGCAATCTCACAGCATATTAGCTGTTTCTACTTCTTAACGAGCTGTGACTACTTTATATCGATATATTGACTGGTTTTAGTATTTTATCATAGCCTTTAAATTGGCGGGAAAACGACAGCCATCTTGAATCTTTTTTGGATTGTCAACATTCTGGATTATCAACATTGCTGGTTACTCCAGATCAAACCTATCACCGTGGGAGCATATAAAGAGAAGTAAACACGCATTTAAACCTTCTTTTTTGTGTATTTTATTGTTACAACTTATAATTTGAAGCTGTAACAAAACACCAAATCATTACTTCAGCTTCAGCAACCTGAAAACACTAGATCTACCATGGCTTCTTTTTATAGCATTGCGAACATCTTACTGATCTGCTTATTTGTGAAACATCAAATTTATACTTTTGAAGCCATAAGCAGCGGAGGTGTTGATATAACAGCCCCGCAAATTAGTCAAAACAACATCCTAAGCCTACGAAAAGACTGCATTTCGTTCCCGGCAGTGTACTTCAACACATACAGAACGAAGGCAAATGTAAATTTTGAACTAAAACCAAAGAAACACATCAGCTATGTCATCATATTATTGTTGGGTGGAGATATCAGTCAAAACCCTGGGCCGTCAACATGTGGGAAATGCAATGAAACAGTGGGGCGTCAAAGAAAGTTACAATGTGCAGACTGTGATGAAATATACCATGTGAAATGTACGGAAGTTAGCGTTAAACATTACATTAATATAAAAAAGCAGAAACTTTCTTGGCAGTGTCATGAGTGTAAGCCAGAACCATGTGGCATATGTAACGAAATGGTTACCAGACATGATAAGGGGATACAGTGTGATGGATGCCAGAGGTGGATACATGCAGCTTGTGCTGGCATCAATGATGAAACTTACGCTAGCTTTGAGGGGAAAAGTTGTGCCTGGATATGTCCAATATGTGAGCTCATGAATATCTCAGATAGCATATTCAACTCATCGTTTGGCAGCAGTGAATCCAGTCAATCGGCAGCGCTCGCTCGTTCTATAGAAATCGTGAGCGTTTTATTTTTCGTCTCGCGAAATCTCACGCACAGATTTTGCTGCACCTAGATTATGAAGGAATTCGACATGCTCGCGAGATCCTTTGCTGGGGTCTTCTGTAAGCATACTGATCAGGATTTTTTTAGACAGGGAATGAGATTATATGTTTCTTAATAAATATTTTTAGTTTTTTTCGAAATCCGCAAAGGAGTTTTTATGTTATTTGCCTTCAAAAGCAGGCCTCAATTTTTTTTTGAAATATGTAAGCTCTCAGACCTTGCTGGATGCTGACCCTTCTATGGATTGTACGGCAACGACAGTTACGGCTCTAAAAAGCCAATACTTCAGCGGATTTTCTGATTCCAATATTGTTTGGGCTCAAAAATAAAACATTTGAGCTATTCGTCTTCAAAGTGACGCGAGATTTCAGAAATCGTACGGACTTCGCAACCGATATATGTAAGCTCCCAGACTTTGCTGGATCCTGACCCTTCTACAAATTGAACGGCAATACCAGTTACAGCTTTGGAAAGCCGGTACTCCAGCGGAGAATTTGATTCCAGTTTTGTTTGGGCTCAAAAATAAAACATTTGAGCTATTCGTCTTCAAAGTGACGCGAATTTTCAGAAATCATACGGACTTCGCAACCGATATTCGTCCGCAGGCAGCAGAAAACACACGGTTTTATTTTCAGCTCGGTACTCGTGACCTTCACTTAACCTGTCGAACCGCGAAAAAGGTCTCCTTTTCAAACTGCGATATCTCCATGAATATATCATATTTTTGTACACTTTCTTTTGTAACTGTATGTTGGAGGTCGACATTTACCAAGGGTGAAAAGACATTTCATTAAAACAGGCAGAAAAATATTGCAAATTCGAGATAAATATGTAATTCTAATAAAAATTAAAAAAATTAAAATAAACTCTATATTCCAATGTCAATCGCTTTTGAGCCCTTAACATTTAGAGATCATCTGAAGCGGAATTTATTGTACTTTATGGAGATACCATTATTTTTCAACCTCCCCCCATAGAAGGGTCAGGATCCAGCAAAACATCAACCATGTTCAAATCCAAAATGAGCGAGATATGACGAAGTTGTGAGCGATCCTAACCAGTCAATCATAGTCCGCGACCCTTGGATCGCCGATAGAATTTCGTTATTATCGTGGACTATGATTGGCTGGTTAGGATCGTTCACAACTTCGTCATATCTCGCTCATTTTGGATTTGAACATGGTTGATGTTTTGCTGGATCCTGACCCTTCTATGGGGGGAGGTTGATAAATAATGGTATCTCCATAAAGTACAATAAATTCCGCTTCAGATGATCTCTAAATGTTAAGGGCTCAAAAGCGATTGACATTGGAATATAGAGTTTATTTTAATTTTTTTAATTTGTATTAGAACCACATATTTATCTCGAATTTGCAATATTTGTCTGCCTGTTTTAATGAAATGTTTTTTCATACTTGGTAAAATTCGACCTCCGACATACAGTTACAAAAGAAAGCGCACTAAAATATGGTATATTCATGAAGATATCGCAGTTTGAAAAGGAGACGCTTTCCGCGGTTCGAGAGGTCAAGTGAAGGTCACGACTACCTCGCTGAAAATAAAATGAGCGTATTTTCCGCTCATTTCTGGCTGAATCAAACCCATTCTCAGGGCTTAGTGAAGACGAAGTCGGAGCAAATGATCTATCCAATAATGTTAAAAACCAATGCTCCAGTAAAACTCAGAAAAAGCATAGGAACAAACAAAGAACAAATAGCTCAAAAAGTAAACTGACATTAATGATAGTCAACTTCCAAAGTATTAGGAACAAAACATCAGAAGTTAAGGTACTTTTGGACCAGTATAAACCAGATATAGTCCAGGGAACAGAAACGTGGCTCTCAGACGACATCTATAACAATGAAATTTTTCCAGAAACATACGAGGTATTCCGTCGGGATAGACAAAACAGAGGACATGGGGGAGTCCTGACTGCTTGCAGGAAGGACATAATAATGACACGCAAAGAAGAATTTGAGGTAGAAAATGAGCTTGTGTGGACCCAAATCGAACTCAAGGGGCATCATTCACTCCTTATTGGAACTGCCTACAAACCAAGTCATGATGACAAACACTTTGTTTCTGAACTAGAAAAATCTTTTGAAAAAATTTGAAACAAGGGAAAGGGCTTCAACATAATACTCAGTGGTGATTTCAATCAACCTAACATCGACTGGGTCAGTTCATCAATAGTCCAAGAAAGTACCGCATCTAGCGATACAGCCGAGCTTCTTCTAGGGGCAGTAACAGGGTTTGGACTGAAACAAAATGTCCGTAAACCGACAAGACGTGGAAACCTCCTTGACCTGGTCTTCACAAATAACGAAAGTCTCGTCCAAGGCATCAGAGTAGAGCCCGGTATAAGTGATCATGACATAGTCATCGTAGATTTGGACTTGACAGCTAAGTGGAAAAAACAGCCCAGAAGAAAATACTATGTACAAAAGAAAGCAAACGGTGAATTAATAAACACTGAATTAGAATCATTACGCGAACAATACTTTTCTCTCCGTGATGCAAACGTACAAGAAAAATGGGACAAAATTGAAAATGGAATCAAGCAAACCATGGAAAAACATGTACCAAAGAAAACCGCAGCAAAACCAAACAGTCTTCCATGGTTTAACAGAAACCACCATAGGATTAGACCCAAAAAACAAAGGGCTTATAATCAAGCGAGGAAAACACAGGACACAAAGGACTGGGGATCCTTTGTAAAAATCCAAAAGGAACTTAGAAAATCATTGAGTACATCAGAAAGAGAGTTTACAGCAACCAGACTTACAACAGCATTAAAGGAAAACGTCAAGCAATTTTGGTCGTACATGAAACGACTTGGGCCCGGGGAAAATGGAGTAGCAGATCTTATTGCCAACAATTCAGTCATTAGTGACGGGAAAGGGAAAGCTGAAGCATTGAACAGCCAGTTCACCAGTGTCTTTACAAGAGAAGATAAGTCTGAAATTCCATCAATAGGACCTAGCATAATACCGGACATTCCCAAACTGGTGATTCACGAAGCGGGTGTCCTGAAACAACTCGAAAAACTGCTACCAAATAAATCCACAGGACCTGATGAACTTCCTCCATGGTTCCTGAAGAGGTTTGCAGTTAAACTTGCACCTATACTTACAGATGTATTCCAATCATCCATAGACCATGGGGAACTTCCACTCCAGTGGAAAGAAGCAAACATCTGTGCAGTCTTCAAAAAGGGCAGCAGAGCTGCACCGGAAAGTTACAGACCAATCTCCCTAACCAGTGTCACATGCAAAATATTGGAGCACATAATTCATTCACACATCATGGTTCATTTTGAAGAAAATGACATTTTAGTGGACTCCCAACATGGATTCAGAGCGAAACGCTCAACAGAAACCCAGCTCATCATCACTATCGATGACATCACAAACATCATCGATAAAGGAAAGTCAGTACATATGGCAATACTTGATTTCTCAAAGGCTTTTGACAAAGTGCCGCATTCACGCCTCCTGGTCAAGCTAGAGCATTACGGCATCAGACACAACATTCAGAAGTGGATACAGGACTTCTTGACTGACCGGATACAAAGGGTGGTATGTGAAGGGAACTTCTCTTCAAACGCAGATGTTCTATCAGGTGTGCCACAGGGCACAGTCCTCGGGCCACTACTATTCCTAACATATATAAATGATCTACCACAACACCTAAAATGCAAGGTAAGACTATTCGCAGATGACTGTTTAGTCTACACATCGGTTAACAATAAAGAAAATATGGTCTCCCTTCGAGAAGATCTCAAAAGTCTACAACTATGGCAGGACAAATGGCAAATGAGCTTCAACCCATCAAAATGCTCAGTAATGGTAATTTCAAACAAGAAGGTACCCCCTACCAGAGACTATGTCTTCTGTGGCCAGACGCTCTACAAAAAAAGTTCACAACCATACCTTGGGGTTACCATAGACAGTAAATTGTCTTGGGCTGAACACATTAACAATACCGTAAATAATGCAAATCGGACACTTGGTTTCCTGAGGAAAAATCTCTGGTTTTACCCAAAGGACGTCAAAACCACAGCATACACTGCACTTGTGAAACCCAAGCTAGAGTATGCTACATGTGCTTGGGATCCATATAAAGTGGGACAGATCAAAAAGTTAGAAGGTGTCCAAAGGAAAGCAGCACGCTTCTGCACTGGGGATCATCAGCGGGAGAGCAGTGTCACCCAGATGCTAACAGGCTTGAAGTGGGAACAACTTGAAACGAGAAGAAGAAGAAACAGACTAACCATGCTGTACAAGATACAAAAGGGCAAAGTGGACATCAGTGCAGATGAGTACATCATATATTCACCTGAAAGCAGAACAAGAAAAAATAATCAAGCACAAATCATTATCCCATTTGCAAGAACAGATACATATAAGAACTCATTTTTTGTAAGAACACCAAGGGACTGGAACAGATTACGGGAGGAAATAGTCGAGGCAACCACCGTAGACAGCTTTAAATGTGCGCTCGCAGCGTCCCAGCAGTAGCACACACAATGTTTACATCAAAAGTTGGCGATATGCGGTGGATGCCGCCCTGTCGACTATACTTCAGAAGAAGCAGAAGAAGAAGCATTTGTTTCCATTGTATGTTAGTAATAATAAACTGTTCACACTCGAAGTCGACTGTGTGAGAGAAGGAACAAAGTCACTTCTTGCACATCTTACCAATTCATTTCCAAGTGATAACAATCCATGTAAAAAGTCTTCCAGATCAATGTGAAATCCTTCATCCTTCTTCACTTTAACTATAAAGAAAAGAAGAAAAGGGTAAAGGAAGCCAAAGTATTAATCACTCACCACATCTAATCATAACTTGAAAAATACCTCCCATTAAGTGTAAGTTCTTTTAATGGACTAAACTGAAATCAACTTGTCAACTCGATATATAGAAATTAAATTATTCTTAAAACACATACTTTGTTGATATGAATTATTTGATTCCTGTAGTGTCTTATGATACAGTGACGAAATTAAAGCCCGTCTAGCAGGACTGTGTGCCTGGAAATTAAAATGCAGGGCTTAGCATATACGCCTAATTCCTTCATGGGAGGGGTGGGGGGGGGGGGAGGAGCATAAGAAAGGTTACACACAACACTAATTGTGACCTGGCTTCTTGCCATTCCTAGAAAAATGTTTACCTGATAACAAAACTCTTAGCATCAGTATGTCAAACTACACTGTCCATTTAACGTTTCTAATTTTCCATCTCCCCCTCCACAAAGTTGCTAGACCGGGACATATCTTGAGCTTGAAACTCACCTCCAAGTAATCCCGCTACCTCCTCCCTAGATGCCAGTCTCTCTGTCTCAAGGTAAATGACCATGGACGCAGAGAACGACAGCCTCTGAAGAGCAAACTTCCAGTGATCATGGAACCTGAGACATTTGGGGGAGGACAAAATACAGTTCTGAACCAGTGCCATTCCTTAATCTTACTACAACAGATAAAGAATGTTATGACTGTTCACAGAGCCTTACCCTTTATAGGCCGACAATGAGCAACTGTCATCAAGAAATATAAATTTCACGTCAACAGAGTTGATTAACTTCTACAAATATCTCCCTCATATTCTTCTAACATATCATACAAGTCAAGAACTTAAAAGACTCTGTATCTAAGGGAGACATATTGTACAGCAGTTCAGAGAAAATGGAAGGCAGTCCAAATAGGCTTAGCTCATAATGTGCCAGGTATACCTGCATTATTCACTTCACACAATGGCACCCTGCTATGGACCATACGACTCATCTTCACCTGTGGTTAAGTTAGGTCCGTGAATAAAACAATATCACCAGAATATACATTTTGATGAAACAAGATACCACTGTCACAAGACATGCCTTCCATTTCAACTGAGTTTTAACTTTCTAAGAACTGACGAACCTGTAGTATTCATCTGCATTGAACTTGGTAGCTAGTTGAGCCAGCTGTGTTTTTACCGTCTCAAACAGCTCCCGACTCCTCCTACAGACCTGCGGAACTGAAAAGCACAAGAACCAATTCAGTACAAATAACGATGTAAAGCATGTCATACGGAAAAGGGCATGGAGAAAATTGAAAACAAAAAGAAAGAAAATCCATTCTATGATGGAATTAGACTTATGTTCACTATGAAAATTCATATTGAACGTTGCACAACAGGGATTTGGCACACTCACTATGAATCTATACTGCCAAGAAATAAAACAAATATGAAGGTGCTTTAGCATTTTCTTTTGATATTGACATGTGGGAAACATACATGAACAAAATTAAAAAACATCACACTAAATACAGTCTAAAAAATTTCAGGTACATATTAAAATCACCTTCTAATAATCTTTATTTGACAGGTTGAGCTTTTTATACTCACCTTCTGTGGTCAAACTGCCTTGGTGAATTGCATTCAATGCCGTCATGATTTCTCGACCCGTCTGTTCCAATTCCCGAACAATGGTTCTGATCTCCTACAAGTGTGAGTGAAATCACATGGTTAGCTATACTCTAGCATTAAACACACCCGAGATTACCATCCGCTGTAACAACACAGAGTAATACGGAATTTAGACGCTAACAAATTTACAAGAAAAGTTATTAATATTCTGCATTTCAAGGGAGAATAGAAAGTGATTGGCAGTGATGGGTTATAGTGAATAAAATAATCAGTCTTGGCTAGCCACGATCTGGTACTAATTGAAATTTAGAGTTAGAGGTCTGACAAATTATGGCTTGAAATTTAATCAATGCATCATTGTCAACAATTTGTTAGTTTCACTTTCACCATGTTCATGCAGATTTGGACATTATCTTTTTAAAGTACAATCAACTGTTTCTACAAATTGACTTGAGAAGACCAATCTAATTAAGTCACACAAACTAAGTAAAAATGAAGTTGAGAGAGCAGTTATTGAGTTAAAAATACACTCCAGCTCAAAGGAGTTGCCAGCAGGGAACAGGAAAGGGAAGAAAGGGAAGGAGCCGCAGTTTTTAACCGTGATATATTTTGTCCAGTTCAGCATGAAACATGATGCTTTTTATGCTAAGCCATCGTGTGTCATGCTGCACAGGAAAAAATATACCGCGGTTTAAAACTGCAACTCCTTCCCTTTCCCTTTCCCTATGCCAATTCCTTTGAGCTGTAATGTTGAGAACAAAAGTGTGAAAGTTTCATCTGACCTCTCTTGTGTCTTGCTCTTTCGCCAAATATTGATTGAATGCTTCAAAGTTTCTGCTGATTTGTGGATCCATGATGAAGACGACGAGTATGTCAGATTGAAGACAACTATGTTCTGTTCGGATGAACTCTAAATGCGCTTAATAATAGATCTAGATGATTATCCCATTGAGGTTTGCAATCGATCGCGAGGTAGCATTCGGGAGCTGGGAGCGTGTGTTGTATTGACTTAAACACGCAGGGCTACTCATGTGTAACATTTTGACAATTTTGAGATGTTGCTAGAGCGTCCTCGAAAGGTCTGCACGAAATAAATTAATTTCGCTGTATTTTTAGATTAGATTAGATATAGTATGCCTATGTACCCCGTAAATATGCTACTGTATGAGTTATTGTATCAATAACACTTACATGAAGATAATTCTAAGAACTTTTGTTATACCTAGGCCTATGGGAACTAAAAAAAAACGACTTCAGATCTACGCTGGCCTGTACATTTCAAATCTATTTTTTTTTTTAACATAGTATTGCACTGATCATTAATTGTTTTGAACATCACTCCTAGCTTAGCGATCCAATTCAATATATATGTAATTTGCTATTATTTAGAAAATGTATTGTCAGCTTTTTGATAAAATAAGAATATGAAGAAAAGTGGAAAATTACATGGATCCTTTAGGACTAAATTATAACCGATAGGCTAGTTGAAGCTGAAATGAGCCCTATTTAATGCAAACTGCAGAATAATATGTTTTTTTTTATAATATATTTTTGCTTATTTACACGATGGAGCACGCTATCCTTTTTACTGTGTGTATGCCTAAAATTTCTTTGTAAATTGATATTACCCCAGATAGCCCTTTCAATTATGTTCTTCGTTCTGAAAACCACATCACCTGTCAGATTTCATATTCCACAAAACTGGGATTTCACTTTCACTTACAAGTGGTTTATGAATGCGATGTTTCACAGAATTTGATTTTGTTTGTACAAAAGGCCACCGTATGCATACAACTTTGTTGAGTAGCTCGACCTTTCTTCTAGATAGTTCAGTGTGCACGTCCCATTGAAATGATTTTACTTGCTTCGACATGCCCCTTCGAAGACACCGTGCTGAACATTTGATATTTTGTTAGTAAGGTTCATAGAAAAATTGTTAAAGTCGAATCATCACAAACCAAGTAAATCACGCACGAAGATGAGAGAAGAAAGGATAATGCATGCCATATTGGTCTTATTTTTAGCCAATATTACATTATTGGCTGGAAGTGTAACACACTTTCTTGACATAGAGGAGCTCAAGAGCATCCATTATGACATCGATATACTTGAAAAGCCGGTGTTATATGGACGGGTGAGTGTGTGAATGCAGTCCCGTACATGCATTTTCATGTCGAAGATAATACTATGTCAGTTGTCATGTTAACTTGTTACGACTTACGTTATGATGAATATGATTAATATGATTACTATGAATCATACTTTGAATGTGAAAAATTATTTAAATTGGTTTAGATTGTAATGCGCACCTGCACAAGAACTTTTTTTTTTTTTTTACAGATTCTAATAAACATAAAATAATGATTGTGGAGAGATTTAGCGCCAACAGTGGCATATGGCAACAGACGCACCATAAGCCCTGTTCATATACCATGTACCGCTATTATTACAGATGTACATCGGTAAGCAAGTTTCCAGCGAGCCGCAAAAGCACCGTTCATATACACCCCAAAATCCGTAATGTTGCGGTCTTTTGGACAGCTGGACTCTCTCCAAACCAATGCCGGCGACGTCTGATTTAGAACTCACGTTAGCGCCAATGATGCTAAACCGATTCTCGAAGAGAATGCTAAGTCGGATATCAGTGACATCTCGTGTATTGAAACCGGATCAGAATTTTCAGACAGATTGATAGCCTTTCTCACGAAACTCCGCAATAATTGATAAAATATCAGGTTGAAATAATTATGATTTTCTTTTTAAAATTTCATTTTTGGACAACTATCTGCATAGGGCGTTCAGAGGAGCCAGATGCTTGTCATAGAAAACAAGATCTCATTTATCTACTACTAGACGTCCATAAAAATTTCCTTGGATATAAGCATGGCTCATCCTTGTGCACTAAATACTGCAGCATTCCACCACCGAAAACTAGCTTGACATATCACGTACAATATGCACAATTTCTTCAGTGTGTATCCGTGAAGAAAATGAAGGAAAGTACTTATCTGCTGAAGTTTCTCGTGACTTTCTGTCTTCAGCCTCTCCACACAGAGGTTGTATACTTGAGCTCAAAGTTTGGGCAGAGGTATGAATGCCAGCTGCCTGACGTGACTGACATGGGGAAAGGGCCAGAGGAGGAGAAGACTGCTGCCGAGACTGGAATCTCTGACCTCCTCAAACCAATGGAGCTGGCTCCTTGTCTTCGCAAGGTACTGCTTCTCATGTGTTCAGTTAATTATGTGTACCTGTTAAATCAATGGCAGATGATATGTCTGTCCCTGTAGTTGACTATTTCATTTATTTATTTAATAGAATTACTGTACATATGTGCCATATATTTAGCAGGTCTTATTTTTTAACGAATCTGGACGTCCCAACAATCTTGTGTTTTCTTCCAGAACACATATTCAAGCATCTTTATCATTTCAGGTGAATGAAGTTGCATTTTTTTTTAGAATTATTTAGTGACAAACCATACAGGCAATATAAAAAAAGATATGTGATGCATTGCACATCACAATCTTCTTCTAACTACATAAGTTAATTGATATTGGAATATTCACACACAAACTATAAATCCAGCATGGGGGCATATACATAACCCTATGCCTATGTACACCACCAAGTCTCCGGAAAACAATTTTTTGCTTCTCTGAAAAAAACATATTGACAGCTTTTAATTGATATACCCAAATCTACCTAAGTTTTAAAGAACCAATCTATATCTCCAGTTATATTACAAGGAAGTAGTCGCATCTATTCAGTGAAAATCCTCATTTTTCATGAATTTGGTTCATTGCTGCATTGGTGACTATTGGAGGTTTTTGAAGTGGCAGGTCATATATCTTCGTGCTGAATGCACTGGAATTAGGCAGGTAAATATTAAATTAATTTTAGTTTTATTCTCTCACCTGTAGAATGACATACGAACTATGAAGAATCAATGAACAATATAAAATATTCAAATAACAATAGAAATGTTTTGACAAGCTATGTGTTCCTTGCAGACCAAAGACTGGTGGACCTATGAGTTCTGCTACGGGAAGCACATCAGGCAGTTCCACATGGTGAACAACCAGCCTTCTGGAGAGCTGATCACCCTGGGTGTCTTTGAGTCCGAGATGGACTGGGACAACACCAGCCATGCTGTAAGCATCGCACCCTCAACCGTTCTAACATATCACTCGACTACTCTTCTATACATGCTGGATATTTTGGGGTGCTTTGAGTTGTATGCATTTTGAGAATGCTTCCCAGACTGCAAAACTTACAGCAAACAAATATATGCAAGCAATTGCATGTTGTTATACCTTGAGCAACTTTTGCCACAAAGTAACGGGAGGTATTATGTTTTAGGATCGTCCATCCGTCCTGAATCAGTTCATGCAATATCTTGAGGAACGTTCAACCAATATATAATTCATGAAACCAAGAAGATGTGTATTGGGGTCAAATCTGCATGGGGTTACAGGTGAATGAACTTTGCAAAAATGATAAGAAATATATATTTTTCACAATAATTTTATTCCAAATAAACAAGGATCACTTCATGAAAAGAAACTGATGACATTATGGGTAAAATCTCTAAACGCTCTATGGTAAGTTGATATATATTTGATTTATGGGGATTTATCCATGTTTGTAATGGAAATCATCTTAACCTCATTCATGACACCACACATATGTTGTCAATTTGAGGAGTGATCAAACTTGAAGTGGACATAATTTCATTATTATGTATCAGAATTTACTGATACTTTCACTGGTCTTCTGTGATTTTCTTACATCTTTTGAGTGCGAGTTATTTTTAAGTGCGAACTTTCTCTTTGAAATCTTGGGTTTCCATTGATTTAGTTTTTATTTTAACAGGATGCTAAGAGACACCGACTGAACCGCTATCACAGCCATCGCTATGTCAATGGCTCTACCTGTGACTTGACTGGAAATCCCAGAGAAGCTGAAGTCAGGGTAAGCGTTCATTAGTTTTTCTGAATTTTCAATGCTTTGCTTGTCTTGTTGTGTGCTGGACAGATATGTTTTAAAAGAGTCAGTTGTACCCTCTGGTGATAAGTAACATTCAAAACTGACAGTAGGATGTGAGTATTATTTAACGATTAACGTACAAAGTTTGTACAATTTAATTACCGTAGTTACACCATTTGTTTAGTCCTAAGGACTGTTGGATTATTCCTTCGGAATAGCTGTGATAAGAGCTGCTAAGAGAGCAAGTGGAAAAAGGAGAGAATATAGAGTGCAGAAAGTGTAGAAACTGTAGATACATTAAGAGAATTATAATATTCTTTTGGAGAGGTTAGCTCTGAGATATTTTGATCTACAGTACAGCCTAAAGGAATTGGCATAGGGAAAGGGAAAGGGAAGAAAGGGAAGGAGCCACAGTTTTGAAACCCTTTCCCTATGCCAATTCCTTTGAGCTGGAGTGTAGTTGATGCATCGTTGTCACTCCTAAATCATTTATTTACTTGTCGTTAGTATTTTCTTTCTACAAATCAAAATAATTAATTCAGTTTATTAGGAATGAAGAGCATTGAGTACTCCTTGGCCCATATTCACACAGGAATTTTAGATTTAGACCACGGTTTAAGCAAATTTTGTGGCTTAGTAGTAAATAAGTGATCCGTTTCGAATATGGGTCTATATGTTGTGGTACTCCACACTTTTGATCTGTACTGCAATGATGTGCTGCATCCACCAGTTCCTGTGCGCTGAGAACGAGCTGGATACCATGTCTAGGATTGAGGAGCCAGAGTCTTGCCGCTACATCATCACCATCCATACCATGAGGATCTGCCATCACCCGTACCTCAAGCCGCCAGCCAAGGCCAGACCCAAGACCATCCTGTGCTTTCCCCTCCTCATGCCAGAGCAGTATGAGCAGTACGTGCATCATCAGATCAAACACAGTGAGTGGGCGGCACGTTCTCTATAGAGGTGGACAGTGTGGGTAGAACTGTGTGGGAGAAATCATGTGACATTCTTTGCAGTATTTTACATGGAGAGTGTTCAACTCTCCTAGGGATGAGTGTCAGTGTCTCTTAATACATTGGGAAGTATTCAATCACTGTCTTGTGATCCAGCACTGTGAGTTAAGGGCACATTTTTCTATTGAGGTGGACAGTATGGGAAAAACATGAGATATCATGTGACGTTTGTTGTAGAATTTAACATGGAAAGTGTTCAACTCTGCTATGGATAATTTTCAGTGCCTATTAAAACACTGAGAAATATATAAATGTATGTGTTCAAGTACAGTGTGTGGAAAGAAGGAAGTGGGGGGGGGGGGGGCATTCTAAAGCTATCTATCTATCTAAGATATTTTAATCTACTGCTGAGGGAAGGCCGCTTCACCAATTTTCACTTAAATATTTGGTGTGCTTTTCTTTTTGTCTCGCCCACCGGAGGTGAAGGCGAGACTAAGGGATCCAAATGGCGTCCGTCCGTCGTCCGTCCGTCGTCCGTCCGTCGTCCGTCCGTCGTCCGTCGTCCGTCCGTCGTCCGTCGTCCGTCGTCCGTCGTCCGTCGTCCGTCACAAATGTTAAAGTTTACCTGCAAGACTCTCTTTTGACAAATAACTTCACATAGGTTGCTTGGATTACAACCTAACTTGGGTCATAGATGCACTAGGGGTACCTTCATCTTATGGTACCGTTGGAGGTCACAGGATAAGGTCAAAGGTCATTTGAGGTCATACGTTAAAGTTTACCTGCAAGACTCTCTTTTGACAAATAACTTCACATGGGTTGCTTGGATTACAACCTAACTTGGGTCATAGATGCACTGGGGGTACCTTCATCTTATGGTACCGTTGGAGGTCACAGGATAAGGTCAAAGGTCATTTGAGGTCATACGTTAAAGTTTACCTGCAAGACTCTCTTTTGACAAATAACTTCACATTGGTTGCTTGGATTACAACCTAACTTGGGTCATAGATGCACTGGGGGTACCTTCATGTTATGGTACCGTTGGAGGTCACAGGATAAGGTCAAAGGTCATTTGAGGTCATACGTTAAAGTTTACCTGCAAGACTCTCTTTTGACAAATAACTTCACATGGGTTGCTTGGATTACAACCTAACTTGGGTCATAGATGCACTGGGGGTACCTTCATGTTATGGTGCCGTTGAAGGTCACAGGATAAGGTCAAAGGTCATTTGAGGTCATACGTTAAAGTTTACCTGCAAGACTCTCTTTTGACAAATAACTTCACATAGGCTGCTTGGATTACAACCTAACTTGGGTCATAGATGCACTGGGGGTACCTTCATGTTATGGTACCGTTGGAGGTCACAGGATAAGGTCAAAGGTCATTTGAGGTCATACGTTAATGTTTACTTGCAAGACTCTCTTATCACAATTCTTTTGCGTAGCAACGGAGATCGCGATATTTCTGTTTATTTTCGCAAGTGGGCGAGACACAATATTGCTAATGCCTTGTCTACAGTGTATGTAACACTATCCATGTTTCTCAATGTCATCTGTCCATCTCCTACAAAGTCTGCTTTGCTTTTACACACAACATGTCCAGTTTGTTGATATCTTTATCCATTTTCCATCTTTCCCACAGGCTCGATAACCAGCCTACATCCATTTCTTTGATTTCATCTCTCATGCTATATCATTTACTTCATCATTTATCAGTCACTAAAATGCTGATTTTTTTACCCCGCTTTCTTGTTTACTCCTATCGTAGTATTGTGATTCTTTCCATTGCCCCCTCTACATAGGAGTGGAGAATGTGGAAAATATGTGTAATCATATGACGTTCAGTGTAGAATTTGATGTGGAGAGTGTTCAACTTGTTTTATTGCCAGTGTCGCTTGAATCATTGTATTAATGTCCAAGATTGATCTTATTCAAATTTAATTTCTGTGTGAGAACCCCAAACAAATTATTCTTGCTTGTCATTTTGTATGCATTAGGATATTCCAAGGAAGCCCAAGGCATAGAAAACGCTGAAGGAGTAATGGATAGAGGAGAGAGAGCTGAAGGAGATGCAGACCAGCGGGACATAGTGGAGGAGAAAGATGCGGAGAAGGAGAAGGAGGACGCGGAGAAGGAGGAGGAGGATGGGGATCTGGAGCTGCTCGAAGAGTATCATCACTATGACGACCTTGACAAGCCTTTGTCAGATATTAACTCGATTGGAGGAGGTAAATATGAGCCTTGAAGGGAAAGTCCACCCTGAAGCTAAGTTGGTTTGGCTTTCTTATCCTTTGACAGATTTTCATCAAACCTTCATTTATATATTTCTTTCATGTTTCGGCTTTTATTAAAATAAATTTAATTTCAGGGTGGACTCTCCCTGAAATATTCACTGCAGTCTTGTTAACACCTTTCTATAAATCATGAAACTAAGAAATGATTTAGAATAAGGATAAAATATGTTAGTGGTCAAATATCATTGAATTTTCAAGAAAATTGCAATTTCAACCACACATGGTACAACAAATAAGTTGCCACATGGAGTTTGACGCATGATATACATAGTCAAATCCTTTAGAGATTAAATATCTAAGGTTATTTAACTTAGCAATTATATTTGTCACAATTATAGAAATTCAATGACCTAATTTCAATGAAACGTTTAGAGTTGTATCTCTACTTGATCTTTGTAGGTGATACAGACGACAATGACATGCTAGACCTTACCAATCTGGACATGATGCCTGATCAGCTGACTGCAATCGTAAACGCTGTCATGAAAGGAGTACAGGATACCATAGACGACATCAACTCTGAGATAGAAGGTTCGCGACATTCAGACATGTACCATAGTGACTGGTAGATATAAGCCGCATTCGGGTATAAGCGACTCCCCGACTTTGAGCACGTAATTTTGAAATACGAATACGAGAACGGGATCACAGCACCACCGTTTGGATTGAATGACAACATTCAACATCAAAATAGATGGCTTTGATAGGCATCTCATTAGCGGTATCTTTGAGTTGTCTGGGACAAATACTACTCCTGGTGCTTTCTTAGTACCGGTAATTATGCTGATGATGTGATTTAGATTGTATTTCCAGTATGTCAATTGTTTCACACTGGATGCCTATCAAAGCCGTCTGTTTTGTCGGTGAATGCTGTCACACAATGCATAGTCCCATACATGTGTAAAAGACCCGACTTTTGCTAACGTTGTGTAAAAGCCACACCTTGACTTGGTCAGTATGGTAGTCATGTTCTATATGTTTTCAAGTATATTTATTGTATATACTTGGAACTTCCGGATATAAACGTCAAATTTGCATGGCCCCGAATTTGAAGAATGCAATATTTTTTTTTTGTAATTCATGTTTTATTGATCCTTTTCATCAAAATATACATAACAAAACATTCATGGTGTAATGGATCACATTTTGAAGTTCAGGTGACATTGGCATATAAAATAACATGTCTAACATACAAAATAGTATAAAATAAGAAAACATATATGTTTGTTTACAACAACAACAAAAATTCAGGCACTTGGCCTATAAAAAATAAACATAACAAAAATAGCCTTCTACTTTATCGCCTCTTTAAAGTATTCAGAATGATAGCCCACTTGCCATCATGTTTTCCTAATTTGCATTTCCTTTGTGCTATGGTGTGTTCAACAGTTTCAAATGATAAAAGAAAGTTACAAAAATGGGAGAGAGTAGGTTTTGTTTCATCACATCGACATCTAAAAATATATTGTTTACCTGAAAGGAGCAGAAAGTTCAATATAAATATATTTCTGGGAATTTGGGGCTTACAGATACCAAAAAGAACATAACTTTCTGAGAGGAAATCAGGAAGATCTAGTGAAGCAAAAAGTGTACCAACATTATTCCAAAATTGGTTAACGACATGGCAAGAATAAAAAAGATGCACTAGAGATTCTGGTGATACTTTACAAAATGTACAAAGTGTATCCGTTACCTTTTTAATACGGAATAACCAAACCTTGGTAGGAATCAAATTATTAAGAATCTTGAATTGTAAAGCTCGAAGTCTCGTATCTATAGTAATACGTAGAGGTAGTTTTAAAAGTTCTCTTACTTCTTCTTGTTGAAACCCATAGGTGTCTTTTAAACGTGTAAATATATTTGAAATTGATGGGTTATTTTCCTCCATAAAAAATGTGTAAAAAATATACTTTGGTACACCTGTTACTTCTCTAGTGATGCCATCAATAGTTAAAGTTGGAATCAATGAAATGTTGTCAACATTGGGATGAAAGTTTTGAGATAGAAAAAATGATTTCCATCTTGATGGCATAAACTTGTAACAGTCGAGAAGCAGAAAATATTCAACAAATGTTAAGCCTTTATCTTTGGCATCTTTCCATCTTAATGGTCTGCCGTACTCGTCCAACATATGTGACACCTTAACAAAACCTTTGTTTTTTATCTCTGGCTTATAAAAAGATTTTCCATTTTGTAATATACATCTGTTATTCCATAGTATTTGGTCACATATTTTAATGTTTTTCTGAAATACTGTGCTCCAACTAATCATGACATCTTTATACCATTCAGGAATTGCCAAGTTTAAAATATTAAGGTCATAATTACAATGAAATATAAAGTCACCACCTACATTTTGAAGTAATGTCAACAGAATAATCTTCCATCCCTTTGAATTGGATGTAAAAACTCTTTGTATCCACTTGACTTTTTGCACTTGTAAAAGAGATTTTAAACAAATCATTTTGAGCCCTCCATCTTCATACTGCAATATACTGTATACCTATTCAACTTCTATTTTTAGATGTAGGCCATAGTGAAACCCTATGAAAAAATAGACTAGATTTCTAACACACTGTAATTAAATTGTCCTTGGCTCTAGAACAATTTGGTATGGATGATTTCAAAGCTTCCAAAGATATGCTAAAATTATAAAGTACAATAAGTTTGCTCTTCTGAATATAAAATGGGAAATTATATGAGGTCAGCACAAGCATGGTTATATTGATATTATCTGTGTAAGCTAAAAGCCTATTATTAAGTTGATTCACTTGTGTATGAATATTTTGTTTTGTGCTTAATTCATGTATATTCATGCACTATGTACTGAATAAGAATAGAAATCATTTTTTTTTTTTACTGTTTACATAATTATTATTATTTTACAGGCGGGACATCGGACCAGATCACAGGAGGTGGAAATGAAGGGAAAACATTTTCAGACCTTGACGATGACGATGATGACGAGGAGGACGATGACCTGACTGAAGAAGAGCGAGCTCTGATCAAGGAGGACTACAAGGAGCTGACCAGGAAGATCCGTGAGCTGCCAGCTGAGAGCAGGGCAGAGGCCATGAGGCTTACCAGGCTGGCTCAAGAAATACAGACCTCCTTCCAGAGTCTGGAAGACTTGGAGAAACTCATCGATGTAAGAAGCACAATCATAATGATAATAATGATTCAAAGCATTTTTGTATAGCACATAACACATAGGCATAATTGTACGTCTCTTAAATGTGCTTAAAAGAACAGACTACGTAAGGAATAGAAATGGTGCACTGGATTCGTGATTGTGATATTTAAAGAATGAAACAGGTTTTCAAATTATTTATGAACTCCTTGTAAGTTTCTGTGATTCTGAGGTAATCCAGCAAGTTATTCCATAAAACAGTGGCTACAGGTGAAAATGACCTTTCCCTGTAAGATTACGTTGTTATTTGTGGGACATAGAATAATGACTTTGCACTAGAATGGAGTGTTCTTTTGGGTTTGTACTGTCTCAACAATTCAGTGAGATTATGATGAAGCAAACTGATGGAAACATTGATAAGTTAGTGTAAGACTTTTTTTCTGGATATAGGACTGCAGAGAGACACTGTAAATGTGCTTAGACTGGGGATATGGAATCATGTGTTTTGGTTTGTGTTATGAGTTGCGCTGCTGACCCTTTAATGTGTTGTAATGTATACATCCCAACAGTTTACATTACTAAGATACAGTGAAACCTCCATATAAAAGCTTATCAAGGCAGCCAAGGAATGTGGTCATTATGAACAGGGGGTCTCCATATACAGTTTCTTTCATACTGGTTTCAAATGATAAGAAATTATGAGAAATCATTTTTAACCTGTTGCTCACTGTTAGATTGTTGAGCTTCACGAATCCTGGTCCGGCTAGGATGTCAAAAGGGGTATGGCTTAAGGCTCAGTAAAGAATGGGTCGAGGGAAAGGACAAAATGCAGTCTCTAAATGTGGATGGTCTTTCTGCACAGGTGGTCAGTAGAACTGGTTTCATTGTACTATGTAGTTTTTTTTCCCACAAGATGGATGTTTTTCTCACAGTTTGGATGTTGTAGAAAAGCATTTTTAGTGTAAGAAAATCACTTCAGTATTCTCTGCACATTGTTCTATCAAGATGTAAGTTATGACTTTCTTCAATAGATTGATCATAATTTACTTTGCCTTATCTGTCACTCTGTTCTGCGCATTTAAATTGATTTTAATCTCAATTGTCAGTAGTAGTATAGGCAAAGACGTATCCTGATCACATCTTTATACAAAAAAGAGATGCATGATTCTGCTATTGACCTATAAAGACCACTTCTCTTTCTGGCATGCTTGTGCTTATTTTCCTGTACTAGAGTAATGTGGCATCCAGTCACAAATTTCAATACATTTTAAAACTTTACATATCAGAAGTTTTTCCAATAGTAACACAACAGAGTTAAGTTTCTAAAAGAGTGTGTTTACCACTTGACTTCAATTCAGTTGATCGAGGTGTCAAACAGAGGGATCGCTGAAATAAGAGATGACCAATTATGATACTTTTCCTGTTATTGCAGCATTATCAAGATCCTGAATGGATGGAGGCACATTCAGCAGGTCAACAAGCGACGGAAGATGGTGTGATGTCTGAAGAAAGCTCGGAGGGGAAAGGACACACTGGGTCCACTGTCCAGGACACAGAGTTTGGAGACATCAGCAATGAGGATAGCAGCGGTGCAGTGAAGGGTGAAACTAGTGATGGGGAGGAGGAGGAGGAAGAAGAAGAAGGGGAAGAGGAGATAGACAATCTTAAGAAGGAGCAGAGGAAGAAGAATCTGGAGGCGCACTTAGTTGCCAACTTGAACAAGATGATAAGTCAACTCAAGGAAAAAGGCAAGTACAAACATTGCATAAGTTTTGGATGATGTTCAATGTATTGTATTCGTAGAGAGCATTGCGATCAGAGTAAAATCATGATCATCTTTTATCATGATTATGAATATTTCTTGTAGTAAGGATTTCGTATACACATGTTTTTTTTTTTTTATAGTTATTGCAGTTTATTTCTTAAGAAGTAGCAGTAAAATTGTTTGGAGCAGCAGTAGCAGGAGCAGAGCATAATTTCATGAAAGGAAAATATTGCTCATCACCAGTTACATAGAATGTCCTGCGAGAGTTTCTTAGCATGATATGGTGGTCCATCACACAAACAACTTAAAGAAAAATAACTGTACATGTACAGGAGAAACACTGTAGTCACCATTACAGGTCACCATGGTGTCCCCCATTTCATTTTCCTATGTATCTCCCCCTATCAGATGGGCCAGCCCAAGCCAAGAAGGCCCCTCCAGCTGAGTCGGCCGTCCAGCCCGCTTCGGCCGACCTGAGTAACCGGGTCAGGGTCAGGGTCACCAGGGTCAAGCTGGACAAGAACCAGAAGGCCTCCTCGGAGAGAGAGCTCAAATTTTACGACACTGATCACCAGGACATAGAGGAAGCAATATCGGATCAGCTTGAGAAGGCAGGGTTAAATACTGAAGGTACGTGCAGCAAGAGATTAACTTTAAGGTGTGATTGAGAAAGAAATATCAGTTTTATCTCACTCTGTTGGGTGTCATGCAATGCATTTTGATAAGCCGACTTGAGGGGCTTTCTTGATCGCTCTTTACACGTCTGTGTCCTGCATCAAACCATGAAGATCCCTTGTGAGTTGTATCCTTGATGAGTGAGTGGATGTGGGTGATGTGTCATCACTCTGCTCTCCCTGTCCCATGGCCTGGCTCCCAGAGGATGAGGGTACTTGAGTCTCCTCCTGCTAGTCTTGGATAGGATCCTGGGAAAAGGTTGGAGAGGTCTGTGTGGGCTACTCCGCCTTTGGTGGTGGATGGCTGTTCTTACATGTAGTTGGTGGAGCAATCTGATTCATCTCTTTGGATGTCCCTTGTAGGCACTGTGGTGTACCATACTTTATCTGATACTAATCTGAAAGGCCTATATTCTGAACACAGGTTTTGGCAAACAGTAAAGTAAACCTGGACTAACTTTATGGCATGCCAAATAAAACAACATGAAACATTGTTATTGATTTAATGTGATTGATTTTGTCCTGGGAAGCACTCTGGTATATTGAGTTTGTCCACATAATTATGAAGTGAATTATTGAAATCTCCCATTGTTGTGATCGTGCGATGAAAATCAATGATTTTGTGTCAGCAATGAGATGATATATTTTGCGCCCCAGAAAGTTAGTCCACATTTAGTTTTCCCTGTTTTCCCTAAGGCACTGGACAGCTGGAGGTGCGAGTCCTGAGTTACGTGCCTGAGGAGTGGCCCGATCACGGCACGGAGGAAGATGGATTCGCTATCCTGAGTGAGGAGGAGAGCAGCTACTTCAGGAATATGATCTTTGGTTTGGTGGTGAGTAGTTCTCCTCTCTCTTTCTCAAACTCTTTCTCTCCTTTCATCTGTCCGTCTCTCTCACTTCATCTGTCTCTCTCTCTTCATCTCTCTCTCTCTCTCACTTTATCTGTCTCTCTCTTTCACTCTCTATATCTCTCTGGCTCTCTCTCTTCCTATCTCTCTCTCTCTCTCTCTCTCTCTCTCCTTCTCTCCTTCTCTCTCTCTCTCTCTCTCTCTCTCTCTCTCTCTCTGTCCATATCTCTCATAAAACTTGTATGTGATTGGATAAGCCATAAAAGCAGTGATAGTTAATGCATATCACCTATCGTTAATATTTAAAAATTTGCATAATTTTATCATCGTATTATGCAATATTCACACAAAAAAGGATACTAGTATTTTAAATTCTGTACATTTCTTTAAATATGAATTTGATTTGCAGTCAGGGCACGATACCCGGGAGAGGTCTCGTCAGGACAGACTGCTGAAAAATTATGGGTTCCAGTGGGGCACGGCCGAAGACTCCAGCCCCGACCAGTCACCTTCTGAGACCATGGAAGAAGATGAAAGCTACACTGAGCAGGAAGAAATGCAGATCCTATTACCTAAAGTCGGGGCCAAGGAATCTAGACCAAGCCATAATGTCAAGGAATCCGATCCAGAGAGTTAAAAGGTCATTCACCCTTTGTTTGTTTTTCTTTTCCATTGCAATGTATGCAAATTTAGCAGAGCAAACTCACTTTAACTCATGCTTATCAACACCAAAGTAACCTACAAATGTGCTAAAAGGTTAGTGATGATGGTGGTAAAGATTATATTTCTGCAGTGATTGTGGGTTCCATTCTCATTTGATTTCAGGATCACCTGTGACTGGTTCTGCCAAGCTCCCATAACTTATTTGGCTGTCTAGTACTGTCCACAAATCAGGCAAAACAGCGGTACTGAAGACGAAAGCTTGCTTTGCACAGGGATTTACATTAAAGCTCTTGTTTTTCTTGCCTGTTTTTCTTGCTCAAAAGATTGCATTACAAAGCAAGCCTTTTGCAAATGAGTGATGTATGTTGAACAGCTCAATACAAATCTGTTACAAGATTTGTCCAAAGTAAATCAGGTTAAATCTTTTCAAATATTCAAGTATTATGCAGACAGTAAATCTGTAGACACGTGTGGTGATGGACTGTATGTGTCTGTGGACTGGAAGCGTGTAGTTTTTTGTTATCGAGCAAATGTGTATTTGTTCATATCAAAGAGACAGAAGTATTGTTTCCTTCATATTAAAATTTTGTGCTATTTGGAGCAAAACTTCACCAAAGTTGAGTTTTTAGGATCAAGCTCTTATGAGAGAGATTGCATGAGAGCATGAAATATCAGACAGCTGGTGAGTTGGGTAGTAAGATTGCTCTGTGTTGAAAAGAAACTGTGATATACTGTCAATTTTATTTTGAATTATGGTGTCACTTGTACATGTACTTATTTAATATGGATGTTTTCCAACTCAAATATCTCTTGGCCAGAGAGAATGGCTCAAAATTGAATGATATACATGAATTATACCTTTTTTTTTTCTTAAGAAAACTGATTTGAATTTCTTTTGTAATCTTGCCATGGTCTGGATATTGCAAAAAGATGTTTTATGCAAGCAAATGCAGAACAGACAAAACAATAGATGAATACAAGAATTATAACTTATACTAATAGAAGTACCTGTACTAGACCATACATTGAGTGGTTCATAACATTAATATGGGTGAGATCCATTGAGGAATGTTCTCCACATGATGTTGCATTACTGGTGTATGAATAACTTATTTAGAATTTACATTGGATTTAATGAATTACTTTCAAGAAATCTCAAGATCTATAACCAAGTAGATTAGTTAATCATGATCATCCTTGGTATGCTGATCAGCATGAAAATCTATTTATTGAATAGAAGCAATTATCATATTTTCCTACAAATTTGCACAACAAAAGTGATGAATAAATCTTTCTCAACTTAACAAAAATCCAACCTGCAATCAAAAGTTTGAATGCAAAGAAGTGTGCTGGTACATCGTGGATAACACAACCACTGCACTGTCAAGATAGGGTACAGTATCACATTTGCAAAATTATCAAGTTATATAAATCATTGCATGAACCACTAGAATATATTATCTCCAGTTTGTGACATGTGAAACTGAGCATTGATTAATAATTCGAATTATAAAATTCTACTCCAAATCAGTTTTCAATTCCTGTATTCTGAGTGTAGTTTTACTCAGTATTACTCAGTATTTACGGTTGTATCTTTAATAGCAAATTTGTATTTCAGAACTGCAGAAGTGATTCACGGCCTTTAATTGCCTTTTCAGTTATCGCATTTCTTTTTGCGAGACGGTGAAGGGACTTTGAATTTTGATTAGCAGCAGTATTTAGTAGGATGATGTATTTTCTTTTTGAATTTTCTCATGTCATTGTGCTAATGTATAAAAAAAAAAGGAGCAAGAAATAGAGATTTTTGCTTTTTTGCTCTTTGCAAGGAGATGCCTGTGTTCAATCTATCGGATGGAGAGAATCACATGTCTCAATTTTACTTGATGTGTAACATTTTTTCATTTGTTACTAGTTAACACAACTAGTGACTATTTGATATGAAGTTGCTTGGATATTACTTTCTTTGCCACACTATTACGATCTTGATATAATTTTCATCATTTGTCTGATTAGAGATAATTAAATAATTCTGCAAGAGTAAACTCAAACTCTGACAGGAAGGATACGTGGTAGCCAGTCACTGGTATGTAAGTGCAATTTTTCTAAAAGGGTAGATATGAAATCACCCATTTGGCATAGTTTAACACCTATTTCTCTATTTACATATATCACTTTGCCATATAATACTTAATTAATGTCTTTTTCTTCTTATTTCCTTATTTCATAGAAACATATAAAAGGTTTTGTTCACTTTCTCAGTGCTATCTTGTACTTTACGGTAGTTATGATGACTTCACGTCCTGTAAACATTATGTTCACCATCTCTACAAGGTAGGGAGCATTCTGTTCCTGGTGGATTTTTAAGGCCGAATAATAAAAAATTCTTTATGATCCACGGGTGAGAAGAGAATGAATCTATCACATTAAGTGTAGCGTTAATCACAATTGGACATACATGTATATGCTTTCATCAGTTAGTGTCTCTGGATTTATATCATATTTCACAGAATATATATTCTCACGATTTTCAGGTTTATAATGCAGTTGTACATACACAAAGTTATCTATACATACTCTTCTAAATGCTATGATGCCTGTGGTTTATGAACACGTCACATTGTTTATAAACATTTGGTTTATGAGTGTGTCACATTCTTTCTCAATGAATATCTACTGTGTGATTTGTATGATACCAAGTGCCTCTGTTTTATAAAGATTATGCATGATACTTTACTCATACATGTATCTCCGTTCGTTCTTTACTTGGACAAAACCCCCGTTTGTCCTTTCTTCTCTCTTGCTCTCTTAGAGTGACATTTTGTTTCCATTTCTTGTTTTTTGTTCATTCTTTACTTTCTTCTTTTCTTCAGATTATGTGCATTTGCTGCATGTATGACATTGATCAGTTGTGCAGTTATTAATCTTCATTGTCACATTTCTAATGTGTTGTATAGATGATTGAAAACAGTACTGAAATATTTACATTGTAATTTCTTAGATGATTTCCCTTCTTTCGATGAATGTCTTGAATAAGCAAGTGATGTGAATACATGTAATTGTCTCATTTTAATTATATCAAGTTTATGTATGTGGAATGAATTACAAACTGTGTACAATGTACAGTTTTGTGTGTCAAGCAGTGGTGATTTTTGGTTATACAATATCATATATACATAATTTAACTGGCCAACATAGACCAGTAACTTGAGGTTTTAGTCATAGTAACATAAATGTAGTGAGTGAGTTTAGAATAGGTGTGTAACAAGAGGATTGCAGTATTGGATCTCACATGTTGTCCCTTTGAGTTGATTTACTTTTTTATTTCCTTCTCCAGCCAATACGACGCGTGCTTTAGGAAGCAGGGATATTTTATAATAATACAACAAACAGATATCAAGAAGTCAAACAAAAGCAAGATTGACATTTTTCATGGTAAATATCACATATATGAGTCTTGCACATGTCTTTGTTTATGCGTTGTGCAAAAGACTTTGCTCTTTCCCATAAGTCTTTCTTCTCCTGTTAGTTACGTTCCAATGCTAACTTTCTTGATGCTGTTCGCTGTTGAATACCTTGCGTCGAGGGTAGTGTGTAATGTACAGGGATTGAGGAGATAAGATGTCCTATTTAAGAGAGAAAGGGAGAGCACGATGTCTTATAAAAGAGAAAGAGAGGACAGGATGTCTCTTGAAAGAGAGAGAGAGACAGACAGACAGAAGACAGAGAAACAAGGAGAGGGAGGGGTGTGGCATTGGCATCACAGTTTGACCTTTCCAAAGTGGATGTGTGTGGGAAGCTACAGTGGCATTGGGTTTTCCTGCTGTATCTGCACTTCAAATGACAAATTTCTGTTTCATGAAATGATGTTCAATGCTCGTTATAAAACAAGGCCATGGATATGATTAAGTTCTCTGAGAGGGTGTTGGCTATCCGGTATACCAGTAGTGGCTTTGGAATACTTACAAGAAATTCCCTCCTTTCTCAACCCTGCCACTCCATTGTTCTTCTTCCTCTTCTTATCCTTGCTGCATAGTTCAGAGCAAACTCTGCATTCAAGGTATCCTCTCCCATTTAAAGGGCATATACTGTACCTTCAAAAGGTGATCGTGAGTAATTTTCTTGCCAGTGGTATTAGATTCATGTATTGTCTAATTTAGAAACTTGATGAAAGTTATTTGCCCTCAAATGATCCACATTTGGAGTAGTTAGTGATTAAATCACAAATCCTCCAAATGTTCAGCCCGAACAACTTGAGGATTTGTGATTTAATCTTTCTGCAAATGTGAATCATTTGAGGGCAAATAACTTTCAGCGAGTTTCTATAATGGACAACACATGACTTTAAGACCATTGGCAAGCAGATTACTCACCTTTTGAATACTTTTTGTCTTCCCAGTACAGTATATGCCCTTTAAGCCCACTCGCCCTCAATCACCCCCACACACTCTATATCATACTCTCACTATTAAAGAAACCTACACCTTGAAATTTCTCGTTTTTCATTTAAGGTATTATTTCATGTCATTTCAAGAAAAACATCTTGGAATAAAGCTGTATGTTTGTTTTGTTTACTTTGAATGTTGTTTATTTAATACATGCAATATGAAACACTGGTGGACAAAAAGAATGCATAACACAAGCAAGTAGTCATTTTGGCTGAAATTTCTATATTTGTCACAAAAATAATAAACCATACATTGAGTGTATTTCATAATATATATTTAAATATATTTGTACAGATAATATGGCAAACAACTAATTTTTCTTCTCAATGTTACAAATCATGTATAATACTGCAACACCAAGGAGCACAAATCAAATTGAAAACAATAACTGGGACGAAGATAATCCTTCTCCAATTCAATATGCTTCAATTTCCAAACTGGCAGTGCTTGGTTGTGAAAACCCCTTTCTCTGCGGACCGAGACTCTCTCCTCCGTCTCTATGTATTAGTATCCCATGCTACTGCAAGGATTTCTCCAACCCAATCAGACAGTTGGCCTAACATACATGTGTTTAATGCCATCATCAACAACAACAAATCTCAGAAATCCTTCTGTGTGTCTTCAGTGACAAAATGAAACATTTCATAATGAAAATAATCACATGGATAACAACAGCATAGAAATATCAACACTAAGATAGCTGTCGAGGATAAGACATTCAGTCTGTCACATGAAAAAAAAAAAACTTAAGTATGTACTTATACTCATCCTGAAAGAGCATGTATCTTCTTCAACAGTAAAAAAATAAATTTTGCACTTACACTCTGCTCTTGTGTGCTGCTACATGTACATTAATGACAGCAGCTGGCGCAATTTGCTACACAATAAAATCTCACTTGAATTGAAGTCTGTTGTACTTAACTCCACATTATGTTCTGTGTTTGCACATAATGGGGCGACTTACAACATACAATTATTTGAGAGTCTGATTCGATTCAGGAACATTATACAGTGCAAATATTTCAAGACATGCAGCTTAACAGTTCATGGAACGCAGTATCTTCATAACTTCCAATCAAACTTACATGAGCATTTAAAATGTATATTCAAAGTTTGGAGATTAACTTTTCTCTTTCAAACAAATTAGTCAATTGTAAAAATGCAATGGGCAAGAAGAACAGTAACTGTGCCAAAAATGAACAAACATATTTAAGAAGATATCTAATAATAATCCCCCATCTTTTGTTAAAGATACATAAAAAATTCTTTTGACATTAACTCATCGTTACCCTGAAAACATTTTGATCAAGACTGCATATTCTTTCAATTATGGTTTTGAATTAACACAACTAGAAATATAATTAAAAGCATAGTTTCATTTTTCTTGTACAATGTAATATGCTAACAAATGTAAAATTCTGCTGAATATTCAGTTGTAATGTCAATTTTGTTAGTACTTGGATATACTACTAAGTACTAGCATAATAATTTAGTTTTTTCTTAACTTTGTGATGCAGCAGATATAATGTACATATTCCAGCTCTCTGCAAACAGCTAATTTCAGGTAATCCAAACTATGAAGTGCTGTTTTTAGGTTTTAACACTAATCTCAACAACTTTGCTAAGAAGTGAATCAAAGTTTACCCAAATTAATATTAATTATTCTTAAAATTAAGATAAATGTGTATCTATTTGATAGAATCACAGTCCAGAAATAAATTTGGGGATAAGGTTCATACTGCACATATAAGCAGCAATATGCAAACAACACAAAACAACATGAAGCAGTATCAAAGTGATTTGCCTATCATCAAGGCTACTGGATGGTTTGTTTTTACCCTTTCCTCTCATTAACTGATAGTAATGGAACAAAAAGCCTTGTGCAAGTCTAAAATACAGTTTTGGAGCACAGGGGGGAAAACACCTTCCACTGCCAAGATCCTGAGCTAAAGATACAGGGCTGCATTCTTTACCATAAGGAAGCAAATGTGTTGCTTGAAATCAAGCTGGCTCTGTTTAACTCTTTATGCACCATGGATGCATTTTTGTGATACATATAATTCCCATAGGGCAGGAGAGAGTCTGGCTGAGAAGGAGGTAAATCACTGAGTACAGACCCCATATCTCACGTCATTCTCTTGTTATCATTCGATCATCATTGTATTCCTGTCCTATGATAATACACGGTATGTGATCCCCACCCACCCCCCCAATCAAATCAGTCGTTTAGCTTTCAGTCTACATCCATACCCTTTCTCTCCCAGTCATGGAAACTCTCTCTGGACATTTCCAAGGTGATGTCCTTTGATATTCCACTGACCTCCACGCTCTAATCAGGTCATCTCTGCATGGCCACTTGTATCTGTATACACTTTGGTTCAGCCAGCCCTTGGGCCAATAGTCACTGTAAATATTGATGTAGAGGCATACAGGCATGGGCAGACACTACGATGTCTCCTGTGTGTATTTGGCATGACAGGCGGGCAGCAAGTCTTTTTCATTTCTATTTTACATACAACAGCCCAATCCCTTCGTTTGGGGGTGCTTCAGCCAAGTAGAATATTAACAAGAACACAAATGAGATTTACAGAGGTGGCAGTGAAAGTACATATACTATAGGGGAAATGTTATCATAAATAAACACCAAAAACAGATTTCTGTATAGCACCTTAAAAAATGGCAGTGTTAACAAAAACTCAGAATGACAACATTTTGACTGGACTCACAGTCAGCCATTGATAGAACACTTAATTAAGTTTATACCTTACATAAGCCAATTTGTTGAAGGATAACCAATCTGTTCTCACATCTCTCTATTGAGATGTCAATGACAAACAGGCAAAATATTTTATATTAAAACGATTCAAACACAAAAATTCATCTTTGTGGTACTGACTTCACTATAACACTTTGGGTGAAATAACAGCGAGTTGTTGGCAATAGTTTGATTTGTTGGTGCAGCAAATGAGTAAACATATCACTGAAGCCTAGCTCTTAAGCTGACGTAATGAGTCAAGTGAAATAATCATGCATACGTTAAATATGAAATAAACATGTACATATGTACTAAAAACTTGTGTTTCCAGTTCATGATTCTGAAAAATTACAGCATTTCCTGTTAGTATTTTCCCCACCATATGATAGAAATTGTTGCTCAACATCAGATGTGCACACTACAAGAAAATGTAGAGCATCTACTGATTGCAAAATCTATGTCAATCCCAGTTGAGTTGAAAGTGAAGCTGATAAGCAGAGTAAGTCACAAAACAAAACATCCATATTTGCATCTGTGACCTTTATCGCTCACAGAATGATTCGTGTAAATCTAATCTGATTAGTACAATATACTTTGATTCTTCATTCTTTTATCAAATATACACAACGATAGATATATATCCAAACAATTCATACCCGAGAAAGCACGCTGGCTTGATTATTAATACGTAAGATAATAGATAAATAACATTCATTAGCGAAGAATGGTCAATTATAATGGTATAATCATGATGAATTCTATCAGTATTTCACAGATCAGTTGCATGATGTTAGTATCAGATGTTTGTGCAAGAGAGTATTGTAAAGCAATCTTTTCTCATTTGTTCTGCTCCTTATGATTTACTAGAGTTAAACTACAACACGGCAGTGGTAGCTGGATACAGTCATCATAGTCTGTAAATATTTTGTATCTTGTCTTAAAATACATAGTACAAAATAGAACTGTTCTGAAGCAAGTAAATATCTCAGTATATTGTATAGCCATTGATTTTCTAGTCATGTGCAAAGTATCATCTACGAAACAATCATGTTTATCATAAAATAGAGAGAATAGAGCAAAGATGTATTGTGTTCATCCTTTGCATTTTGACAAAGTTTGTCAATAATCTTGTGCGCGCATCATTGTCATTCACTTCCAAGCCAATATTGCAATCTTCATACAGTATAAAAACTTCACTCTGTAACAAACAAAATGCCTTTTTTGTGTATAAAAATAGATGGAAAACCAGCATTATTTAAGGGAATTTTAGTCTGGTATGAATCCTCCGAGACAATACTAACATAATTTCATTTCTTTCAAAGTGTACACATGTAAACCCAACTTATGAAAAAAAACAGTATTCATTGTTGCTGTTATATCTAACTCAATAGATAACAAATGACTCTCTCTATACTGAAAACAGACATTATGAACCAATGATAAGTATTGGTTCATGTAGTCACAGTGGCATTAAACAAATCATATCCAGAGTATAAAGGTAGAATATGTATACTAATGAGATCTTACAATTGATGATGTTTCCTTTCCTTTCATGTCACTTGGAAGCTAATAAAACATATATGATATTTGTAGTTGCAGGCTGAAAGCATTGTCATACCTGCACTGCTCCACATCATGCCCCTGAGGGCCTGATATCCTCTTCCTTTCATGAACCTCTCCTTGATGATCATATCATTCAGGAGTCTTCTTTTCTTAAAACAGAGACACAGTGGAATACAAATCTGCAAATATATTAAGTGTGGACATTGTATCTCAGTATGAATCCCCATCAGTTTTCTGACGGGTGTTTCCGATGTGTCGGGCCCGTGGTGCACTCTGAGAGTCTGAGATAGGTCTCGATTGGGTCGTAGTCCCTCGAGCTCATATAGTCTGACATGGAGTCCACCTTACTCCTGACCGGTGATGATTCTGCCGACGATGAAGAGTTATTTGTCGTTGAGCTACTTTGCCTTGACGGTAAAGGAGGAGGCCTTCTCTCTCTGGGTCTGTGCGTTGGCGAGCCATCGGGAGACATATCGCTGAAATGCATCAAGTCTTGTGGTTCTACGTCAATCAACCTCTCCGGTTTGACCGAGAAGTCGATCCACGCAGTGGGCTCTGACAAGTGTCTCTGCAGCTGCCTGGGAGAGATGCAGCGCAGCACGCCGAGCCTCGGAAGTTCTGGCGACAGCCATCGATCCCTGTTCTGGAGGCAACTCGTGATGTACTCGCTGGAAACGTAAATGTCCTCGTTCCCACAATTGCGCAGCGTCAGTCCGCAGGGCACCGTGTGTATCCTCTGCATGCGCATGCTGTCCTTATTCTCGTTCTGACACACAAAGTTTGAATTGCAGTCCGCGAGTGGAAGGGACGACGTGTCCACCCCTCCGTTCTCCGTCTTAGCCTCCTCGTTGCCGACATACCCTGCATTCAGAAAGGCACTTTTCTCCGTGGGCTGCGACTCGCTGAGGCTGCGGAGCAGGGCTGCGGGGATGTAGCCCAGCTCCCGCCGGTCGTTGTGGCCAAACCACCAGTTCTTGTTATCCTTCTGCAGCACGGTGAGCAGCTCTCCCTCGCAGAAGGACAGCATGACGGGGTCGGGGGCAGCATAGTCCTGCATGGCCACGTATTCCTTGTGCTCTACATGCAGTGGGATGTAGTTGTGGTTGTCCTTTGGCTGTGGGATGGGCAGCAGCGACGTTGTGATGGTTACGGGCGTCGTCCGCAGCAGGGGCTCTTTCAAGACCAGACCTGGGGTGAACGATAGGCAACAAGGAAGGAAGACCCAAAATAAGAATGGGGTATTTCATTTCACATCCCTAATCATTAATTTAAAGAAATACAACTCTGGTATCAAAATAAGCACATGACCATGATGCTCAAAAGTCAAATGATGCTCATGATTCTCAAAAGGTAAAATTCAGCCCTTAAATGCTCCTTAAATATCCCTGACAATGTATGATATACATACCAGAAAGAGGAAGTCTACTCACATGGGGGGGGGGGGGGAAGGGGAAATGAAAGGACACTTCAGAGCAATTAAAGAAACGTGTGGACTTCAAATCATGGTTTTAATCAGTCACCAGGTTTTCATTATCAACGTCACGCATCACGCGAGCAACAGTGTGTGGGTGTAGAAATGTGTCTGGCATTGTCCCTTAACCAGCTGAGGGGCGCAGTGAAAGATCGTGGACGTCACAGCAGAAAATTGAAGAGAGTTTAATTTCATTTAATGCAAATGCACCTCTGGCTGCCAAGGGTAAATGGGATCTTTATCATGAGATCTTGCTGTGGAACTCCACAAGAACGTCTTCATATAATTATGCACATCATATGTTTGTGAATGCACCAGAATCAAATTTGGGCAGATAGACCAACACTCGGAGACTACAAAGAGACTGCATTTGAAGATGGGTTATCTTTCTTTTCAAACTGAGTCTTATATATGAACACTTCCCGAGAGACTGAAATAGAAATAAACCTCCTAAAATTTGACACACTCATTTGAAACAAAGTTCCATAGACCACAGTGCCATTTCATGTAGCACCCTACCAGAAATACATAGTCAATACTGATACTGTACAACACCATGGAAATGACTCACTTGTAGCTGTGAGATACAGGGGTTCAATCTCCAGACATTTTTTACTGCCAAGAGTCCAATGAACCCTTTGTATGTGAGATATACTGCTGTTCAATGGAATTTATATGTATTGCTTGTGAAAAAATTAAGTCACATTAGCACACAAAGAGTTAACTACATGTACATTTCTGATTGTACAAGTGGCGGTTGGGGCTGCGTTCGTACCTGACTCGTCAAGGGGCGTGGTCCGGTAGCACTGGATGAGATTGCGGAGGTCACAAGCCTGGATGTCCCGGCCTCGGTCCTCACTTCGATCCCTCCGCACATAAAACATGGACTCGATTGTTTCGATCAGGTAGTGGTTCACATGGTTCCGCGTGCACACAGAGATCACAAAATGACCTGGAAAGGTGGTGAGGAAGAAAACATAGGAAGGCATTATCAAATGGTTAGTTTCATGGAGTGAACAAATCAAAACTGTTGTCACTTTGCAATAAAAAAAATTGAATGAATTTTTACCTAAAATTGAGTCATAGACCACAACGAAGCAATGCCTTGCAAGTTGTTTAACATTGTGACTGGATACTGGGTCCATGTCTCAAGACCGCTCAACCCAGTTTCAAATCTGGACTGTAAGACAACACTGGATGTTATCTTGAAAAAGCTCTTTCATTTTAAAAACCCAATCTGCATAATAAATATCTTGATAATAGTAATAAAATTTTAAAAAATATATGAACATCATACAGTCAAACTTTATAGAAGGACCAATCAAGCGAGACAAAATATGTGGTAATTATAGGCAGGTGATCTTTCCATACAGGTGATCCTAGGAGAAGGGGAAGGCAGGTGCGGGGTCTTACCTCCTCGGTTGCTGCTCTGCCTGACGAGGAACAGCCCCTCCTTGCCCCTAGTCTGCCCCCGGTACGGGCTCTTGAGAAGCAGCTCCTCCGCCACCTTCCTCTCCATCAGGCCGTGGAACCACAGGGGCACCTCCACCAGCTTGCCCCGCCCACAGGAGGCGTGGTGGTGGTGGTGGTGGTGGTGGAGGGCGTGGTGGTGGGGTGTGTGGTGTGGTGGGTGGGGGTGGGGGTGAGCACGCAGGGAGCAAGGCGAGTTGGGCAGGGAGCGGTGATGCCGCTGCTTGGATGGGCTGAACATGCTGCAACTCCTGCAGCAACGAAGACACAAAGAAGACCATTCCATGTTAACACACTTTTTATGACAAGTAATTAGGATGCTACAAAATACATAATTCATCAGTAAAATGCTGGAATAAAGTAGTCACTAATGACATTGGTGATGGCAGAATCATGAGATGGTATCGTATGGTATGCATAGTTTCCTTCCGTCGACTTACCGTAGGTTGAATTTACATAAGGTCACACAAAAGCCCTACAAGTGTAATGACTGAACGGAAGTGCTATGGTGAAATCTAACTAAGATAAGAAATACTAGGATAAGAAATCTTATCCTAAGTCTGAAGTGGTATTCCAGAACTCTTTTAAGTTTTCTCCTTAAGTCTGCTCCTAAGTTTTCTCCTAAGTTTTCTCTTATCTTGATTTATGAAAATCATAAAGTTAGGAGGATTGGTACCTCGATTATCCGGCCACATCGAGACCAGCGGCCGTCCGGAAAATCGATATGGCCGGATAAGAGAGAAATGTTCAAATAGGCACTTTCTAGTATGTTATTGTAGGGGTATACATGTGTTACATATTACCAATTAACCAGCATTATGATTATCTTCCTCAAAATACACAGAACAGCAACATAAATTACTCCAAAATCTCAACAAAATATGATCTTATACTTTGCTACAAACATGACAATCAGACTGCACTCGACTCTATGACACTTGATCGTATCAAAAACATTCACATGCATTCATCGTTTGATTTTAAAACAACCGTGTGTTGCTGCCCTCTTCGTTCAAAGATCGCGAAATCCAACATGGCAGATAGGCGAGAGTTGACTGATCAAAACGATGTAAAAAAAAAAAAACGATAAAATTTCATTCAACCGTAAAATGATACTGATGATGTGAAAGGTGAGGATGTATTCATATTAAATGTGGTTGTCAAAATATTTTTGGTGTCCGGATGGATCCTATAAGAACGGATTCAAATGCTTTGTTGGTACAGTGGCAGATACAGATTTTGACCAGCACGAGTGTTACCGTGTTGTGACATCGCTACTCAATGCGTGTTGACTCAACAGCTGTCCATATCTATGATAACGCTGCTGAGAAAGGTGTCATAAATCCGGTGGTAAGTAATCTCTATAATCTCGATTGCAGTGATTGATAGAATGTCCCACAGTGTATTCGCATGATTGTGGTAGCATGTGTGTTTGTTTGAATGCGATTTTGACAACTGAAAACTCATAAAAACATGTAAAAAAAAATCCAAAAAATCAGTGAGTCAGAGAGACGGCCGAAAATCAATGGCCGTATAATCCAGGTCGAACTGTATTCCAGAATGCTCTTAGCAGAGAACTTACGAGAGCCACCCCCTGTTTTAAGTTAGCCATTCATTACACATGCAATAAAAAAGAGCAGCATTTATTTGCGTTCCGATGAGACGCTGTGATTGGTATTGGCTGCTCATAAATGAAACACTTCCCTCCATTGGCTAATAACTGAGTACTGGGCATGGTCAAACCCTCCTTAATTTGCATTAAGAGAGTCCTGAGAGGATGTTCTGGAATACCAATTCTTCGCTCTAAGTTGGGGACTAAGGAGAAAACTTAGGTGAAAACTTAGGATAATTCTGGAATACCAACCCTCCTCTCCACGTGATCACTGCAAGAACATGCTCCAATTAGTGAGCCCTACAAGTGTAATGACTGAACTGAAGTGCTACTTTCTCTGGGGCAAAATTCATTAAACTTTCCTTCCAGTTCCTTTGGCAGGAAGAAAAACTCTGTCTCGAGGATGTCGTACATTCGCTAGCCTTCTGTGCTAACCAGTGGTTAGAGCCGGCCAGACGTACACTGCCCTCAACGCTAGCCTTCACACAGTACTGCAAACATCCACACCAGTTATCTCCCAACACTTCCACGATAAGACTAAGGTCAGAACAGAAACTCAACTATTCTCTGGTAACTCCAAACTCGTTCATCATGTTTAAAAAAATTATAGCGCTTCAAGCAGGAAATTATTTTCTGCTTCCTTGTTTAACTTCCGCTCAAACTAATTTGTTTGAAATATCCAGCAGCTCAAAGCAGCTGAAGCATGTTTCCCACACATCTAAGCAACAGCTCATTGCAATTTACCATTCTTATTAAAAGCAAAGTAAAAGACAGAAAGCATATAAGAGTAATGACATCATCATACTTGTTTACAGTCGAAGCTGTAGTCAACACGATCAGTAAAGACAGACAGTCACCATTTACATACGTCAGTTTCATTTCTGTTTCCAGAACTGCATGTATTTCTTCAAGTTTGCACATACAGCCATAAATTGATTTTTCCCTCACCAAACTTTTTCCACTCTCTCCCACAGGCCTCCCACTCACATTCATTTTCTTCGCATCACATCTTCCACTCGAACAGACAACACTTTCATTTCTGCACATGCTAAGAAAAAGTTATGGAGAACTTTTCTCCCCTTCCCATTTTTTTCTTGCAACAAACATACCAAGAAAGTTTTTCCATTCAGTTAGCAACTCAATCAGCGACACAGGACAGACAATTCCATGTGTACTCGGCTTTGTCCTTTTGATTGAAGCAAATTGGCAACACTAATCATGTGACAGTGATGTCATTATGTGGACAACGTCTTGTTCACACTGTATTGTGAATTGCAGAGAAGTGACTCCCTAAATCACCGTACAACGCAGTCCATATATACCTTCAATGTTTTACCCACTCAAATCTCCGGCCAGAACCAATAACAAATGTATTTTCTTTCTGTGCCAAGCATCGACCTTGGCAAAAAGAGAAAAGAGGAGAAGAAAAACATTTGAAATGACGTCTGCACGATGATTTCCTTATTTTCCAACACTTTCATTTCAATGATCTCTCATGAGCAATGGTCTGTCAATATTTTCCTTTCCCCTCATCATAAAAGAGCTTGATTCATTCCCAATTTCTATCAATATGAGTGGGAGTATGAGATCGCTCTTCACCTTTTCACCTTCTATTCCATTTCCCTGCGAGCCTTTCATTTTGTCTAACAGAGCATAAGGATGGTCTTGGACTTGCCAAACACTCTCCTACCACCACCGGACTTGAGAGGGGAGACACACAAACAAACTCAAATATAAAAAACATTTTGCAAAGCATGAATTAAGCAAACCCAAGCCAGACAGCGAGGTTGCTCTGAAGATCTAAAACCAATAAACAGAATAGCTTTTCTTCCTGCCAATATCTTATTATCTCCACATTACCAACACCATCTTAAACTTTAAAAAAGGATATTTGCATGTTTCTACAGTTTCCAAATTCTCTTTCCTTTTCACCTCTGTTTTATCTCTCTCTTTCCCTCTTTCTCTGTCAAAATCAGTCTTGATGGGCTTTTTTCTCTCTATCATGTATTCTCTATTTTAAAATCTTCCAACTATACTTCTCCTGTATTACAGTTGTTGTCTTTTTCTACAGTTTATGTGTATTTAATGCAACATGTAAATATGATGTGTTATAAGTCATAACACAAACAAATCTGGTGCACTCTGCCCCACACTCATCTATATCACTACTCTTACACAAATATTGGCACAGTAAATGATGTGGACCTTAACAATTCATCACCCTTGCCGTCAAAGATCAGACTTTCGGTTTGGACAATTTCCAGAACAATAGATCTACATTTTGGCAGGATATCTGTACATGTTGACAAGATTAACGGGCATCAGGACCAGGAAAACAACAAAAGCTTTAAAACTCCATGAGACATGAGTCAAAATGTGTAGGGGAAGAGAGATAAAATCCCCTCTAGAGAGATAGTGGTGTGGTTAGAGGGCATGACAAAGCTTGCCGTGATGTGTGCGACTGTCAGAAAATGATCTATGGAGTATGTCCAGGCGAGACCATGTCAACATACAGGAAGCTCATGAAATTGATAACAGTGATAAAAGAACAAACGAATCAGTGTCAATAAACTGATTCACTCACAGGATGGGGTATACAGATCTAGCGCACTCATACAGGAATAAACAACTTAAATCAACCACAAACGCCAGGAATTCAAAGACGATTGGAAAATGTATCGTGTCATAATGCTTTGAAGACCTGTTTAAACTGTTGTCATGTTACATGGTCAGGAAATGAAAGGAAGACGATTAGAAATTAAGTAAAACACAGAAAGAATGAGGAAAGAAAAAAGAATAAAAAGGAAGAGAAATGAAAACAAATGCAAAAACAAGAAAAACCAAAAGAGCAAATGAAAAAGAAAGTAAGAAATGAGAGAAACATACATGTAAAGGAATCAAATAAAGAAACAAATGAAATAAACACAGAAAGAAGGAAGTGCAGTCAGTGCACAACTTGGAAGGAAAATGGAAAATAAATGAAAAAATCACAGACAAATGAAAAAATAAAGGAAATAAATAAAAAGAATATCAAATAAAGCAAAGAGATAGAGAACAATGAAGGAAGGATTAAATAAAAAGGAAAAGGAAGAAATTGAAAGGAAAGGAAAGAACAAAATCAAGAAAGATAAAAAAACAAATATCATGTAGGTGAATTCCGACATGCAGTATTATCAAATATAGCAAAGAGATAGAGAACAATGAAGAAGGATTAAATAGAAGGAAAAGAAAGAAAGGGCAAGAAAGGGCAAGAACGAAATCAAGGAAGATATTTTTATCACATAGGTGAATCCCTACTTGCAGTCTTGTGACAAAGGTTAGAATTGTCCGGATGTCAACACGTGTGACACTAGGGCAAGGTCTTTTAAGACGAGGTAATAGTTTCCTTACCGGTGTGAGAGAAAAGGAACGAGGAGTGGCCAGCAACATACGTGACACCAAACTCCAGCAAAACTGGGTAGGCTCACCGCAGCAGAGGGAGGATGTGGTGGTGTTAAGTGGCGAGGTATGGCTGTCATCGGACTTCCTACTGGGAAGTCATTGGATGCTGGGAGGATGTTTGTGGGAGTATAGGGTAACAAGTTCAGGTGCACTGCCGGCAGTGGATTCTTCAATAACCAGCGGCCAATGGGGGGGGGGGCACCTGCCAACAGTTAGCTCTGCACTGCACGTACACGTCCAAAACCTCACATATCATCTACCACTAAGCACCCTGTCACAACGCAGTTACATACTTTCTGATTTTAGCATGAAGATACATAACTGATACTTCACATAAAGAAGCTCACGGCTCTCCTTATTAGGGATTAACTTTACTTTATACCTTAATTTCAAACTGAACTTGAAACCTCACAAAAGTGTTTTTTACCAGTTATTCTAATGATGGTAGGAATAAATTGGGGTGAAGGAAACACTTTATCCTTACTCTTGGAGGTCACACTTATACAAATAGTCTGGTAGGAAATGGACAGTTATTTGGGATCTCATCCCCATATTCATGAAGGTTAGAAAAGCATCTCATTTCCATAATTTTAGTATCTGACATCCAGCTTCAAACACAATGAACGTCAATTAATAATAACATAAATAAAAGCATTATTAGCAGATTAGCAGATGAACCGTGTTTTGCCATATTTAATTTAGTTCATAGTTTAAGAAGATTTATGGTATTGTGCCATTGAAGTTAAATTTAATACTGCCGGAAACCTTAAATTTTAAGAAATGCTGGAGCCTTATCAAAATAGAAAGCAGTAAAGTAAAAACAGGATGCAGAAATATTGCAAATTCACTCTACCTCTTTCCTTTGTTGAGGCCCCCGTACTATAAATGAAACAGGTATGCGCCGCACTATACATTGTACGTCATTCGCAATTCTTACGGGCATAGATTCATTCAGAAAACAGCACGTTGCCGTCACTTCTCTTCCTCTCCTTCACAATACAGGGGAATTTGAAATGAATTCTCAAGTGAAATTTCCCCTCTTCCTCTCCACTGATTCTGCCGTGTCAATGCATATTGCATGAACAGGCAGAGAGGGGGAAAAAGCACTACTTTTCAAATATTTCCTGGAATGTAAATGAGTCTATTAGGTGGTCAAGTTCATTAAACATGGCATCAGTCTCTAAGAATAGGTGCTAAGGTGAATTGTGTCAAGTCTGTATTTCGAGACAACCCCCCCCCCCCCCCCCCCACATAAACCCCCCTCTTCCACGAATAGAAGGCGTCGGACGGTTAGCAAACCAATTAAGGTGGCTGGCCAAGCCGTGTGGTATGGAGGCTGCGTGCAGACACAAGCAGCATGCTTAATTAACCTCCGCAATCAGACCTTCGATGTGAGCATCCGCTTCCACTGGGCCGTGGTGACACAATATCGGAGAAATAATCAGATCCGGTCGTCTCAGGAATCCATGACGATGGGGAGGTGGGAGGGATGGAGGGACGACGAACCATCGCCAGCACCGGCTAATTTACCCGGTATAAGTAGACCTTGGGTTCCGACTCGCTGCAGATATTTCACCCATCTAATTAATGTTTGCCAACATAATGACTTACATCCTGATCAAGGGTCATTGCATCTTTCACATAATTGTGTCATGTAAAGTAATACCACATACGCACACTTACCCCTAACACTGGGATACCACAGTGGTAGGGTCCGTGGGGATACCCATCGAGAAAGCCGATAGCTTTGTACTTCAACTCCTGAAAGATAGAATTATGGGACTAGCTTTGAGGAAACAATAGATCAACATCATCTAGATTAAATCTACAGAATGTAGGCTTAATCACCACTAAATCCAACACTTCCTTCTGGATTACGTTAATCCCTCCACCACCTCCCCTATTGCAGTTCACTGTCCTTTCTGATTGCCCCCTGGTTGAATGAAGCGTTAATTGTCCAAGGTGTTGACTCAAGAATTCTGTGAATGCACCCAGGTTGAATGTCCGGCCTGGCCCCACCAGCGTTACTCAGCCAAATGGAAAGAATTGTCATCTCTGTGGACTCACTCCATTTGACCTGATAGAAAGCCGAGATAGAGGGATAATTGTACTAAGCCAAATATGTTCAAAGCGCACACAAAACCCCCAGCAATTTTAATATCATCAATATATTTCTACAGGAAGTAGGTAGTTGGTTGTGCCTTTACAACCCATTGGAATGACCCTAGGCCTACTGGATCAAATCCATTGCATTTATAAGTCATATTGGTGGGTATCTCCTAGAGATTTTTGGCATTCACAATTTTCCAGGAATGTATTTAAAACAAGTACAATTCAAATTGCAATTTTAACACACATTGTTGCATATGGACTTGTACCATATCATTACAACATTATAGTCTCTATATTGAATATAAATACCTGTCCAGCATGATAAAATTTATTTTATTAAGGCAATAGCAATACTCTAAAAGTATACGTAACATCCCTTTTTACAGCTTCATGAGATTTCTCTGACCTCACTCTGTATATATCCTCACTCTTTCATCAACTCATTTTCGTAGCAGCTCTTTTCAGAGCTATTCTGACAGAATCAACCTGCCTCTGTCCTTTTCAGGGCTATGGGGTACCATGCATCATATCATTGTTGTGAAAAAGAATATCGCTTGGATGTTTTTTCACTACGGCAAAACCCTTCAATAGCTGTGATGCTGCAATTTATATCACATATTTGTATGTATATATATATATATATTACATGATCAACATAGCAAAATATACAAAGAATATGTGAAATATGTTTGATTGTAAACTGAATGAGGGATGAACAGGATGGGGAGATGGAGGGGGGGGGGGGGGAAGTATTCTCTGGTCAGTGCAGTGGTGGTAGGTTCCTGGAATATGCATTAACCATGGTGGGCATGGGCCATTAATTAGGGAATACAGCCATGATGCTGGATGCGAAGGGGGAGGGGGCTGCCTGATATGATTAGTGAATTAGAGATGAGTGGCACGCCAGTAGCAGCATATGGTTTACACAACGTACATAGACGTTGTATTTGTTATGTCTCTCTCTATCTCTCTCTACCAAGAAAGGTAATGTGATTCATACAGGTTATACATGTACATGCATTCTGTCTGCAATCCATTAGGAGTGGTGCTCTCACGACTGTTTAACAATTTAGGTAAAATACAGAGAAGCCAACAATGGCCACACCGTACTTACAGACATTATATCTCTGCCTGCTTTAAGTACCTATTAATCAGTTATTTAATGGGGACTTCACATTTCCTTGAAGTTCAATTATTGCTATGTACAGTTAGGTGAAGTCTGATGCAACACAGTAAAGATGAATTTCCTATTTATAACACAAAACCCAATTCTTTGAAAATTCAGCAAATAATCATGTAATTACACATAGGCCTTGGTTTATGTGTAGGACAACAACATGTTCTTCAAATGACAATGAGATTGATTTAATATCCAATGATTCTGCTCTCTACTACAAAGAAGTAACATTTTACAATTACCAGTAAACCTGTCTATAATGACGACAGTGAATATCATGATATTATCAAGGAAAATGTGTTTGTTTTCTTCATAACATGTAAAAGTAGTAGGCTCATGACTGCAGTGTCAAAAGACAACGGAAATGAGAAGAAAAGAGAGGAAAACAAATATACAAACAGATTAACAGGCAGGCAGTCATAGAGGGACAGATAAAGAATAGGGAGAAAGAGGAAGGAGTGGAAGGGGGAAGGAGGAGGGGGAGAGAGAAAGGGAGAGTAAGGAGATAGATATATATATATATATGTAGAGAGAGAGAGAGAGAGAGAGAGAAGGGGAAATAAAGAGGGAGAGAGAAAGAAAGGGGAAGGAGGGAGAGACAGATAGAGAGAGACAGGGGAGGGAACAGGAAGAAACAGAAAGAAACAGAGAGAAAGACAGACAGACAGATATGGGCAGATGAAATGATATACAGTATGACACATGGCAGGAAGTTGACTTTAGTCCCAGCTAGATCTGACATGGCCCATATTTGGCCAACAGTGGCCTCAGTTGACCTCCTGTCACCTTCACCTCAATAAAGGTCATCAGTCAAACTCCAGCAGGTCTGCCTGATTGCTTCAGGCTACAGGGGTGATCCCCCACATTCACATCCTGCAGTCAGCAAGGAAATTTGACCCCATGAGGGTTTGGCATTGCATTGGATACAAATGTTGAGGATTGGTTGATTGTATACTTAAATGATAAAAACACCTTCATATTACTCTGTATTTTCAATCTTTCAAATGTATGTTCACATGATGCCCATTAGATAGCTGTGTCATTTCAGGTTTGTCTGAAAAACTTTTTATTCAAAAGTAAACACGCAATCACCATAGCGTGACAACCTGTCTGGCTAGGAAAGAGTTGATGGCAAAGGTCTCACAAGACATAAAAATGGCTTCAAGGTATATTATTGCACTGTCATTGACAAACTTAACACACATACATGGGCATGTATCGTCACATTTGTTTGTATTTCTGCTGCTTTCATTTTGATCTACATAATATCTCATCAGGTCAGAAGTCATTTGCCAACGAATCTGGAGACTTGCCAAAATGTCCGTCCATTTCAATCATTTGCAGATGTGTTTACATGCTGGCACATTGCACAGTGGTGTTGCTATTGCTGTTAAAAGTTACGGGAAATGCAACGAACCTGCGTAGAAAACCTGTCTCCATTGTGCATTGTACATGTATGTACACACAAAGATACATCAATAGCAAAGTGTGGCTGGCTTATTTGGAAGATGTTTTTCCTTCTCTCTCTACCTTCTTTCCTTCTGATCCCATTTTATTCTTTAAAACGAAAGTTCATCTCCTATACATAGGCAGCATAATTAGGAACTGCGGGCATGCCTGAGGGAGGCATGTATGTACACAAAACTAACATTTTCATCGTTTTCAGCGCCCCATTCCTGACTTTTGTTGCTGTGTTAGGAGTGAACTCTGGGTGACCATAAAAACCTCCTCCATATCTCACAGAAATCGTTTCCTTTTGGAAGATTAATGTGTTGGATATCTAAGCGGCCCACAAGCCGTTTGTTGGTGTGTGCATGCATGGGTAGCCAGAGTCTGTGGGCTCCAAGGCGGGTGAGTTTGAACAATGTCAACAAGCCACGGCTACCAATGATTAATATCGCATTTGAATTGGTCCAAAGGAAACCACAAATGAACAACTTAGCGTGTCAATGGTGCTAATCGATTTAAGGCGAAGGGGAAGAATGAACTGTGGAGCAGAAAGGCAATTAGTCAGCATGATTCTGATGACGTAAAGCAATGGCGCAGTAGCATTTCTTCGCTTTTTTTTTCATTTCGATAGATATCAAGTCAACTTCTGGCAGCCATGCCCATGACGTTAACAGTCTGTGGTATCATTCATACTGCCTAACACAAACACCAACATCTGCCAATTTTAGAATAAGTGTAACAATAAATTCCGCTTGGATGAATGTTCACAATGTTTGTACTGGGCTGCACTCTTACAGGCAATGAGCAAGAAATACCCCCCCCCCTCCAACCATTTAGACATAATGTATAGAATAGCTCCAACTGTAGTGTCCACAGATCTATGTGCAAATGCAGTAAAGGCTTCCAATGTGTGGTGATTGAAAATAGATGCTTAAGGCCAAGAAAAACAATGTTTCAAATCCTTACAGCTGATATTCATGACTCTGTTCCCTATCGAGTTGTTATCATTGTTAGGAAGAGATTATGTACAGTGGATAAAGATAGAGCTCTCCTCGAACAGGGATTTCAGATCCACTAAACTGTTCCAGAACGTATCACAAGTATAGAAAACCTGCTCACCGTTACACAAAATGGCTTGTGGAGACCATGCATGAATATAAGCAGTGTTAGTAGATCAGTGCCAAAAATAGGCAATCTTTTATCAGTATTTGACAGACAACCCCCCCCCCCCCCTACATACACTCTCAAGGCTCAACAATATTTTTGGTCATTGGTATATTTCAAGCTTTCCTCGCCTCACATTTATACATTAATAATCTTTGATCAGAGACCATTTCGTAATTTCACTAAGATCGCACAATGCACTGAATAAATACTACTAGACTGCTGACTGGAATTGTTTCATGAAACCTCGTTGGATGGTGGATGTAAAGACATTTTACAGTGTGCCCGGAACAACAATAGAAGCAGATGCACATGGTGGGATGTTTTTTCACTACTTCTCATAGCTGAATAGCTGTTGCCATATTTGCATGATAATAGATTGAAATGTGGTCGACTATCTTATGAATTCCCATTTTACTCTGTGAGTTTGGGAATTGACCTGAGGTCATTTACTAAAAAAGCAATAATCTGCTCATGCGCAAATTGCAATCACGAAATGGCTTATTGCAAAAACTGTTCATATAAATTTAAACAATCTGAATGTCTGATTGCATAATTTCTGATAACACAATCAAAACAACAATACTTTTTTCTTATATCATCCAAAATATCATCTATTAACCCATTCCTAATTTTTAAGTTGCAGACTCCTTCTTTCTTTGTAACTGAAATCACAACTAAGTCTGACAACACAGACAAACATTAGGAAGAAAGGCAGGTTAGTCTAAATTTCCAAACTGCATTGTGAGACAGTGAGTGCAAAAAAGCATACAAAAGAAAAGAAAAACTTCCTGCATGGAGGCTAGGCTAGCATATTGAAGTTGTTGTTTTGCTTCATATAGAGGGCAGACAGACAGGCTTGTGTGCTGAGCTGGTTTTGTTCTCTTTCTCCTTCACTCAGCTGGAAATCCTTCTCAAGGAGGAAGCCTCAGATTAAGGTAATCCCCATAATGGGTGTCCCTTCATGGTGTAAAGGGGGGCTACCCTCTGGTATAATGGCCCTCTCTGCTCTCAGCACATGGTGGGGGAGACGGGACTAAAGATGGGCCTGCCTTCAAAACAATACACCAACCTTCAGCAGATTGGAGCTGGGACTAAAAATGGACTGCACTTTGTAGACTGGAAACAAAGGGGCTACCTTCATAACATGGATGACGGGACTAAAATAAGACTGCTTTCAGGGTAATTGCAGAGCATTCATGAAACATGGATAGAGCTAGAATTAAACTAGCCATTATGTCATGCATTTATGTCCCTAACACCAAGTTATTAATAAAATGCTGATCTCTGGATTTGTGTGCATTGCTATTCATGCAAACATGTAATGCTAGTACTCAAATACTGATGTGTTATTATGCTGCAACTGACCTTTGAACTTTATCAAATCAAACCAATTGATTGTTTGGCCATTCATCACTGTTGAATGAAGTTTGATGTAATTTTTTTGAAATTTGACCTTGACCTTTGTCCTATCTGGCCCCAAATCTACCGGGTAATTAATTAAAAGTCCAACCATTTATCATCAATACACAAAGTTAATTGAAATTCAGTCTGTTATTATACTTTTTATAGTAGTATAATTATTAAGATAATTATAAGTTCTACAAAAACCATTGTCATCTTCATTTCCACGGGTGAAAGTAGTATATGCACATTTAGTTATCAACATCAATGGTATTCCTGCACTTTTCAATAGTCGTGGCAGTACTTCAGCATTTGTGGGAAAAGGAACATATAAAGTAGTTTACCAAAAAGATCAGATACGGAGACATTTAGTAATTGTGAACTTCTGACACGGTAACAAATTTAGTAGAATAAATATGTGATTCAACTGTAGAGACTAATGACACTTAATACAGAAAAACCCTGCTCGCAAAGCCCTTGTTTTACCATTCAGCTTTTCTCCCTCAACAACCCTGCACAGTCCACAGAATTGCAAATTCAATTTTGCAAAATGTCAGAAATGTATGTAATTGATTTTTCATTCGCCGCCAGATTGAGCAAGTCAATACGGGAATAAAGGGAAGAGTAATATTTATTTTCCTGCGCTCCTGTTTTATCAAATTTGCTCCCGCCTGGAAAGGTCGCACCCCTTTTTACGCAAGATGGGATGAAGGGAGGGGGAAGGGAGGGGGGGAGAGGGGAGAGAGGATATTAGTGATATGACGGAGAGGGCAGGATGAGATACCGGCCCCGGCTCTCTGGTAGATATTCGTCAATCCACCTCAGTGTCCTAATTTTTTTTTCTGAATGCTATAGGTACATGTAATGGGGGAGGGGGTGGGAGGAAGATAGCAGCCTAATCTTGTCTGTGGTGATAGTAGACTTCATTGAGGCATACTGTGCAGGAATTGCGCGGGATGGTATCGCCATTACCTCACGCACAGAGAGGGATTTGGGCAGAGAACGAATCAACCTTGCGCTCAAATCTGTATTCACACTGCGTGCAAAGCAGAGCACTCACAAATCATGTACCTCACTCAATTTCATTCAGATAACTTAAGCATTGACATGTAGTGCACAGTGAAACAATATCTCACACTTTTTTCTTCCATCTGCTAAATGGATCTTTTATAGATCAGAGCTACGTTTTCAAAAACAAACATGATCTTTCCCTGCCACTTGTCAATTGCCTACAATAAATATTATCATCCAAGATTTCCTGTTTTATCAAACAATGTAGTTAGCTTATCAACACTCATTGATGGGTCTTATCAGACTGAAGTTCAGCACTTACTGTGAGAAGACTCGGATCAGCCATCTTTACAAAATCATTCCCAAATAAATATTTATCCCTTCGTCATGATTCCCTGATTATTTGTTAGAAAGAAGTGCATAAAAAAATCACAGCTTAGCACAAAGTGCGTCATCATGCTAGCTAAGAAGACAAATTGGGTATTAAAGATTTTCAGGTTCAGTAAGTGCAGTGTATTCAAGACTTAAAGTTTAGGTAGTGAAGACAAAGCTGGCATGACTGTATACTGTACAACTATCGTCTTATCTTACCATTGGGTCATAACAATCTCAATGTGCTACAGAGGGCCCACTCTTTACTCCGTGAGTTTTAGCCTTTTAATAAGGTCTCTTGCATATATTATTCCTCACAACGGCCTGATTCAAGACTGATTTGATCTGAATATTTAATGTTCAGAATTGTTTTTCTCTACCTTTTACCATCTTCTGCTGACGTGACAACCAGTGATTCTATGTTTAATAAATTATACCATATTACATAAGCTGTCCATTATGCTCTAGGACTTACAATAACATCACTGCTCCGATTGGTCAGATTGTCCTGCGAACCTGAATCATGCACAAGGACATCAGGTTTCTTCTTAATGAATAATAAGGAGAGCCCTCACAAAATCACAGGATGTAAAAAAAGGCCCTTTGCCCAATCAGTTGTTATCTGGAGTAAGATGCGAGAGGCCTTGCTAAAAGACTAAGGCACAATATGAGCTGTATACATGACAGTCTTGTGTATACACATCTAAACACAAGACACTGTAATCTGCATCTTGTGTACACACAGGTGGTAGGGGCTCATTATGCTTGTCAAAGAGCCAGGTAATGGGAAGATCCCGAGAATCAGGTGTGGACTTCAACATCCTACTCCTAGACATGTGTGTTTGTAGAGTCAAAGTTGCGCTCATTATAGGACACCACATAGGAAGTATTTAGAGGACAAATAGGAAGCAGCATTAACCTTTCTGTATGCATAATGGGTCATGAGTTACAAGTCAACACCTCAGCACATACTTTTGTACATTGACTCTTGACACACATTTGCATGATGCATTCTATATCGACTGTCCTGTTGATCTTAAAGTGGGTCCCAGACAAACAGCTTGAGGGCACTCCATTGGCAGCAGACTATGCCTGGAGCAACCAAACAGAATCATTCTGATCTAATGGCTAAAATACTGGTGCATGTAGTATGTACATACAGAGCACCTCTAGCTGGGTGGGATCTAACGTAACCTATCAACATTCACATTTTAAAGTGAAAAGAAATTAAATCTATTATCTGGGCTTCCACCATGAACACAATTACACACAACAATCAATGTACACTAACTTGTATTGGAAAGACATCATTCTTAAATTGAAAGGAAGCATTGCAAGTAGGCAATGTGAAGGACATGCATAACTGAATTATGGAAAAATAAGATGTTCAATCATTTAAGCAATCATGAATATGACAACTTGAAGGAGCCTTTTCCTCTTGGTCATGAAACAAGAGAGCACAAACCTACAAAAACATGTAACTTGTAAGTGCATAATATTTGTTCCTATGCACCTGCAAATGTTGACACGGGTAAGTTGATTCAAGATTCTGGCCAAGTGCAAACAGAAAACATGATTTGAGGTGTTTAAACTTTGAGAATCTTTCATTTTTCGCTGTTGTGGCAGAAACTGCCAATCTATTCAGTGCTTCTCTGCCAGACCTAGTTTCCAGTATGTGAAAATGTGAAGAACAATCATACAATAATGTATAGAATCCTCAGACTATTTTTAACTACCAGCTGTTAACCAGAGAATGAACTGCATTTCATAATTGGATGAAAAGAAGACAAAAGCACGATCGGGTCTGAAAAGTCAGAAAAGAGGAGTTACTTTGAACACACAGTACAAAGTTCATGAATTATCAGTCATGGATGATAATCATACAATGACACCACGCTACAAATACTACACTGTGTTTGGGCCTTTTTATAAATCATGAGGTGTGATAGTCCTGACACCTCCATAGCATGATGAAGCTAACTTCAAACCCAAAGCTATGCCAGTGACCAAGACCGCTGCAATAAATATTAAACCCTCTAACTACCATATCTGTATGACACATGCAATAAATCAGTGGGCTTTTCCTGGCTTAGTACTGACAGGCTTAAATGTGCAAATGCATAATATTACAGTGGAAGGGTATAAAAAGTTGTATGGAACTTCAATATTTAGAGGATTGAGCTCGAGTTTCCATGTATGAACCTATACTACCTAGGGCTACATTTTGAAATATCATTAAAAATGTAAATTTTAATGCCATCAAGGCAACGTCTGTAATATCTTTTAGAAATACAGGTAATATTAAACCCCAACTTCCTATTTTTTTCTTTAGGAATGATTTTACAAATAATATAGGAACACAGCATGTATGTATGACAGATGCCAGATTTCAGTTTGTTTTGAGGAAGTTCCTATCTGACCTTTTCCACATGCATTCTTCTTTTGAATCCTCATCAGACATCTAGATCATATCAATGCACGATTGGTGTGAAACATGAACATCCCATAAAGAGGAAGTAATATTTACTTCAGTAAATTACCCAATCCTCACGCCCCACCATTCACCAAAATACCAACATATTTTGTAATCAGTCATACATCTCACTGCGTGCTGTCAGTTTGACCTTGCTTGGTGTTCAAGCACAAACACAGATATCAATTGTCCTCCATAAGCAAAGAGTTGGATTCATACCACTGGTTGACCATGACAAGTTTCCAGAACACTTCCTACACTGCTTTACACAATGTACCAGTTGATGTGAAGTTACACTGTACTATAAAAGGTCTTCTTCAATCCAGTTCATGACTATCATTTTGATCATTTAGGTCTTTAATTTTGTCCATTAATATCATTTTCATGAATCAAGACAACTGCCATGGCACCACTACATTCTGTATCAGCACTCATTGGATCATGAATGGGATTGTGAGATGGTCAAATATTACTTCTGTTAGACTTAAAAGTCCTCATGAAACACTTGTTATATGTCATCTAAAACATAAATATTTTACCTTTCTTACATTTTGAAAATTTCACACCGCTTCTAAAGAGGGCACAGGCCAAATATAGCGGCATCAAATTATTTGATACTGATGTTTTGATAGTTTACCAGTTGACTGGTAGCAGCCATTATACATCTCTGAATCTTAAAGCAGACCAACTTGAAATATTTTTTGTAGCCATTCATACCAAACGTCCCACATTTTGGGCCAGTGAACTAACCATGCAGGGGCACCTGCATTTGTAAGCCATAGTGTCAATATATGCTGGGCACCCAGAATAGCACAGGGGGCATGACACTGAATTTGTAGTGCATATATGCGTGGAATCCGGCCGAGCTACGATTGATCATAGCATCTCATCGACCAGGTTATTTTCACACAAATCAAAGCTGACAAGAAGGAAAAGACTAGACTTACATGGTGCAGAGGTTTTCTGGGAGACACATTGATCTTGAAGACTCGCTTCTGTGCTGTGGAGATGCCATCCAGAACTAGTCACTACGTCTTCATGATCACAACATGTCTTTCCCCACGCCGGAGCACGGTATAAGGCACTTCAGATTCTCTTAAGCCGCTTTCATGAATGAAGCTTGACGCTAGCTCAACAAACGTCCGATCAAAGCTCGATCTATAGCTGTCCTCTAAAACTTGATGTGTATTCACTGTATTCCAGGGAAGGGATATAATTCACCTACATCATGACTGTACACCAGGAGTTGTCTCTTCTCAGCTTCATTCTTATCTTACAAAATAATACACTGCTCTCACTCAGGCAGTGACCAGTTGGAAGTATGTTGTGAATATAGTCACAGCTATATTCAGCACTGAAGAATTAATACATTGACACCAGTGCCTCCTTGGCATGACCACTTGAAGCAATAATTGCAGGCATCATTGAATCTTCACATGCCTAAAGAGCAGGGGTAAACTATACACGCACAGGAGCCCCACATGCCAGCAGCATCATTCAGAACTGGCATGAAAATATCCAGCTACCAGTAGTCACTTCAGAGCATGCACTTCACACACACAGGGCTTCTCCGCAAATGCTGGCTGGCCAGCTACTTCCGATCTGCAAGTGGAGCAGGCCAGACATGCCGCGGAGTGAGAAAGAGAGAGAGAGAGAGAGAGGGGAACAGAGCGCAGCAGCCCACACAGCTGAGCGAACGATTGAAACCAGTGAACCACAGTCATCAGCTTACCTTCCACAGTCCCATTTTTTGCCTTTTCTTTTCACCCCCCTTCTCTCAATCCTTCTCTCCTCTCTTCTCTTCTCCTGTCTCTCCTTCGCCAGCCCCTTCATCACCCACTCACACAGGATGTGAGGTCACAGCAGCCCTGGCCGCCATGCTTCAATAAACTTCAATCACCAAACTCATTTACATACAGATTAGGTCTCATACATTAGATGGCTCTCCACACTGCATGAACCACACACAAATACACACAAACACACACACCTACACATACACACACACACACACACACACACACACACACACACACACACACACACACACACACACACACACACACACACACACGTCTCCACATGCACCACACGCATCCATACAAATCTCTGTTTTCATCCAATATCCCACACACACACACATACACATGCAATGGCACAATACAAACCCCATGTAGAGAGTCCCAGTAGGGTATATATCACTCATGCATTATTCATGAGCTCTGTCCGCCCTCGCTCCCATTGGTCATAATATCTAGCAGTTCTGCCACACTCCATAGTGTGAATGCATTACAAAAGAATTGCAAACTTTAGCTCAAGTTGTCAATCATGCTGTTGTTTCCCCCATAAAGTTAACGATTGTGTCCAACTTTTAGAGGGAAAGGTCATGCAAATTACAAAATAGTATTTTCCCCCAACAAGTTAAACAATTTTTAGAGAAAACAGATTGAAAAAGAAACAGTGGGTTGCTGTCATTGTTGTTAGATCTTATTTGAAAAGTTGCTGAAGTGGAAAACTTCCATCGTCAAACATGATCAGATTCAGAGAAAAGGGAAGTGAGTAATTTTAACGTAATACTTAACGTAATAATTGTTTGAAGGGCACAATGAAAAAATAATCATGTATTCTAGGTAAGATTTACAGATACACGAACGTGTACTCTCTCCCATGAAATTCTTGGCACAAACCTGGGGTCAAAGATAATATGTGCATCAAAAATCAATTATCCTTTCTATACTCGAGCTTTATTTTGCTATTGGAAATCCTAATAAAGAGTCAACTGATTTATTTCCTTTGGAAAGACTACAACAAAAACTAGGCTGATTGGATGTGACATCATGAAGCTAAGACCAAATTCATGTCTGGAGTGCAGACTAGGAGGGGAGCTTGATCTGGTTCAGAGTGTAAGTAGAGCATCTGATAAGACCAGGCCCAAGATTTGTTCAACCTTGATCGTCCAGAAAAGTCCTCTAGCCTTCAGATACTTCCAGGGCATGTTGGAGGAAGTTGAACATATCAAGGGATATATCTAGCCCCCTCTTTAATTGAGCTAAGTTTCAAGGCTACCATGCCAGGAAAATGTATGGATCATGGCAGGTGGAAACCTACGTCACTTCCACTTCCACTTCCTATTGTTTTCCGTTTTTTCGGGAGGTGTGTGTGTGTGTGTGGGGGGGGGGGGGGGTGATGATCTGGGCTACTAGCTTCAAGCTCCAGTCAGATTCAGAAGTAGTTTGCAGATACAAACCCTAAACATAAAGAAGAAAATCACAGAAACAGAAACATCGAATTCAGCAAAATCAGTGATTTATAAGAACCTTGTAGGGAGACATGTTTCAGGACATGGCCACTTTAACATTTTTCATAACTGCTGGAAATGATCAATGTCACAGATGATAATTAAAACTCTTTTTATGTCATCCTGTGATAATGAGATTCAGTCGAAAGCCAAACAGGATATGCACAAGGCTATTCACACTGCGTATAAATGTTACACAAGCAGTGCCAGCTGGCTAATTATCAATCTACAAAACAATTTTCAGAATTCATGGTTAGCAATCTTTGACAAGCAAACATAGTGACCAGGAATCCCTGAACAAACACATCAGCCTTCACCCGACTTTACTTAAAACTGGACAAAGAAACTTCAAGATTTTACAAAATATTGAAGATTTGTGACATTATACAAGCAGATCTATCAAGTGATTTATTAGTCTAAATCTAACTTATTGATTGTCAATATTTCTTAGCGATTTCATCAAGTTTACAATGTACACAAGATGATATAGTCTCATATTGTGATAATGATATGATTATGAAATGATTATGAATTGAAGTACCATTTTTAACTAAAAAATCTATTCGCATTTGGAAGGAGACTGAGAGGCAAGCATCACAATGGAATGTTTTCATGTATTATCTGAATCCTACATCACTGTAAAAGGAGAGGCGTATTAGTGGTACAGACTACAGGAACTATAATCAATGAAGTGAAAGGATGGTTGTATGTATAAATAAATGTCATAAATGGAATCCTTGACCCAATACCCCCCCCCAAAATTTTTTTTTCATTTTAGCCCTCCTGAGATTAATTGAGCACCTAACTCAATACAAAATATATGCAAATTAGCTCAGTATGCAAATTATGCAAATAAAAAAAAACTTGCTCAAGGTTGCCAAGGTGGCAACCAAGCTAAATTTTCCTCAATACCCATCTGGAATATGATTCCATCAAGAAACCTTGTACTTATGAACATGTCCAGGTCTTGTACACAACCCATGGGACCGTCTACAGGACTATTGTTGTTTTTTAAACAGGAAGACACAAACACAGAAGTATCCCCAATTGTCATCTCTCAAACACAATCATGTCCCTGTAATGAAGACATACAATTTGTTTTTCAGATTTGATTCAATCTGACTGATTAAAACAGCACATTCCATGCATGTTGACTTCTGTTGATGCATGTCAGTAATTGCACCACAAAATCACAATCTTTACAATGTAAACAGGTACCCTATATTTTTTGTTTCTTTTTTCTTGAGGACTGATAAGCCCAGCCTTCAAATAATCTTCCAGATCATTATTCTCGTTGTGATTTCATCATATTTATGTAGAAATTAGCTGAAATATCGAAAGAGCTATAATATGCATAATTGTTTGTACAATTTATAGCAATAACTACTGCAATTGCTCACAACAATATCATCATCGGTTTGTAGACAATACCAACTTTATCCTTTCTTCCTTTGTATAACTTGGACAAGTACTGACATAGCAATGACTATTCCCATTTCAAAGGTTCTTAGATGGTATCATGTGAAGACATGTGATGCTGTTGTGAGCAATTGGAGGTAGTCATTCCTAACTAAATAGCACATCAACATTTGAACAAAACCATGAAATAAATATGCTTGTCAGTAAATATGTGATAAACTATTTATCGTCAATAGTAACATTGACAAATGCATGCACTGTAGTGTTAATGGGTAGATGTTTAAACCACATGCTATGCCTACACCAAACTAGGAGGATTTTCAGCAACATGAGCGATACATGACACATTGCTTTTATGTAAAACTTAACAATATTCAATAGGGATTCAATAGGTGGAAGTCTTTGGGAAGGGCAATTTGTAAAGGGTAGACGCCCAGGAAGGAGGATGGGTAAGGAGGGAACAAGGTATCTCCTCTTCATGTCAATCTCTGCGTATCAGCATCCCTGCCACGTGCGTCATAGGCCATGGCTAGCAGAGAGAAGTTGTCATCACTGAAGTTAGCCTTGATTTGAGGCTGTATGTGGGCGTGTCTTTTCTCTCCTCTGCATTCATAATTCAAGGCTGGTGTTATAGACTAGCACTAATGAGGCAGAGAGGATAAGTAGAGGTATTAGTCTGTGCATGGACCCTGTGTGTCTGAATTTACTTATTCTTGAGGCAAAAAGGAAGGAAGCAGTCTACAGACTATGACCTAGACCAGACTGGAGTAAGCACACCTCTTTGGCTCCTTACAACTTTAGTTATTCTTCTCCCCAGGTGGCAAGAACACACCTTCTTGTCCCGTTTTCAACTAAAAATCTGAACAGAAAGAGTTCCCTTCCCCTCTTTTTTCTCCACCCCCCCCCCCCCTGACCCCCTTCCTCCCACACTTTTTCTTTCTCTCTCTCTGTCTCTCTCTTTCCCCTGTCACATTGTACACCTCCCTGTTTTAGTCTAGGATCTTACTTCAAAAAGAAAGTAGATACCACACAATAAAAGATGTCTGACACAGGTTATAACCACTAACCACAACTGTCTGTAGATCTTTCTTGTGGTGAACTATTTCTACGAGGGATCACAACAAATGTCTAAAGATGAAGTGTCTTAATCTCGCTTTTCACAACTACATCAATAGTTCATGCTAAGATCAATAACACACCACTGCCATCCATAAGATGAGATCATTAAGAGCATTTACCTGATTACATGTATTGATTTACAATACCTTTCTATAGTTTGAACTTTGTAATTTTGTGCAGAGGGAATGCAGTCAAACTGTATGTAGGCTTGAAGTCATGTGATGTAATGTAATGTATAAGAATGGATATATGTTCCCCTTCTGTATCCTCAACCCCCTCTTTCTTCCCCTGACTCTCTCTCCATCTCTCTCCCCTGTGTGTGTGTGTGTGTGTGTGTGTGTGGGGTGTGTGTGTGTGCGCCCCTTTCTCTCTCTAACCCTGTCTCTCCTCCTCTATTTGACTGTCTGTCTGTCTGTCTCTCTCTGTCTCTCTCTCTCTCACTCTCATTCTCTCTCTCTTTCTCTCTCTCTCTCTCTCTCTCTCTCTCTCTCTCTCTCTCTCTCTCTCTCTCTCTCCTTCCCTCCCTCTATCTCTCTTTCTTTCTCCCCCTCCCCCTGTCTCTATCTCTATCTCCCTCTTATCTCTCTTTCTGTGTATCATTCCCTCTTGAAAGTTCCACAACCTTAGATGCAATACTGGAAAGAATCAATCAAAGTGAAACTGCTTGAGAGAGTACAGACCCATATTTTGTTCCTAAACTGAGTTGAAATGTGAATCTTCCGGAATGAGGAATCACCAGAGTCCTGACCTGTGTCCACAAGGATCATTTGGGGGGAGATCGTTCTACCGATGAAGCGCACCCTATTATCTCCCTCGGTTAAACAAAAGATGAGGAATGACAACCTCAAGACATAGTTCAAGACATTCCAGCAGTATGACACAACCAGCTGGGATGACCTGAAGTTGCGTAGGGTTCATGCCCTCCTTATAATGATGTGGTTGAGCCATGGCCATGATATGTTACAGACCAATAATCATTCCTGGTACAGATGGCGTGATCAGGTGGATTTCTGAGTAACATTCAGATATTTCTTTTTACAAAGTGAAAGCACTGAAGTCCCCCCCCCCCTCCCCCCCCCCCCACAAAAAAAAAAAAAAAAAAACAAGTACAAGCTATTTGGGAAAAGAAACATAGTAACAAAAAAAAACAGGAAGTCAGGTAGATACTTTCATTCAGTTCCACATTAAAAACATCAGTTCTTTTATATAATTGTGTCATCAGAATTTTCAAACGAGATGCACAAAAGGAATTCAAACTTTAGGAATAGCCGACCAATCGCAAGGCCAGATGTGTGAGTCTAAAACCCAATAGACTTCTCAATTCAAGACACTGATGAGGGGAGGTTCTAGCAATATTATGAAACACATCTAAAAGGTTTATAAATTTATGTATGAATGAAGACAGAATATCAGTCAAAATATATTCACAGAAGTGATTATGATGACTAGAGGTCAGTATTAAAATCTCTCAATAGAGCAATAAAGAAAGAGATGACCAAACTCATTGTTGGCACCAACTTTATTACAGCAGGATTTAGATTTAGAGGCTTCTGAGAAAGATCAAATTAGAGCATTTAGTCAGCTTTTATGGCCATTAACCTTTTGAGCGAAAGACAAAATGATGCTCTATGGGATTTGTGTGTATCGACGGTGAAATAATCCACCAATGGCATATATTAAGAAAATTGTGCAGTCCTGATCGGATCGAGTGCTCAAGTTTGTGTTCATGGAGTGGGCTTCATTTCTTCCTTGGCTCAATCCCCCTCATATACTATGAACATCAACACTTAAATCCCTATGAACGCTTTACTAACCACTCCCTTTAAGAGGTCTGTACCACAAAGGCACACTTTCACTTTTACATGCATGACATGATGTTCCAAGCACGCTCTCTACTGTCTTCATCCTGCCATTACAAACAATGGGTTGATTTAGTAATCTCATTAAGACAGGTAAAAGTAGCATAACGGAATGTGCTCTTCCTTGATGATCACCGCTTGTTCTCCACACATTATTCCTGTTTAGATTTCAGCAAAAGGTCTTTCTCTGGTGATTTCAATTTCCTGTAAATGAATTAAATGAATGTCCGACTTGTTTTCCATTTATGTACAAGTCCGGACCTGATGCAGGTAACTCTCGCTATAAAAGAGGTATAATATCAATTGATGAGCAATAAATATTCAAGCTCAGGAAATCCTTCAGAAAATATTTCATACTACTGATTGAATCTGAAAAGCTCCCCTCTCCCCACTAACACACGCACACAAACACACACACACACACACACACACACGCACACACACACACACATTTGTATCTTTTCTCTTCCTCTCTCTTCTCTAGCAACTTTGCTACAACATTTGTGAACTAACAAACCGTCATTGTTCAATGTTTATTTCCCTAAATGTGCCAACAAAAAAGCCCTATACATGTGAACCGATTCCCTAAATGCTAAACTTAGCTCTGATAAAAGAGATATCAAGCCACATACGTCACAAAGTTCTTTTCCTTGGGTTTCCTTTTTGCACTTGTTCAGAGAAAATTGTGGTTAACAAGAAATGATTAACCTGAATATAAGAGGAAAGGGGAAGAAAAAGGAAAGATGGCAATTCTGTGGAGACATGGAGGAAGCCACGATTATTAATTTTAAGAGGATTGGCAGTGGTGACAAAACCCCGTCCAGAAGTGGTAAACCAAATTACTGAAACCACGCAGCAGCCTGGTCATTCAGCCCCTCTCCAGGAATGGTGACAGCGGACAGGAACTGTTTCATTTTTCAAGGAGACCAATTATACCCACATCACAAAACTCAGGAGGACCTGTTTCTAGGTAGCGGCAGGAAACTGAGCTTGAGTGGGCCCAGAAAATGGAGGCATTTAAACCTTCATTGACCCATCCTACCCTTTCTCTTCTCAATGGGGACATGACGGGCACTACTGGGTCTGTTACACAATCAGACGTGCGGTGGATATTGTGAATTTGCAGAAATAAAACACTCCTGTCTGAAAGAGAAAAGGGGAACTCGTCAGCAGCAGCAGTGGCATCAACAATGGGTATTTTTCTGGGGAGGGTTAATTTAGCATTGTACTGTGCCATGGTCCGATGTGGTTACGGTCGGTTGTTGTGGTTTTCCCAGAGATGATTTTTTTCCCCCTTCCGTTTTATTGATAGCAATGCAGGGGTATTGAACACCTTCGTGTTCCAGACACATCAGGTATCTTATTGTGTTGACTTTCACAAACAAATATTTGTAGTTCATTATTCTTGGATATGTGTAAATTGCATAGAATGCCTTAGACAAAACTCATTGGGGAAAATCATGTGATCAAGAACTTATTTCACTCTGGAAGAGTGAGAAACAAATACTTAAGATGAAAAAGGATGAATAAAATGGAAACTTTCTAAGAGAGAAAATATAAAACCATGGTAATTTAAGATTAATTACTTGATTTTAAAATGTATTTATGCACTGTATTGGAAGAATGACAAATTGCACAAAACTGTAATACACCTCTATAACATATGTCATACACCATCTTCAATACAGTATATATTGCCACAATAAGGAGAGATTTTTACTTTTCCTGAAAACGTTCATGAAGCTACAACTGAGAGATTTCATTCATATCATCATTAGGGTATACTGCTGATCCATGTTAAGTTTCATGATTTGAAACATAGGGGATAGAAGGGGTGAAGATTATGGGCCCCACAATCATGGCCATCATGTTTGATTTCAATCATTCAATCATTTTGAGAGGATTCCTTCCCATGATCCTCCTGAAACCAAATAAGAATGTGTCGTGTGGTCACGCCAGAACAGTTCTGACGGGATTCTGGGTCCTGTAATCTTAAACGCTGCCACCCCTTACCTTTACGCTTACTAGTCATCTTTATAGCCCCTTGTGCAAGACTGCTACAATGAGCTCTGGTATATAAAATGGGCAAACAACATATATAAGTACTGATAGTTATCCTCTAATGACCCCACAAATTTCCCTTGCTTTGATTCTCCTCATACAATTCTGATGAAGAGGTTTATTCCCTTCAGGCTGGAACCCAGCCAAGATAGCAGTTACTTCAATGGACAGACTCCCCTCGTTTCCACCCGAACACAAGCACTGCCTGAAATAAGTGTTTGCAAAATGCTCTAATTATTGATAGACATTTGAAACAGCAGCATAGCCTAATTCCCAGACCTTGGGGTTTGTTTATGTAATCCTGACAGTCATAACCAAAACAAAATACAAAATGATTGCATTGTGAATAGGAATACTAAATAAGCCCATACTTCTCTACATGTATACATTAGATTCATTCATCTGTTCAAAAATGGCAGAGCATATATATAGTCTTCACAATTCTTGACAATGCTTTACAGGTTGTGCAGATCCATTTTATGGGCATAGAATAAATAATGCTGTTTAAATACAAAATCAAACAGAAGAAAAATAATGGATGAGACCTTCCGGCAGACCAAAAGAACTAAAAGATGACTTTTAGTTGACTCAGACTGACAGTTACATTTAATATTGACTTATTATCAGGTCATCTATAGTCTGGTATTACAGACCCCTATACTTACAACTGCCTTTCGATTTAAAAAGTAGTTAAATCGGATTAATGCTGATAACAGATTCATAGATGAGTCAGAGAGGCAAAGAATGAAATAGCTTTTTATCCATTATTTGAATTATGGCAAAGTTTCATTTTTCACACACTGTTTAACAGAATTTGGTGAAGTCTGCAAAAGGGATACAATACCCATAATCCATGATGACTAAATCAGTCACCTTTTCTTCTCAAGCACATTTCTGTTATCACCTTTTCCGTGGACGTGTTATGAAACATGTTCCTTTTGGCTCACAGCCAAGCTGTATTGTCATGAGATTTTCCTCTTTTTTTTTAAATTCTTCCCTTGTCGTATTCTGTTTGCATAATTTGCTTCATGAATGGGTATGCTTCATGCTTGGCGGGCTTTCAATGCACCCGTTTGAAAGCCTGCTCTCACACAAGTGACTCACCTGAACTTCTTTCGATTATTTTCAATCACTTTTATCTTTTTTCATACCATATTTACGCTCCAAAGGCAACCATCGAGTCAAAAACATTTATGCAGTAACCTTTGTGGTTACATAAACCCGTCCACCTAGAAAATGAAAGATAATAACCTCCTGTTGTCTGTGTCTTCTTTGTATTTGTGGGTGGTTTGGGGATTGAAGAATTACAATACTTATTTGAATAATAAAAATTGGAATATACTGTCAGATAATACATCATAGGTGCGATTGCACAGTACAGAAATACATGTCAGTTGACATCAAAATTCTGTTACTGTTTGAGAGCAAGGAAAAAAATGGCATAAATACTATATAAGGCACACAATTCCCAACAGGTTGCTTCCTTTCATATTCATTCACAAAAAAACGGATTTTTGACCAGCTTTTACATGCCTAAATTAAAGTCCCCAAAAATATGCGAGAAGCATCTCCTAAATTCCCTGCCCGTTACTACACGCTCATCTAATTATGACGAGACTGAAGCACAGCAATGCCGTGGCTGTCCAACTTGATTTGGTAAGCATGCCGGGCATTCGCCGCACCCCTATTGCTTGCACAGCAGGCTGATATTAAACACAGTGCCTGCTCTAATATTCATCCGGAAATGTTAAAGGCGACACAACAATATATCCAGTCATCTAGTTAACTGTCTGGAGGAAGACGTGTACGAAAACCTTCTCCGTTTGACCGTTGCAATGGCATTATCATATCAGTTTCCGCTCTTCATCAGACGTAACGAAAAAATCAATAACATCAGCAAATACGTGGTTATGTCAGAAAATATGGAAGATGGATGTTTTACAAATGAGAGGAGGGTTCCAGGAGATGGGGGTTGGTTTGCGATCTTTACCAGTCTCTGTTCTTTGTTGCGGTTTGGAAAGACTGGTTTGCAATCCTGAACCATATGGTGACCATTTCCTGTTGCTGAATCTTTAATCACATGGAATGCCATTGATATCAGATGCAATTAAACCACTGATTCTGTGGCTGATGAAGACAAGGTGCAATGCCCATGTGTTCATCGCGACATCAGTCTTCAATATTACCCTCTTCCTGTTACGATACCAATAATGCCATCCATGATAATCTGACAATCTAATCCTAATTCTATTCTGTTCCTGAAGGATTATCTCCCCCCCCCCCTTCATTCTCCATTCTCCCATCTCAAAACTTAAACAAAAATGGGGAGGTATGGGCGAAGGGGAGGAGCATAAGTGAGGAATCCAGTTAGAAACACAAGTACTCCTTAAGAACCTGACCTTTCCTTTTCCTGTGGATATGCTCCAATTTCATGTTATCTACAAGTTCATTGGATAATTTCATTGACCAGTTCCTAAATTCTGTGCTGCATTACAATTTATATTATTGAAAAGCAAATGATGTCTTCCTAAATTGACCAGTTGGCCAAACCCTTGTTGCCAAACGACAGGAAAAACAAGTGAATAACACACAGGAAGGAAATAGAAAACCTAGGATTATGACGAGAGGGAAAAGCAATGCTGGAGAAGCCAGTATGGCAGAGTGACTTTATGGGCAGGAATCTCCCCTATATGGCTACACTATTAATGTCAATATAGGCGCTTCGTGCTCAATGCGATTTGCCAGGTTTTTTTCCCTTCCCCCGCAAGCCGGAAGCTTTCAATATTTCATCGCCCAGATGACTTGGCTGCGAGTCAATTCTCCGCTCTCTCTCTCTCTATCTCTCTCTTTTCCTCCCATCTCTCTCTCATTCTCTCCTGTTCCTCTCTGACTAAATTTGTTACGTTCTAATGGCATTCTCTATTCTCCCATCTCACTTTTGCCTTTTCCTTTTCTGCTCTCCCTCTTCCTCTCCCTCTCCCTCTCCCTCTCCCTCTCTTTCTCTCTCTCTCTCTCTGCTTCCGGAATACCCCCCCTTCTACATCATGTTACTCTCTTCATGAGAATGTGTTAGAGGGGAAACACATTAGCATCTAGCTGCTGGGTGGCAGGGTAATGCATGCCATGTTGCAGGCAGGAGAACGAACAAGAGAACGGACAAACGAACGAAGGAAGCCAAGTAGAAGTGTACCTGAGGGAAACAGCTGCAGGAATACCTGCTTCCCAATGACAGCTGATACGGGTGCTGTGCGCCACTACATTTTATAATGATAATGTGCACATTTTATAATGATACTGAGATGGAAGACATAAAATGATATGTTGAAACTAAGCATTGAAGGGATTTTCCCCTGATAGGATTACTTTGCGCTACATTAGGGTTTCTTTCATGCGTCTCCTCTAGGGAATACCAATGTATCACCATTTTTTCCTCTCATGTCTTGACATATGTATGAAAGAATGTGCTTATTCTATCAATTCAGACTTTTGACTCAAAATACCAAGTTATAATATTTGATGTGGATTAAATATACTGCCTTACTGGTGATTTTGTAAAGCACCATCACATAGCCTCACTGTGCTTGTGATGTGCATGAGACTTGTTTCAAGTTTCATAATTTAAAATGATTCCATAAATACATTTCACATACAAAATTAAGATATTTAATCCCTACAGTATGTACGCTAAGTAATCTCCGATGGCGCATGAAGAAAAATCATTCTGGTGAAATATGTGCATTTTGGAGGTTTCTGGGTTGTTTCTTTGTATTGTTTTCATCATGTTACATGTATGTTCATGGAAAATAAAATACAGTTACTATTACATATATATTAATATACCAAAAAATAACTTCAAGTCTTGTTGCATTTGCCAATTCTCTCAGGTCCAAACTATGAAGTTTTTCCTCAAAATTTAACTAGCTTGCTCATTATCATATCATCCTTTATATATAAAGATATACACTATATAGCACAACACAGTAAAGAGTAGTTATCTAAAACACAACTGTTTCTAAAAACTGATTGTTACATTAAAAGTAAATGAACAAACATAAAATCAAGTAATGAGCACAAGGACCGGCTTGTGGTTATGTTTGTTTTGGTGAGTTTGGTGAGTTGGTGAAGATGCATGTTGCATGTACGGACTGAACATATTAAGTCTGACGTTTGGTGAAAAGGATTCATGAAAATCAAATAAATTTAACAGAACCAATCTTTACTGTAGATATCTGTTAGTTGTTACATTTTTGGTTGGTGAAAATGAGTATCATGTATGTGTGGAGTGTATGCGTCACGTCTGCAGTACGCAGTGCAGTGCAAATAGGCCAAAATAAAATTAGAACATTAATGAGCATCTTGCAAATATCCTGTAGTGGCTGCTGTGAAGGTTGATGAAGTCCGCCTATGTATGTGTGTGGGGGTTATACATTCTCAGTCTACAGGATGAAGTAGTTAAGTCACTTCACCGTTCTTCCTCCGATCCGCCCACTCACGGCCGGGCAGGCTCTGAGATGCTCGTACAACCAGCGAAAAGGTCAGCCGGCTCATCTTGTGGGCTCCGGAAGCAGGTCGGTGGCGGTGAAGATTACGGCCCGGATTTAGCGCATCCCCACTGCCCAGCGCCCACACTGCAGCCTGACACACAAGGGGAGGGGGGATCTGCCTTTAATCTGCTGCAAAGTAGCGTTATTGATTGCCTATCTTCCTGCCGAGCTATGAGGGAAATGAGCTGAATGCATCGGTAATTGAAACAGTCATGTTCTTGACATGCCCTACATAAACACAGACTTGCACGTGTATCCATGTATAATCAAAATAAATGGAGGCCACTACAATTGTTTTTGTTTTTTGAGCCGGTTACATTTTGTTTTTTCGCACAGTCCTCGTGCTTCGCGCATCAACAGAAGACTAACACCATATCAATCTTATGTAATGAATTATAGTTCATTATTCAAACAGTGCAGCAAACATTAATCATTTGAGTGTCCCACAAAATTATAATTTTTCTCTTCAAGAATTGCTCCCTCTTCTCTCCATTTCTCTCCCCCTCACTAATTGTCTTCCTTTCTTTCCCTTCTTTCTCTCTCTCTCTCTCTCTCTCTCTCTCTCCTCCACCCCACCTTTTTCTTAACCACATCTTGCTCCATTCCTCTCCCCCTCTCTTTCCCTATCCTCTATCTCTCTCATTCTTTTTATTTTTCTTTTTCTTTTTCTTTTTCCCTCTCCCCCCCCCCCCCCACCTCACTTTCTTGTCTCTCTCTCTGTCTCTCTTTGTCTCTTTCTCTCTCATTCTCTCTCTCTCCTCTCTCTCTCTCTCTCTCTCTCCATCTCCTTCTTTCTTTCATTATCCCATTCTCTACTGTTCTCCCTCCATCCTCCCCCTCTCCCCTCCCCCCTCCCCCCACACCCCCCCGCCCCCCCCCCCCCCCCCCTTCATGTTGTCTGGCAGGCAGACTGCCTGGGCTGATCATGAAGGTGATCATGAAGGAAAAGCTGTCTACTGTCAGGAGGAAGAAGACCAGGGAGACGGCAAGAAAAATTGAGAGTCAGCTGCCGTTCTGCGATCAATATGTTGTATTTTGTTCAGTGATGTAGCACAGGAAATGGGACACGTGACCTTCTGCCATCTCAGGGGTTTCCTGGAAGTATTTGTGCTGACAAGCTCATGTCTTATTGATCATCACCTTTTTCCCATCTTCCCTTCTACTTCACTCTGCCTATTTGCTAGTTATTATTTTCCGCCAGCCCGGTGTCGAAAGTAGCAGCACGGTTTGTGCCATTATCTGCTTATTCTAAATTAAATCATTGGACATGCCAAATGAGATACAGATGAAGCTGCTGATGATGGGGATGAAAAGGATAAGATTTATGACAATGACATGATTATGATGATAATGCTAATGACATGGATGATTAAATGTCATAATCTTGCCACATGATATGCCATAAACCAGTGGGGTATAAAAGCTTCCCACCTCTCTGTCCAAACCACCATAACAAATTAAAATCCCCATTATCACTATCCGCACAAAAATAATGTACCCGAGCTGAGCTTCAATGATTGGAAGTGATAGGATACATCTATAGACTATCAAAGCATTGCAATCATGCCTCAGTCTTCTATCCTCTTCCCTTCTATAAAAAGCAGTCTCAGCGTAGCACTATAATTAACGGGCGAAAGCATTTCTTCGGTGTACGCAAATTCCGCTGAATCGCATCGTGTTTCCCGTGAAACCGCCGGGGAAGTGTCTTAGCAAAATTGTGCTATCTCGCTCAAAATAGCTCCAAATAACAAAATCTCAACGTTATGTTAACAGGAAAGAGTTGTTCTCAATTGTAATTACATTTTGGGGAGTTTCATGTCATGAAACATCATAGAAATAAGGATGAAACATAGCACTAAAAAAGAAAAAAAAAGCTTTTAAAAAAGTCTTTAAATTTCATATTTGTAGCAATTGCTCCAAAAATTGAATTGCAGTTAACCCTTACAGAAATCCAAGCTTGCAACAAGCTTGCAACAAGCTTGCGGTGAGCTTGCAGCAATCTTAATAAGCGTGCGTTCACAAATTTAAGATTGCAGACCTTGCTTGCAATCTTGCTGCAAGCTAACCGCAAGCTTGCAGCAAGCTTGCAGGATCTGTAGTTGCATCCTGCAAGCTTGCAGTGAGCTTGCAGGGCCCGAGGTTGCACCCTGCAAGCTTGCAGCGAGCTTGCAGGGCCCGAGGTTGCAACCTGCAAGCTTGCAGCGAGCTTGCAGGGCCTGAGGTTGCAACCTGCAAGCTGGCAGCAAGCTTGCGGGATCGGAAGTTGCACCCTGCAAGTTCGCAGCAAGCTTGCAAGGCTGGACGTCATATCCTGCAAACTTGCTGCGAGCTTGCAGGCCTCATGTTCTGCAAGCTTGCAGGGTGCAACCTCGGGACCTGCAAGTTGGCAGGACTCAATCTTAGGTCCTGCAAACTTGCAGACTTGCAGGACACGTGTTCTGTACTAGTAACCTTATTCCTCTAAGCTTGCTGGACATAAACATGGTTACACACGTACGCTTGCAAATATTTATGTAAATATAAGGCCCATAAGCACCACAATTGCACCCTGTAAATTAACACAGTACATTACTTGATAAATGTTAGCACATGACACTAATTCATGCATACGCCCCAAAAGTATCAAATCATATTTAATCATTTCAAGCCCCTTTCTTTTTAAATCTTCACTAAATCTTTAGTGTTTTAATAATGAAACTAGACAATATACAGACACTAACAACTTATTGTTCTGACCCAAGCCAGAACTCAACATCACCTATATAGCTGAGTTAAAACAGATATTCATCTGATATCCATCCCTTGCCATAGATATGCAGTTTTGAAAATATTCTAATTATCTTCATTTAGATAGAGGTCACATGTAAGTGACATGGAACTTAACATTAATATATGACGAATGCATGCCTAGATGCCGACCAAGACCAAAAGGTAAACAATTATTGCATTAAAGATAATGTTGATATATTTTTGCCTGTATTCAGTTTACATTTCAGTGTACATTACCATTGTGGTCCAAATCAAGATCCATTATTGTTTGTTGTGGCCACCCAGGTCAAAATTCCCATAGAAACCAGTAGGAACCAGTAGAGACTGCCTACTGGTCCAGTAGAGTCTACTGGTCTGAAGAGGAACTACGAAATCAAACCAGTAGAAACCAGTAGAAACCAGTAGAGTCTAATGTGTTGAAGACCAGTAGAAACCAATAGAAACCAGTGAGATCTAATGGTTTGAGAAGGAGTGTGAAAAAAACAAAGTCAAACCAGTAGAAACCATTAGAGACCAGTGGATTCTAATGGTATTGAAGACCAGTAGAAACCATTAGAATCCACTGGTCTCTAATAGTTTCTACTGGTTTGATTTTGTTTTTTTCACACTCCTTCTCAAACCACTAGATCTCACTGGTTTCTATTGGTTTCTACTGGTCTTCAATACCATTAGAATCCACTGGTCTCTAATGGTTTCTACTGGTTTGACTTTGTTTTTTTTACACTCCTTTTCAAACCATTAGATCTCACTGGTTTCTATTGGTTTCTACTGGTCTTCAATACCATTAGAATCCACTGGTCTCTAATGGTTTCAACTGGTTTGACTGTTTTTTTCACACTAATAGAAACTAGTGAGATATAATGTTTTGAAAAGGAGTGTGAAAAATTCAAAGTCAAACCAGGAGAAACCATTACTAATAGAAACTAGTGAGATATAATGTTTTGAAAAGGAGTTTGAAAAATTCAAAGTCAAACCAGGAGAAACCATTAGAGACCAGTGAAACTTAATGGTTTGAAAAGGAGTGTGAAAAATACAGAGTCAAACCAGTAGAAACCATTAGAGACCAGTGAATTCTACTGGTGGAGACCAGTATAAACCAATAGAAACCAGTAAGACCTAATGGTTTGAAAAGGAGTGTCAAAAATTCAAAGTAAAACCAGTAGAAACCAATAGAAACCAGTGAGATCTAATGGTTTGAAAAGGAGTGTGAAAAATACAAAGTCAAACCAGTAGAAACCATTAGAGACCAGTGAATTCTACTGGTAATGGAGACCAGTAGAAACCAATAGAAACCAATAGAAATAGAGATGCTCATGAATATTCATGCATGTATTTACGTGTCCTAATTTTGTACTTTTAAATAGATAACCTCCCCCTAACCAGATAAAAGGAATTTTACCAAGTAATGATTTCAAGTTTAAACATAAAATAGTGAATGTCACCTACTTAAGTGAAGGCAATAATGATAATAACAACAAAAATGATCTTCTTAAATGTAAGTTGGGTAACCAATATCTTATGAACCTTATAACTGTACTGCTATATATATGAAAGTCTGTGAAGGAAAGACCAGGAATTAGGATAGGTATAGGATAGAATAGGAATAAATATAGGATAGGATAGGATTAGGTTAAAACGATAAGGAAATATGCCATAATTCGGATTATAATATACTAAATTTAAATCGATATTTCATCAATATTTTTAATTTTGATTCATATTGGTCTCCTGATGGCTCCAGTAGGTATTCTACTAGTTTCTACTGGTAAGCTTGCGGCAAGCTTGCAACTAGCTTGCGGCAAGCTCACTCTGCAAGCTTGCAGGTTACAAGCTCGCTTGCAGTAAGGTTGCAGGTTGCAAGCTTACTAGCTTGCAGCAAGGTTGCAGGTTACGCGCTATATTCTTTGCCCTGATTGGCTAATAAGTTATCTCATTTGCATTTTTGGAACCATGCAAGCTAGCGGCAAGCTTGCAACCAGCTTGCGGCAAGCTTGCAACCAGCTTGCGGCAAGCTTGCAACTAGCTTGCGGCAAGCTCACTCTGCAAGCTTGCAGCAAGCTTGCAGATTTTTCTATAAGGGAATGATTTATCAAAGTATATTCTAACTATGTTCCAAATTTCATTTTCTGATTTTTCGTCGCACGGTTGTGTCGTTAAAAAACAAAAGCAACCCCATAGTCGACCCATCGAATATCGGAATGGTCCATTGGCAAAGCGTGTACAAGGCGTGCGTGGGTTCGGTATGGGAGCAGCCTAGCCGACTACCGGTGCGTTACCTGAGGTAGCTGGCAATACAACCGGTGTGGTTCAACGTGAGGCAGCTAGCTGCCTATGTGAGAGGCAGTGCCAATGTTGTCTTGCGATTGTCCTAGCACGACTGTATAAACGTGATAAATGTGACTACTTTGCAATACAACCGAGAAGTGAGCTGATGTATGGGTGTAGACATGACTACGTCAGAACTATCTATGGGTATACATGCCTCTGTAACTGTGTAAGAATAGACGTATTCCAAAATTACGGAAGGTTATTTACCTGTGAGCTTGTGAATTCTTCTAATACATTTTCTTGCTGGAGCATTTTAGTGCAAAACATACAGATAAATGTCATAATTGAAAGAGATTGTAGAATTTAAACAAAATACGCCTAAACTTACTTTAATACCTACAAAAGCGTATGGGTCAAGAGTGCGGAACCTCATAAGCTTTAGACAATGATAAGCCTACATTTGCGGGAAATACGCATCCCCCGACACGCAGTGTGATCTGCGTGTGCGCATTGCTCAATCGTAGATGTAAAACTCCAGCATTTTCGTAAAAAGTCTGAGGTTTCTTTGCTCAAAATTTGACACAAATCCTAATTGCTCCAACACGAAACTTCGTGGAGAGGGAGACTGGGGTCTAAACTCTAGTAACATGTCAATCATTTGAAGATTTATTCGGTCGCAGACTTGTGTCGGGAAAAAATAAACACCTCTTCACTCGTTCAATCAAATCACAAAAATATTCATTAAAAAAAAAGTACTGCGTCATATTTATTGAAAATTCATATATGATATGATATGATATGTCTACATCCATGGTGAAAGTTACATGAATTTAGATGGAAAAATAACGGAGATATGCGAAAATCAATTTTCAGAGATTTCATCACTCAATTCCGCACGCGTGCGTTTTGACCGTTGGAAATTCAAAATGATACGCCCCTTTTCGTCGTTTTAATTATAGTGCTACGCTGAGCCTGAAAGGGTGAATTCAGCTTGTCTATGTGTCCAACCTTCTTTTGCTATGGAGTAGAAGTAAAAAGGCATCCCTGACTCTATGCAATATCAGAAAACAAACTGAGACTACTGTGCTGAATGACCTTTAAAGTACAATGTACTGCTGGTGTACCTTTAAGTTAATCTTGTTTGCGAGTCTGTTTTCAACCTCAAGATCTTAAAGCTGACCAGAGGAACAAACTGTGGTTTCATAAAACCCTGAGGTTTCAGCTGTTTAGACATAGGTCTCCTTAAAATCTGACCACACAAACAGAATTAACATATTTTCAGTCTGGGGTAAGTATGGAGACCTTCATGATGACTTCTGCCTCATTATGTTTACAACTAGCCATATATAGAACCCTTATCAGTAGTAAGCAAACAATTTTCCTTCAAGTTAGAACTTGGGAGTTGTGATGACTCTGACTGAAGGAGTGGACAAATAAATAATGATGAATCATATTTCTAAGCCTATGTAAGTTGTTTCATTCGAAGAAACTGAAAAATTATGTCAACAGGCAATATCTTGATGCAAACACCTTTGAATTCATCAATATTTTTCATGATTATTTGATAACCAAATTTGTTATGATTTCCAATCATATCACTGTAGCATACACAGGGATCTGAATAAATATTTTCAAAACAGTTCTCCACTTTCTATTAGCGAAGAAGTCTACTGAAAGTGCCACAAAATGCTGTAACATTATAAACATACTGAAAACATTTACATGCTTCTTTATATTTAAGTATTTATTAGGGTGAATCATCAAAAATCACAATATTTGCAAATGATTCGCAAGATAAAGCAAATAACGGCTGCAATATGATGTAAGAATCCTGCAGAAGACACACAAGAAATGGACAAGAAGAATACAATAGTAATGGAGGAAGGAAGAGAATAAACGAGAAATACAAAGGCCAATGCATAGTTCAACCAATTTTACACCCACAATCCCATCACAAGAAAGACCCTCCCCTTCCACATGGGAATTCTGTCACAAACTATTTATCAAAATACAGCAGATGTGAAAGGAGTCATAATCACACATTTAGCTAAACAACAAAGTCACTTTCATGGAAGTGATCAGAAATCATGTTTCTCTGCATGCATTCATGATTGAAAACTAGATCCTCACCAGGCAATTCCAGTGAGCCTTGAGGGTCAGTTGATTCATGCCTGTTTGCTATGGCATTCTTGCTGGAATTAATCAAGCATTTTCTGTGTTAACTAGCTTGTTTGCTGCCTGCTAATGCCTTATGTCCACATGAACTGATATTGACCCCATAGCCACATTACACCTGTGTGTGGCCCAGGAACAACAAATCTCAGGACTCAAAAGCATTCTCAGAACTGTCTGACCTCAGCTTCAGCCGCTGAAACGGATTCATGGGTATACCCCCAAATGGCCATGATGGTTAGTTCATGGCCATGAGAACGGATGGTACAGACTTTGATTCTGTGCTAGGGAGTAGGTGATCAACGCACCTAGTTTGCGTCAAAAATCGCTAAGTGCCAAATCTTGTCCCATTGCACAAATACACGCCATCAGATTTTAGGACAGTATACACCATGAATTTCAGTATGGATCAGCAAAAAACTTGTGTCCATTTTGTGAATGAAATCTTAATTCCAAATGGAAAGGGTAGTTATTTCATAAAACTCATAAAAGTGCTGCAAATATAGCATTCACGAGCAGGTCAGAATACATTTCCATCTCCAACTTTTGCTTTGTAACTCACAAATAATGACAAAGTTCTGGAAGCTAGACTAGTAACTTTAATAGGGTGTTTACTTTGGTCTAAGTGTAGAGCTGTGAACAACAAACACATAAAAGGACATGAGGAGAGCAAGAGTGCTTTAAACACGGCTTCATAACTGCCTTCAAACCACATCCTTTCCTTCAAAAACAAGTTAATTTGTGCAAGAAAATTGTGAGTCAGAGAATTCTCTCACTTTCTAAGATGAAGATATGCTCATAACAAACAAACAGCCACTATAATGATAACACTGAGATTAAGGTCAATAGGCGGTTTTCGTAATGTATGCAAAATGAAGTCTTACATATTTACTGTTGCTACCTCAGCCAAACTTACTATAGTGCTCTCCACCATCTTGTCTGTATATCGTCGCATTCAAATCTACCGGATCTTCCGATTTATTCATTAGATTTTCAGTCTTATATTACCTGAAAGAGCATTTTTTTTTAAAAATGAGAGGGAATTCTATGATGTCGTTGACATCTACAGGAACTTTTGACAGCATGACCGTCAAGCATCTCCAGGATTTTTTGAAGGATATTAGGATGTTTCTACCACTGGGTATTTGAAGGGACGGCTTTTGAAGCTAGCGAAAGCAGTAGCAGCAATTCACCTCGCGTCAGACCCGGACCTCACTGGTCCATCCCACAATGGAGCTGACGCTACATGAAGATGTAAAAATAATCCTCTAAAAAATAAGTACAAGCGTTTGTGAAGGAATAGTTTCACATATTTACACACATCTTACACCGTTCATTCATGATAAGGTATACTGTATGAAGTTGCAAGTTCCACAATGTTATCTAATGGGTCGGTAACTTTCTGTCGTTTGGGAAGCGGATCGATGGCTACTCTCTCTCAGGGAGCTGGCACTGCTGTTGTGGTTATGACAGCCATTGCCTCCACTTCATGGGCAACAACTGGCAACAACTGTTTGTTGATGTGTTTTTATAATGATCACCAACAATTTAAAATGGTCTTACCTGTTTGCAGAGCCAGGTTCGTGCCGATCAGTCTACATGATGATGATAGGCGGCAATCGTCCAGATATCCACATCCTACAGGGACTATACAGCCTACCTCCTGCTCACATCCACGTAGCTGTTAGACAAGGAAGAAGATAGCGGTGATGCCATGATCGTGGGAGGGACGGCACGATGCAAACCGGCGATGGAGAGGTCGGCTGGTACTTGCAAATGAGACTATAGTAGGTGGGCGCCAAATTGGGAGTTAATGAGGCTTTGGTGTGGAGCCGACACGGTGCAATCTGCATACAAGGAAACAAAGTGATTAGCAGGCCTTATCACTGGCACCTTCTCTACACTCCACGCGCCATTACAGAAAATTAATTATGCAAGATGGTTATTTTAACAGGGGGTAACACTAATTGTCCTTCTGAGCAGAGTGGTAGGGCGTACATTTCATCATAGATCACACCTATATGTTACCTTCCTTTACCACTTGTCCAATTGAGCACTGTAGACTGTAGCTGATGAAGTGGTGAAAAAATGAAGCTATTTTTTTCAGTTTTGGAACTTTCCATGAATGCAACGTTCAAAAACAAAGATGGCACTCCAAAGTTTTTGGAATCATGGAATATGTGATGATTGACAAAGATGAGAAAAAAACACCATGCAGGTCCCACAAACAATAAGTGGTAGAATTATTCATGTATCCTAACGTTCATTCTGGTAAATATCTTTTACGATATATCAAGTACATGGATACCATGTCGATATGATATGCATACTGGTAGCTGTATGGGATCTAATGAGATTCTATATCATATAACAAAGCTGATAAGAATTATCCCTGGTAAATGCTTTGATGCCTCTCAGATGCTGAGATGGTGGTATTCAAAATGAAATTGTTAGTGCATATGTCGGCACTCACCATAGAGTACCCTACTCTATGAAGATGACCTAACAATAAATACATTTCAAATGTAAAAAGGCAATATGATTCCACTAAGAGTCACATTAGTTAAAGTATTCAACAACTACCATGAAGACCTTGGAGATAAACTTACCAGAGACATATCACGCTTCTCACATCAATATGCAATGCATACCTGTTATAAATGTATGTCATCATTTGAAATCCTGGGTACATTACACAACATACAAGTACACTTTGGGCCAGTAGCTAACCAAATCTCAAAGTAATCAAATTGATTTGGTCAAGACGTTAGCCTACAGTTCACAGCATGCCGGTATCTACCCCTTTCATGTATCTCTCCTTGTTCCTCTCTCTCAGTCAGCAAATACGGGCTTTAATGAATTTTAGTCCCTTTGCTTTCGGGGTGTATTTTTAGTGCTGCTGATTTGGAGGAGCAGGAGCTCTCCATCTTGGAGGGAACGGTATGACGTCAAAGACCGGTCCGGGTACACAGGCCGTGTGAGTGGTGACATCATACCATGACATCATACCCATAGCCCCGCCCCGCAGGCCCCTGCAATCAGGCATGTGGCTTTATCACGCTGCCGCATCAGCCAGATTAGAGCCCTACCTGTGATGTCATACGAAATGGAGCCGCTATCTCTATGACGGGTAACTTAATTAATATGTAACTGAAAATACAGAGTAATCCTACACATTATCTCTGATTTTATCATGACGTATAATGCACTAAAATACGTTCTGAGAAAAGCATCAGGCATTATTTAGAGGAAGGACATGATAAATACAATTACTTATCTACATTGGGGCAAATCTATAATCCTATGTACACATTATCTCTGATTTTACCATGACGTAAATGCATTAAAATACATTCTGGGAACATTATCGGGCATTATGTAGAGGTGTGACATATAGGCATCATGATAGTACATTACTCAACTTAACTCAAATTCATTTGTTGTCTCCAGTTCTGCTAAAAGGGGCTTATTTAGGGGTAAACGATAATTAGAAGGATGGCAGCGAGTATAAAAAAAAACTATAAATTTTTTCTCAAAAATTCTTGTACCATTTTTAGTGACATGCCACCAGATGGGGGAGAGGATGGACAAATATCCTGCATTATAAGCTGTTTAGGCCTTGCTTTACCAAAGGGTTTCAAATCAAGTGAACAAAGTTTTACATGCTGTTTTACAGAGTCCCAGTGGTGAGCATCCTACCAGATGAGAGAAAGAGAGAGAGAGAGAGAGAGAGAGAGAGAGAGAGAGAGAGGGGGGGGGGGGGGGAGGGAGAGAGCAGGAGGTAGGGAGAGAGATAGAGAGAGAGAGAGAGAGAGAGAGAGAGAGTGAGAGGGGGGGGGGGGAGAGAGAGCCGAGTTGGAAACCTCCAGCAAAATTGTCAAAAAAATAATCCTCATGGGGTATATGGCATATCTTGGTTCAGGGGGTCAGCTTCATGACATCAGGTTTGAAAAATAGCCCCACAAATGATTTGTAATATGTTGCCCTCAAGAGCTATATGTTCAGCTGGTTGTTGTTTTTTTTACAGAATCTCAGAACCATAACATAACCAACTAAAACATTTCATAAGACAATGAAACATTTATAGGCATTAATTGGAAAAGGCATTCATAAATGTATCTAACCATGAAAGGCAGGATGTGCAATAATAATGTTTTTATGTAAAGATCAAAAGATGTTGCATTTTTCAAACCAAAGCAGAGGGCTATGTGGAGGTATCACTGCAAACAATTAATGATTGATTTCAGAAGAAACATAAATTGTGTTTCTTTCCATTTGAAAAAAGGGGAAAATGTACCTGTATAGATTTTACTCCATACTTGAATAAGTTGAGTCTACTTGATATATATTGCTTTTCAAAATGCATGTCTAACACTCCCCTTTCCAAAGTACCATATTCTGGCTCTGTCTTCCCGTCTCTCTTCTCATTCTGTCTCTGTCTCTCTCTTCCCTCTAAGGAAAAGCATTAACTTAATGACTGCTAAAATTAAAAAAAAAAGTGATCATTCCTCCCTCTTATCTCCAACTTAGATTAATGGCAAACTTTTACACAGCGATACCACTGAATTGTTTTGACCTAGACATCTACTCCTTCCTTTTCTATTTGCTCATGAAGAGATATCCTTCATAATCCCCCTCCCCCCTGCCTGCATGCATAATTGAGTGACAGCTCACTTGACAGGTAAAAGGAAGGACGAGGCTTGCTAAGACTCTTCATGAAACGGCTCATCCAGGGACAATAAGGGCAGGGATAAGACGACAGGAAATGAGTTCTTGTCTTCCGGAGGTGGCAAAAAAAGAACAGTATTACAAAGAAGAAAAAACTTGGGATAAGATCTGGAATATGTATGTCATATTTCCTGAGATTTAGAGAGGAAGCCCTTTGCATTATCAATCCTCATTACGTGGGGCTGCATTAAAGCAATGCCGATGCGGACTATAAAACGTGCTATTTTCTGATGTGGGGGATAAAGCCGAAGGTGGAGTCGCGCATTAATTTAAAGTCCATCCATAACAAACAGATAATGTGCTTTTTGCCTACCCACGTTCAAGATGATAGCCCTTATAAACGACAGTGGTTTAACTTAATACGTGTACTAAACCTGAACTAGCTTTATGGGACGCCAAATAAAATAATATGACAATATCATTGCTCCAATATCATTAATTTTGTTTGGAATAACAGACTTTGGGAATAACAGACCTTTCACAATAACAGAGCTTCAGAGTATCAAACTTTTGGGACAAGCCTCAGCAATGGTGAGCTGTAATCAATAAGTTGACAGGTTTCTCTTCATCTTGGAAATTCAGCTAAAGGACAATGAATAATCTTAGGTAGTCTTCATATAATATCAAAGTTAATCTCGAAAACACTTCATAGAAGATGAGAAAATATTTACAATCTCATGGAAGCCAAATTCCTCTATCTGCTTCAAGCACTGGATACCTACAGGAATGCAATTATGCATAACGGGTACTTTGCTTCACATGATTACAAAAAATATAAGTGGAGATGCAGCAAGCATTTTGGTTGCACTTTTTCAGCTTCCTCTTTCTCTAAGATCATAGGCCAAGTAATGATGGCGATTTACCTGCCAAAACTCAGCATGAGGCCATTTTCATTAAATAAAAATTATGCCATAACAGCCTCCTACTTTGTCTTACAGGATATTTGGGGTTATGTCTCAAAAAGAACTTTCCAATTTTCCAAATTGCTTGCAGTTTGTAGGGCTATCTGCACCAGACCAAGCATTCTTGGGAAGAAAGGAGGGTGGGGTGGGAGGAGAAGATCAGAGGGGCTCTTTTGGCACTGTGGGGGCTATATCGCCCCCCTCAGCCCCTGTGTAATTTCTTTTTTGCACACCAGTAGCTGGAGCATGATCTTCAGCTCGAAAAGGGGCAAAGCAAAGCAATAACCCATTTGCTCATTTCCAGCAGACACACATAGGTTTGCAATATATAAAGAGTGTCCTTATTACATACAAAAGTCATGAAACTCAACATGAATCAGCAGTATACCTGAACAATAACATGTATGAAAGCTCACAGACATATCTTTATGGAACTTCACACCCTGTTTTGTAGCGACCATAGTCTACGTTCATACACCATGTTGCACCAGCAAGACATCGTCTCAGAGTTTTGGACAATCCTTCCAAAACTCAACTCGAATCGAGTGATCAATACATTGTAAAAAATAACTGTAAATTAATTTTCACTTGTAAAATTACAAGTTTTTGTTGTTTTTCCATTATTACGGTATTTTTCTTGTAAAATGGCAGGAAAATCGTTTTTCTCTAGGAAGTCAGCTTGAATTAACGGTTATCAGCTCATGTAACTGTTAATAAACAGGAATCATGTATTTATACAGGCCACCCTGTTTATTTACGAATTGTTCCAAGTGTTCCATTTTCAGCAACAAGAATTTTCCTGTCAAAAAACAACAAATTCCTTAATTAAACAACATGAAACAAATAATACTGTTGATCAACATTTTTCTCGTAGATCAATGGCTTCCTTGTTCACTAACAGGAAGTTCTGGTATAATTCTGTATATGTTTACGCTAAAAGTCAGTTTCCAGGTTTATCATTGCCCAGTAATTTTGTATATTCCAGCATTTTCTTTAATTTTCCATACACATCTAATTTGTTTGACCTTCAAAACTGCCACACCACCTCTAATCTAGGGATGATCTGACTATTAACCATATTCAGCCTGATCAAGAGCATGTATACACAATGACCACTTTACCGATCCTACGGAAAAACCATGAACAAAATATATGTCATAATTGATGGATTCTTTAGAAGAAAACAATAAAGAATTTGTCCCAAGCATATAATGATTATTTCTAGTGAAGGGGTAATTATCATTTACTTACAAACCCTTGAAAAGTGATTTCTGCTCACTTTCCTTTACAGACAGCCATTTTACTTGTCTGACTTAAATTGTACTCTCTCTAGAACTCTAATATCAAGGCAAATTCCAATGTTGTTGGATTTCAAAAAATACTTGAAGACATAGAGGACATAGATGAAATATAGGAAATCATCATGTCCCTTAACCTGTTGTTAACAGTTTTATTTTCTGGGCTTTAATAACCCTGGTTCAGTAACGATTTCTACATTTGCCATGAAACTGCTGAAACTGCTAAAGGGGTGGCTTAATTGTGCCCTATAAGATTTTTGAGGTTTATTCATAGCCTGTTGTCTATTATCTGTACAGCAGATTGCAAGGTAGTCACGCTGCTCGGTATCTGGGTGGTGAAAAGCCAGCCAGCCAATAAACTGCATGGGCTCAGTAAAGAGCAGGTTAGAACAATAAAGGAGAAATATGACATTGCATTTCACATATCTCTCGGTATTCAAGGCTTGGTAGAAGGGCACATATCTCAACAAAAATAGGATGCAATCCATCCATCCTTCCCGAGCACTGCAGGAATTTGTGAAAGATGTCTGATATCATTTATACAACCAAAGGAAATTGACTTGCAGCATCACAGAGAGAGGAAAAAAGATCGGAGTGAGGAAGGCGAGAGAGAGAGAATCACAACTGCATTTGCGAGTACATCCAGACCTATATGTAATAAGAGTAAATGTGGCCGCGGTCTGGCCTCTTTTGGAATACCTCGTTGAAGGCAACTTAATATCATCGGAAGTGCAGCAGGACCCTGATCAATTATACGCTGAGCCGGAAATTGACTTGAATTCTCCAGCTTCGTGCTCTACATGCAGACCCCATTAATCATTCATCTACAACAGAGATGCAGACGGACAGAGCGAGAGGACGCAGGGAAAATGAAGGATGGGAGGAGGGGAGAGGGAAGAGGGAGCAACGACAGCATGAGGAATGGAAGGAAAATTGATGTAAAAAATTATTTTAAATGAATATTTAAAAATCCCACAAATTGGTGATAGCACTTGAAAGGAAAAATTACACAAAGCCTCATAGAATACTAGTAAAAAAAATGCTCCTTTTCAAAATAACACAGAAGTAAATAAAATTTACTATTAAGAATGACATTAAAAATATTGAAATCCTACTCACACTAACAAAATAAATGTCTTGTATGTTGAATGTTGAATTCCATCAGATTGTTTTCTTTGCAAAGATTCAGATATGTGGCACACATGACATGGCAGTAGTTCATGTCATTTTATTACAAATATGCAGATACAATGAACAACCCTCTCCTCTCCTTATTCCTAAACCAGCCAACCCCCCCCCCCCCCTCCCCTTCCCTCAGTGCTCTGGGAACAATGTTGAGAAGCCATTCCACGACAAATCTCACACACAGCTTTAAATCAGATGTCTGATCCTAAGAACTGTAGTATGGTATGCATGTTGAATACAAACAATTATCAGAAGAAAACACTTGTCTCTATCCTACCTCTCTCTCTAACCATCTCTTTACTAATATTTCAATCTATTCATCTTCCTTTCTCTCTGAAAAACAAACAAATACACACACAGACATCACCCTCATTTTCATTGACATCCTCATGGTCATTATCATCAACTTACACAATAGTATCTACATTGTTGACAATGCTAAAATCTGCAAGTTTCCTGTTTGATCAGCAGAAGATGTGAAACAACTACTAGTACAGAGAAAATGAATCTATATACAGGAAACCCAACTTCATACTCCACAGTGATTTAATCACCTATGTTCACTAGCTCCTTCATATCATAAATGCACATACTATAGGCCTCAGAGGCACTTTCCAGCATTTAAATGCTCGGGTAGACAGTATGGGCATTAGCACACCAAAATAATTGAGATTTAAACATTGATGTTTTAACTTCAGTCAAAATCTCATTAATAATTAGTTTGTTTGTGAACGCGAAAATCTACTTCATAGTGCGAGTTAAAGTGAATAGCCCCAAACTTTGAGGAATGCGCACGTAATAATTGCGGCACTACCTGGTTAGTAGAGATTTCAATGAATGTATGCATATTTTTGTGTTAATTCCCGTATAGAGTCCGCGGTGCTTGCTGGCTCGTGAGACACTTCCAACTTGTGTGTGAGCGCACTCGATCAAGATTTAGTGAGATTTCAACCTGGATCAGACTGTAACTAATTCGTGTGTTTGAATACCCCTAATGTGACATCTCTGGTTTCATCTCGCAGTGTGCCACACATACCTGCAGTGTAAATAACTCAAGCCTGAAGCCCATGGCCCAGATGTAGGCTCCGGTTCCAGGAAACACTGCGCAGAAATTGGGATTGATTAGATGGTGCAAAGGGGCGTCTGTGTGTTGGTTAAGTGGCAGGATAAATACTCAGGGATCAGCCCTCTTTACAGACAGTGTACATAAACAATGCTGACAGAGCTTTCATCCCGAGGCCTAGCCCCAGCATTCAGCAGGAATGATAATGGTGAAGTAAGTCTGCCAGAAGTGTTTGTACGGGTGACTAATGAGTAACAAACTATCAATTTCAGCATCTGCAGGACAACATTGATTATTTGTGAATAAAAAGTTAAACACCACAACACCATTTTTCAGATATCATTAAATGACTGATAAGTTTTTAATACGTTATTTATCTGTTAACAATTTCTTCTCCCATTAAGCATTTAAACAAATGTGTTTCAACATTTTTTGTTAAATGTTCAATATCAATCACATTTTTGTGTAGGTACACTTTGAAGGGGAAAAATATTAAATCATAGAAGTAACAGCTTTTGCATCCTTGATCATAATGAAACTGAATGTTCCATGACATTTTGACTAATGTAACAAGACATTTAACTTTCAACCATAAAAATGGGTATTTCTTCATGCTTCTTCTGCTTAATATTTCAAATTTTATCTACACATTCAACTTAATAGACGCACACTCCCACACTGAACAGTTTGGAATAATAACAACGAAAATGCTTAATCATCACAAAACACAGGATATCTTCCAATCTCTCTCCAGCTCGTCATAATCATGGCAGAAACAATTCAGGTTTTGATATTCATAACGAAAATCAAGGGGCTTAGCACGGGAGAACAAACCAAGCACCAGATGGGCGTTTTGCTACCTGGGGGTTAACTTCTTGCCATCATCGTCCCTGGGCAGGTTTCTTTGCATGCTTGCATGACTGCCTGCTTGCATGCCAAACCCTGGTTATTCAGGGAAACTAGGTGCTACATCCCGCAAGTAGCAAGCTGGCGCGGATGGAGGCATGGTGATACATTCACCATGAACCAACATGCGGCCTTTTGGCAATCCCCTTCACACAAAATCCCTGATTTTGACTTTACTAAGCAGGGTAGTCTTAAAGCTAAACTGATATCATGTTGAAATTTGCCTATTCAAGATTTTTTTTTTCTTTTTGAAATGAGCCAAACTACAAAGCTGTCAGCTTAAGCCAACCAATAGCACCCATGTTCATTTTTTTTTTCAAGTAAACCTTTCATATGGTAAACAATATCAAAACATCTGGGAACAGAAAAGGAGGGGTTTGCACTAACCAGTCTTTAAGTTATATTTGTCCATCATTATTATTTTTTATCTTATACTCAGAGCCTTGGTTTAAGTTCAGTTAGTCAAAACCAAGGATATTTGACATTGTTATAAATGTCCTTTTATAAAAGGAGAAAAAGAGGTAATATCTGTGATAGTTTGAGAAGATTGCTGTTAAGCCTATTTTCATGTACCAGTATCCAGGTATCCAGGTTCAGTCGTATTTCAACTTTCCCATTCAAAGCGGCATTTTTATGAAACGCTTTGATGTTTTACCTGGCAATACTTTAACAAGAAATTATGCTTATATGCGATTCACCTCCAGTTCACCCCTATTTGCATTAAATTTTCTGGTCAGCCATCCAAGAAATATGAATTCCTCGTACAGACTTTGGCAAATGCAAATTAAATTTCTGATCAGGCTGTGTCTAGGAAAAACAATAAAGTGTACATGTATACTACAGAGAGTGGCAACCCAGGTCTCCGTGTATGGTGGGAAGACTTAAGAACTAGATCTCGAAAGTTCAGAAAGTGCACTGCTTCATATTGGCTTGAATGTCACATCACAAATGGCCCTGATATTAAATACTGCCTCCAAATGTCAGTTGAAACAATTACAACGATACAATTTCCAGGAATGTGCTTGGCAATCTCTTGGACTTCTGAACTCCCCAATAGAGGCAATATCATATTCTGGCAATGGTTGTTCTATCCTTTCTCCTTCCTCTTTCTTTTGCTAATGAAAAAATGAATTTAAGGTAAATAAATGAAATATTTGAATGAAAAAAAGTTTTATTGAGAAAAGCTGATTGGCGATGGTTTCAAGGAACATCAGACAAATATGAGAGACTTTGAGGGAAAAGATTTAGTTGCTTTCCATAAAAGCAAAACAATCAGCAAACCAGGTCAAGAAATATTGGAGAAAATTAGAGAACTGATAAAAGAAGTTATGAATATTTTAATAATCCAATGATTACTTTTTATTTTGTTGCAAACTGGCAGCTTGGTCATGAGGCTGTGAGATATCACAAACTCACGTTCGTCTTATTTTCCAAAAAAGTGTTGTGATATCCAAACTTTCCCATGTTTTTGTACTTATATAATCAGCCCTTTAATATAAAAGCCACTGCAAATCATTTTGCAGCTAAAAAAATTCTTTTGAATACTCTATTCAGACAAAGGCAGACACACCAATACACACAAAGCTGCATTTTTGTATTTCATTACAAAAGGAGCATTCCCAGGTCTGTAGTGATTACCTTGCACAATGAAACCTTCCCAGTGGATACACGGATAGAAGATCAAAGAAGGGGGAAATGCGGGGAGCTTTCCTTATCCCAAGAAGCGCCTTCCTTGAGGCGGAGTGGTGATGATTCTAGACTAATTGGTGCAGGAGAACAAAGCCTTGTTTATCAAGCATCCTCCGCAGACAGGAAGTGCGAGCTCTCTTTGGCACCCGGCTCAAGGGGGGCAAGAGAGGCAGAGAGAAACAGAGACAGAGAGAGAAGAGTATTCCTCAAGGAAAGAATGGGATGAGTTACAAAAATGGAAGTCTCGTATCGAGGCAAGCCAAAGGACAGATATGGGTTATTTCACAAGTACAAACCGGTGTTAGTCAGTCATTGAATTTGCATCTACGGGTGTGACATGCAGAGACTAGCTGAAATATATCTGTCTATACCTCCTAACACAATTTCAACTTAAGGTGCTAGTCTATCTTGCAGACATATGTACTGGGTAAGTTGCTCGATTGAGTTTGTGCTTGTAGACTAAGTATGTGTAGGCTGGTGCTTCCAGACATATGGGAGGAGAAGGGTTAAGACACAAGGCTTCTCACCCTAACCTTGAGAATCACCATTAACAGGCAACCAATGAATAACACTTCCTCTTTGATTAGCACTATAAAGCTGGCTTTGACATGTATGAACGAGCTATGTATTAGTTTAACATCTTCAGTAGATCTTCCACTCCCTACTCAGTCACTACACACTTCCTCGCAGAATTACTTCCACTATTTGGAAGTAATATTGATTATGAATAGTGCACATCTTTGTATGGTATTTAAATGTTTTTGTATGTCAAATAATTTTTCAGACAAAAGTAATAATGTCAATTTACACGAAAGCCAGGGTCTTAAAATGGTATTGAAGCAGAAATTGACAGACATGACATGACCTGAATATATACACTTGACCAATCACCATGCACCAAACCAACAATGAGCAAAGATACACACAACATATTCACATACAATACACATACACACAAACAGACACAAGCAAATCCACACACAAACACACACACACAGACATAAAACAGAAAGCACACATGAACCAACTATGCCTACACAGACAAATATACACAAAACAAGCATACACCAGGACACACTAGCATACAAAGATGTATAGACATAGGGATATCATATACACCATGGCATATAACACACACTACCACACACAAATACACACACTTGCACCACACATGTAGTGACAAAACCTATACTAGAAGCACTGCAAAACATGCACATGTGCACACTCAGACAAACACACACACAAATACAGACATACACCAGCAGCACACACAAACACACACACAGACGCACACAGAAACACACATCTACTTTGCGTTCAATTCATGCCCAACTGCTAGCTAGCAGCAGCAGCACATAGATGCACTATCTAAATTATGTGATGGGTCTGATCCACACAGCGGAAATAAGATGCGGCTATAAATAAAACCGCCCCTGTGCCGCATGTCTGCTCCGCTTCCTCATTTTATTTCATCGCGGAGGAAAGCCTTGCCGCATCGCTGCCTTGGGCTTTCGACGGAGATGCACAAATGCATTATGTACGCTTCAATGAAAGAGCGCATTTACAGCTGTCCTGCATGGCTCTTTTCTCACATAGCATTATGTAATGCCACGGCTCAGATCCCTACATACCACTAGCCTACAGACATCTCCCTCTTGTTCAGGAAGGTGAAAATGAAGACAGATATCTAGCATGATTCAGGTTCGATTACTAAAGAATTGGAAAACACTGCATATGACACTCTTGTATCACATTAACAGGATCATATTAATGGCAATATCCTCATTACCAAAAGCATTTAGTAATTCATGAACTCTGTAAATGCGAAGTGTGTGGGTGTGCGTATATGCAACATATTAAGACTTTGGAAAGGTGGGGGATAGTAGAAGTAACTTTCTATTTCATTATAACTCCATTCACTATAACTCATACAGGATATCTATCAAGATGATATCTGAAGATCACAATTTAAGAGAATGACTACGGCCCATATACGCGCAGGCTAAAGTGAGAACCATTGATATTTGATAATCTACTAAGTTGTACGTTATACATGCTGTGGTATTTGAGACATTGTGGATTTCTAAATAACTGCTCTCTCTGATTGCATTGGCTCTTTTATATACCTTAATTATGATCACTGACATGAATAGTCAACTTTTATTACACAACTGCTCTCATATTCATCACAAAGTTACTCTCTAGGCACATTTTAGCAATATCAGGAGTAATTATAATTGCTCTCCACCCCTACCTATTTGTAATATTTAAAAAAACAAGGTGGTTTGTGAACTAAATAAATAAATTTATGGACTTCATCGATTGAAATGATGTGTTTTTCATCTGCAGTAGACACATACCCTGCATAGGTACTGTATACGCCATATATTTCGCGGGTTTTTTATTTTCGTGAATTTTGCGAGTCAGGTGCTATTCGCAAATTTAATATCATGCGAAAACATGAATACGACGTGAACGAGCACATGTACTAATAGTGCTAGTACTCCACGATCGCGAATATAAACACTCACAAAATTGTCGGGAAGTCCTAATTCGCAAAAAATTATATATGGCGTATACAGTATAGGCTAAATGCATGTATTCTCAAATCATACTCGTTCTGCAACAAAGTACCTGTGTTTTATGAACAGTTTTGTTTTATAAAAAATATGAATCGAATTGAAAATTATATGTTGTTCACTGCCACTGCAGAAGGCAGTTATCCCTAAAATGTACATAAACCAGGCATTTTACGGTTTTATGGCACCATCGTAAAACCGGGCTAGATAATAGGCAAGGGCAATTGCCAGTCACTCACCTAAAAAGCATTGTGTTTCATGCTGAAATGGACAAAATACACCACGGTTTAAAACTGCGGCTCCTCCCCTTTCTTCCCTTTCCCTTTACCCGTACGAATTTCTTTGAGCTGTAGTGTACATACTGAAAAGTTGGTGCAGATTTCCATGAATATTCAGATAAGTTTGTCACGTACAGTAGGTACCAAATTTTCAAATATTCATATACTAGTGTTTCACCAAGCTGTTTGTACGCTAAGAATGGCTTTTATGCACGACTGGTGACCCTTTCTTGTGCTGAATGAGATGAATACCCCAATTTGTTATTGTTTTAACATAGTGGGAGTTTATTTCCAACAATCCTAATCAAATTTGACAAATCATAAATTTTGTGTACTTCTCCTGATAAGTTTTGTAAAGCTATGACTGTGAGATTTCTGCTGGGGTTCATGACTGTGGCAAAGGGGATACCCTGTCTTTAATGTTTGTGGGCTCACATACACAGAATGATATCATTTACATAAAAACTCGTGAATCGATAGTGTCACTCATTTACATTTTCTGGATTTACACTATTCACATAACATATGGAGCTATTAGCGGAGTGATTTCATGACTAAGAGTGATTAACTACAATCATGACTGGCAATTACCTCTGATAATTGGGAAATAGGGTCCAAAGTAAATATCCCCCCATGATCAGTTTTTATACATGATTGATTACTCTTTCAAATTGTTTTTCCTGTTTGTTTTCATTGTGAAGAGTTTGCAACAAGTTGTCAAAGATGGCAAATTCTTGTTTTTACTCCTTTTCTTGACAAATGTATGTTACCTCCCATCAGCGACACTGTCCTGATCCACACCTGAGTGATGTATTGAAACATTTGTTTGGCAATGTTTAAATACCATCGGTATTAGCACACTTTGCCGTCCTAGTAACTGCAGTTATTGTTGTTGGCTTTACTTCGTAAGTTAATACTATTTTGTAAGCTACTTTAGATATTAGGTGATAAATAATCAAAGAGCATTTGACATTTTTTAGAAATAAAAATAATCAATAACACCTCAAATCAAGCTTAAATCAACACATTCTGAAGTCAAAGGATGATAAATTCTTTTGGAGCAGGTTACTTGAATTTCCCTCAATTGATATTCATGTAATAATCCTTTAAATATTTGATTTGATTTTTCCTTTTAGCCAATTCAGGAACAAAGAGATTGTATGTATCAGATAATTAATCATGCACTCATGGAAATCAATTGATACAAAAATAAGACCTACTTCTATGGCAGTACTTAATCCAAACATTGTGGCTGATACACTTGGTTAATCTTTCACTGTCTTTATTTTGTTGGGTTTTGTGTGGGTTTTCCCCTCCCTCATTTTCTTTCCTTTTGGTGGCTGAAGAGTAGCTCTTTATACAGTAGGCTGCATACTCCACTGAAGCGCAGTAATTTGGAGAGTGCTGTTTTCATCTGGTCTGGAGATATTGTAATGATGGCCAATGAGTATAATTTTTTAACATGATTGTTATTTCTGAAAATGTTATGCAGGGAAGTTAGAGAAACATAAATTGATCCTTCTGGTTATGTAATTTTTTTCAAGTTTTTGAATGATAAACTATTTTAAAATTGAAGTTACTTATCACTACTTGTATAGAAAATTGAAAACTTTTGACATTTTCTTATCATTCTGTATTTTATTGGATATAACTCGTGAAGTGTTCGAGTTCTTGGGACAAATAGGGAAGTAAACTTGAATTAAAAAAAATTGAAAAAATGAATTTGTATAGAGGTGAGATACATGTAAGCAGGATGTGGCTGCTACAGAATCCTTTATTTCAATGGTAGTCACACTGGTTTATGCTCTTTATTGTTCAATTGTTGATTTTCTTCGATTACTAACTTACATGTGAGACACTCTATTCAATGCACGATGGACTCATGAATGCGTATCGGTGCAAATTTGCAAGTATGCCACTCTGTCAATCGTGAACATGTGCAAACGACCTGCACAACATGCCCTACTTTTGCTCATAATATCTCAATGTTGCAAAAGCCTAACCACACTTCACATACTGCACAATTGCTCCCATGCATATTACAGACTGAGCGCTTTTGACGAAATGATGGAGGGCCTCTATGTACAGAGTGGTCTCGGGTCTGAGTTTGGATAGCCTTCACTCTCAGTCCAATCCACAAAAGAAGGGAGCAAAAGAAGGGTTATTAGCCTATAGCCCAGACTTAGCTGTGGTTGCAATAAGTTACAGCAGGAAATGAGAAATAAATAAGGCATAAATACTCTCCAAAGCATGGAACATAGGCTAAGTCTCAAGTGCACCAATATCAACAAAAATTTGGCATACCAACTGGCCAAAACCTGGCCAGGTCATGACAGAGCCAGGGGAAACATTCTGATCTACATCCCAAACTTTCTCAACCACTGACCAATAAGAACATCTCAAAGTAGTTCATCAAAAGGAGGTAGAGAAATTGGAGCGCAGGTAGGGTGCATAGCCCAGGAGACTCTCTGAGGGTCAGTTTTCGCAGACTTAACTTGTGGAATTCATGATATCCAACTTGATTACATCCCACCTTGACAGCCAATAATCCAGGAGCTGTAGGCTCCAAGGTTACTACCACTAGAGAGAGAGAGAGAGAGAGAGAGAGAGAGAGAGAGAGAGAGAAGAACGGTACCGAGAGGAACTAGGACAGAAATGGTTGGGCTAAAAAATGGTCCCATGTATAGTCTGCTTTCCAGACAGGACTTACATGGATATCAGCTGAAACTGATCAATCCACAGGCCCCTGATTCTGATAACAAAGCCTACTCTGCCTACACACTGCACACACTGCGGAGTGCATGGAAACATAGACTAAGCAATGCTCTTAGAGCTAAAGCTGAACTCATAGACTATAAAACAATGCCCTAATAACTTAGGCTAGATACATGGAATAAGCAATGTTCTAACAACTATGGCTGGACCTCAAGACTAAGCAATGCTCTTCAACTGCGACTGGTCACAAAGACTGGACACCTTTTCTTCTTTACTCCTTTTCTGCACATGTGGCAGAGAAGGAAAGGGGAGGCTATTTCGTCTGTGGGTCTAGCCTTAGTTCTGATTGCAGCGGAGAAGAAATCAGCGGCACAGTCCGGAGCCTAGGCCACAAATTAGCTTGATTTTATAATAGCACCAGTCACAACCAGAAATTTCCAATTACTTCTACTTAGATCTATTTCATCACAACATACAGATTCTTCATCAATAACATTTCATCATTAAATATATTCCCATCATAAAAAAAAAAAAAAAAAAACATTTCTACTTCTTAATGTATGTGACACAGCACAACACATTTAATGATTATGACATTGGAAATGTTCACCCCCAACTGTCACAGGCACATTCGGGTCAAGAACCGGTATTATGAAGATTAATTCTCCTTTTCTCCTAAACAAACACTAACAACTACTTCAATCACATGCACCATCATATAAACACTACTATACCAGTCCTGTGATTGTGGGAGATTAATGTGGGAATGTCCAATGGCCTGAAAGCCACAGGATCTGAGACCATGAAGAGAGGGGGAAACAAACACACTCTACATGTACAGTGTAAGATCATCAAGAAAAAACATTGGGAGTTATATTCCATGCTTTTATGGGCCACTAGCACATTTATACACAAATCTCATGGGGCAGCATTTTGATTGACAACAAAAGACTTTAAAACAATACAGACATACATACTGATGCCCCCTTTAGCCATATCAAAATACTGCATATTTGAAGTATTTATTGCTTTAATAACCCACTGAAAAAAATCTTTATTTAGATGTAAAATATAAAAGTCCTCATTCTAATACTGTGTTTGATTATTTGAATTAATGGATGAAATATAAGTGGAATAGATATCTAGAGAACAGATTGTAGAGAAATCCAGGATGTGTGGAATTGTGGAGTTTGATACAAGCAAGAATACCAATTATTTCTTGTTCCCTCCCTCCTCTTTTCACTCACTATCCTCCACTTTCTTTCTGTGGAGCACTTTTCTCTACATCCCCTCTACCTACCTCTGCATCTGTCTCACTCTGCTTTTGTCCGTCTGCCTCTCCCCCCCCCCTCTCTCTCTCTCTCTCTCTGTCCCTCCTTCTCTCTCTCGCTGTCTGTCTTTTTCCCTCCCTCCCCCCCTCTCTCTCTCTCTCTCTCTCCCTCCCTCCGTAGTAATGAGCTTGCTGGTTAACAACGCATGATGATTAATGAGCGCTGACAAGTGCCTTCCGGAAAATCTCCTTAGCAACAGCGGATGTAAGTCGCATGCTTCACTAATTAATGCTTAATGCCAGTCTCTCGTTGCCAGCATTTTTTCCAAAATGCATGAGGTGCTTTCATATCGATTGAAAGCAAAAGGTGATATTGTGTAATTCATTGTCATTTTTTCTAACCAAGGTCTTCTCCCCAGCATCATGTTTTCCCTCTCTATTTGCACCCAGTAAAGTAGAAGTTTTAGTTCCATTGACAAATTGAGTCATTTGAACACCATTGTTTAACATTTTTGGCTTGGATTTTTAACATCTTTTTGCAGCCTGAAAAGATGTACTTACAAAGAATAATTGTATGGCCACAGTGGACACTAGGAATAAACAATGAATTCAAATTCAAGTGAATGAATTTGACATATAACATGCAAATATACATATGTAGAGTACATCTTTAAAAAAAAAAGTACATAACGCAAAAAATCACCCATGATTAAAGCTTTTCATGAGATTCCCTGTTACTACAGGAATATCAGATGTAGATGAATTGATAATCATTCTCTTTTTTCAGTTTTCCTAACTCATTGTGCCACATAACAAGATAATACAGATTTCCAAACATTAGATTCAATCCAGCACATTTCTTTTGAATTCAAAATGAAAATGATTTTGTGCTTACAACAAAATTAATTTGTCAGATTGTACTCGACAAGATGATGCATTTGTCTCTGATTCACCTTTGGCATTTATTTGGCATTAATCTGTTTCTTTCAATGTATCTTTATCATGCCATACCAGAAATCTAAAGAAATGACCATAAATTACACACTATCAATGCTTGATTTAAAAAAGGCATAGGGCTAGGAACACCATATTATGGAAGTATTCATATAAAATCATCTACATGATAGCATATACAGTGTGGTTTTCTACAGTGGTCTGAGATTAAGAACTACTGACAATTGGATACCAGCCACAGAGGAGATACCTGCCTCGTCTGATCACATGACCTACATATCTCACAAGAGTGCTCAACCTGAGACAAGAAGCTTCCGCCCCCCTCTATGAAAGATGTTACAGATTCTGGAGCAAACAGCAGGATTCCTTCCTGGATGTTCAATAACCATGGCAACCACTATTGCCCCAGCACACCAGAGGATCATTGGAAGATAGTTAACCTCCCTCCTGGGCTGGTGTTGTGGGCATTAATTACTTATCTAATTTCTGGACTACAGCGGAACTTTGACAGTTATAATATTGAAGTATGCAGGAGCATTTCCTGTGTGTTCTGTCTCCACGGCAACAGTAAATGTATCTTCAAAGCAAACTGCTAGAGGAAATTAAACCTTCGTTTTTTTGTTTACAGCTTGGAAGTTTGGGAAAACTGTCGGAAAGGTCTTAGTCTATATTCCAGACCCTGAAATTATATGATATAATAAACTCTCAATGAAGTTGGTTCCACCTTTTTTATTATACGTATGAACTCACAGAGACAAAAAGTTGTCTTCCACGAAAATGGGATGCTGATCAAAAAGTCAACTATCTGCAATGAATACAAGAATGAACATGATTTTTAAGATTTTCTATCATTTCACGAAACTACTCATTTTAATCAACATGTCATGTTGATGTGTTGAAAGTACATGACGCCTTTTATAAAAGGCTCATCATTTGATTTAGAGTAGTATACTTAATCCTTACTTTACATGCTATATTGCAAAGATGTGTTTGTAGAAAGTTAACTTCAGATGAAAAACTTAAATCCTTTTCAAAACATAGAATTAATGGAAATGATTAAAGAAAGCAACTCAATCTTATGATGGCATTAACAAGAAGGGACTTAAGAGCGAGACAATAAAATAAAGAATTCAGCCATATGTTATACTGAGTTATATGTCAATGATGTTAAGGCCATTCCTCCTGATGTAACAGGATGTCAGACTCATTCGTCACACACAACTCAACTTGACCTTTAAGATGTTGTCTACTTACAGCCCACAGGTTGACTCTGCACAAGCCTCGCTATACGTGACAGGTAAGGTCAGGTGTTGCAATACCACCCCAAGGCCAGGGTAGCGATGAATGCTACATCCGAAAAGGTTCACACAACAGGTTCTCTCCAACATGTGGGACTCCACTGTCCCACGCAATGATATCTGCGTTGGTGTCCTCGTCCTCTGTCTGTCTCTCCGTCTGTCAGCCTCTCCCCATTCAAGAAGCCCAGACTTTCCCCCATCAGCTGACTGGTGTCGACCTTGGGCTGGGGAGGAACGAAAGGGAGAACAAAGGGAAGATCAACGGGTTAACCCATCGTGAGAAGCAATCCTCATGTATTTGTCCCAGTATTCTGTTTGATCGTCGGCTCGTGAAATTGGATGAATGAGCTGACAATGGGTGGCTTGAATGGCAACATTTCAACTCATTACACAATCAAAGGCAACTGCACTCTCCAGCTCCTCATCAATGGCAGACTTTACTTACCGGTACTCTTATAGTACCACCAGTCACTAACGGAAACTTCTTATTACTTCTACTTGGTTTGATTTCATCACAACACAATACACAGGCTCTTTATCAATGTCTCCAGATCTTAATCCATTATGAAATATAATTTCCTATTTCTATGGGACACCATTTTTTTTATCACACCATATTTGATGACTTTTAAACTTTGTAAGGAAAAAGATGAAGGACAGACAATACATTATCTTTCTTGTCTCCATTTGAAGAAGGAGGGAATTCAATTTCCATATGAAAACTCACAAAGGGCAAGCCTTCACCTTCGTTATGAACTTATTTTGTCACTTGCCATACAACATGACGGTTTCACATCCACCTCCTCACATATATTATGTTACACACAAAAATGTGAATTGCCAGGAAAACATGTAGCAACAGTGTCGGACAAGGTAAATTGAGTGTGCGGTATTCCTCTCAAGGACACTGATCCTATTGTCACCAGAATCTAGATGAGTGGAAAAACATTTCAGAGAACATGGTCTGTTATTAACCACAGAGGATTTAGCTCTATTCACAAGCCCTGTAAGCTTTAACAACAGTTACCACAAGTTGGATGAGAGTGGTAGAATTTCAGTGGTAAAGTACATTTTCTTTTCACTGGTGCAGCAAGACTTTTACTGAGCAAATAATATAACATTCTCTACAAAGTCATGTATTGATAGCTGCAAAGATTTTTTTAAAGGGCCTAGAAGTAGGAAAACTCAATAGTAGATTGGCAACATTTTAAAGGAAAATCAGACAAACCATGAAGAAAAATTTGTTTAAGACACTTTATGAGCACTAGCCCTGATTTTGAGTCCTTATAAAGAGTTACTCCATTTGTAACTCTGTCGCTGGCCATGTGTGCCTTCATGTGCACATCTGTTCAATGCCCTTGCATACATAAAAATGACATCGACTAGACTGGCTTCCAGGCTGTTGGGAATTTCTAAAGCAAACTTTTCAATAAACGGGTCTGGCTGAAGCAGACTAATTATTCCCTAGTTGTTCTCTGGCTGAATTGAGGAAAGGGGAAGAATAAAAAAAAAATGGGACTATTCTAGTAAATAGTTGATTCTATCTTACAATTTGGCTTGAATAAAAAAAGAAATGCCAAACAGCCTGGGACATTGATATGTCACCTGTGGACAAGTAAAATGAAATGGCTTATAAATGCCTTTTGCTTTGGTTGACTTTTTTCTCAATCAAACATCATAGGCCTATTTACATTTTAATAATCACTTTTGAAAACATCACATGTTTTATCTCACCATTTTAACTGCCCTTAGAGAACAAGAATTTGACTGCCAGCAAAGAGAGAAAGAAAAATAAAGGTTGGTTACTAAATACAAATTCATTCAGCATTTTCATTTAAAACTTTTAATTGCTTAACTCCACTTTCCATAATGGGTTAAATATTAAATATAATATGACTAGTAATAATCTACAGATAAATCTTAATCATGTGACCACTTGGAATCATCTGATGAAGATGACTCCAATGTGCCATTCAATTTAATTCAAATTTTCAACTAGAGAGGATTTGTTGGTAAGTAGTGTAAATGCGCAACATGCTTTTCACTCTGTCCTTTCATACTTGAAGACAACTTGTTCATACGTTTTTACTCACCTTAAACCCATGCCACGCCATGCCATACCAAGCATTTGTTTTGCATAAATGCAAACTACTAGTTTAAAACATTACAGAATAATGTTAATAATGCAATCTTAATGACAATGATGTGCTGGTGTCACACACTCTTGAAAAAAAGGGTGCCCATTCCTGCAGTTTACCCTAACGATAACATGTATGAAATGTAACAGTCATAGCACCATTAGCATTTTCTGGACATTTGCAAAACCACAGTTCTGTGCTACAGCAAGAGCATAATATGGCACACCTATCCCTTTAAACCCAGTACCAGTACATGAAAGTGAGGGGGTGGGGAATGCAGCGCTATGGGCCCTGAAAGCAGCGTGTGTGTACTTGGCCGGAGCAAAGGGCTCTCCAGCGATGTTTAGAGAGGATATCAACAGAACATACCAGGGGGCTGAGATCATGTCACCGCACAGACACCACCAGACAACAACTTTAAAGAGAATCTAGGTTTTTTACTGTCATGCTCACAGCTATACCCACTCATCATCTGGGATTTCTGTTTGTCTGGACTACTTGACCGTATGAATTTCATTGGAATGTTAACGATGTAACTTTAAAATTAATGCATTTAATTTGGAAATCCTGAAAGGGTATAGACCTATTTTTATATGTACTGGTTTGGAGTGACATATACAAAAATAAATGTAATGTCTGGTTATTAGACTATTTCATGTAAAATATAAAATTACTAAAATGGCAATTGCCAGTTGATCAATATACTTGTGTATATTTGTTACGACCTTGTTGTCATGTGTCAATGACCAAATAGGTTCTAACAATGAAAAAGTAATCATACATATGAGAAATTGCAGGAATGTATAAACTATTCCATAATTCTCTGAAATCCAGCTAACATACTGCTCATCATTTTAGGTAAACAGGTAAACGGCATGCATAGATACTTTGTGTCATGACAATACATCTGACGTCAATAGATGGATTTCATAGGTATTTACACATCACACCTAGTCCTTGATATGGTGAGGTACATTGTAAATTTGTTTTTGTTTCCACAAAATGTATTTTCATGCTTCATGTCACAGAATAGGAATGACATGGTATTCCCTTTTGTTCTCCCGTCCCATAACCATAACATAGGAAATATCATTATGCAATTAGAATGCAACTAAACTGCATAAATTAACCCTTTATGTACTACTGTGGCGTTTTTGCATGTTCACAAAAGCATTTGGTTCTCACAGGGTTAATACATTACAGCAGTATTAAAGCAGTCTGACCACCTTGTGATATCAAAAGCATTAAATATGATCAATCTTATTAAGAAATAAAGTGCTTAAGAACATGAATAACAGGTTTGATAAGGAAAGCTTTGCTTACTGATGGCTTTCTATGGTGAATGACCATTGAGACTATACAGACTATGGGACCATGAAGAAAACATCTTATAATGATTGACATGAACAATCCTGTTCTAAATCATAAACAACAATACCACATGATGTACATCATTACCTAGCCATGTGGTTTTGTGGTTTGTCTGCACATCTATGTGATTTTACACTTATATCACAAAACCACACACAAACAGAGCATCCACGCTCATTTATTTTTGCATCGAAGATGTGTATATTTGTCAGTTTATTTCCATGCACTCTGCAAGCAGAGACTTTATTTTAAACAGGAGAGGGAGCCGCTTAGAGATTACAGCGACAAACTCTGCCTCATGCATCTCTCAGCCAGCAAGTGGCGCTTTAAAAGAGAAGCAGCACGCTCTCAATATACCGCCTGAAGTCCGGACATGACAACTTTCATCCGGCGCTCCTCATTATGCGCAGATTACCAAGTCATCCGGTTTCGGGGAAAAGCGGTGGCAGGCAATCAGAAGCGACTATCTGGAGAGATTCGCCAAGGCGCTCCGTGCTCCACCATCCCAAGTAGACCACCACATTCATACCGCCCCATATAATTTTTCATAGGTGACTTCAATTTCCTCTCCATTTTGCCACTACATTGTTGCTTGTGTATTTTGCTTCAAGCATGTAACAGGACAGTATAGTAGCCCCTTAGAACCTTCCTAATGTTGCAAGTGATCAGTTTTACCTTCTTGTCATTTAATATGCATGTCTTACATTTAGATTTTCATGACACTCTACTGTATCCTTTGAATAATATTAACAGCAAAATGAGTTTTCATCCAGCAATATGTTCACATCTACCTTTGCAAGCACACTACATGTACATCATGTCATTTTAACGTATAATGTACATGTATTTCTGTTATATTCCTCCCCTTCCCCTCTCTTTCTCTCTCTGTCTCTCTCTCTGTCTCTCTCTCTCTGTCTCTCTCTCTCTCTCTCTCTCTCTCCCTCATCTCTCTTTCTTTCTTCCTTTCTCCCTTCTCTTTATCTCTCTCTCTTTCTGTTGTTTTCTCTCATCTCTCTGCCTTTTTTCTCCAACTCTCCCCCCCCCCTCTCTCTCCCCCTCTCTTTCTCTCTCTCTCTATCTCTCTCTCTCTCTCTCTCTCTCTCTCTCTCTCTCTCTCTCTCTCTCACTGTATCATTATAATTGAGCATATTCTTCTGAAAGCCTCATGACATGCACATCTGAATGAGTTGAAAATGCCCTCAGCAAAGAGAAATGCATGTATATATCAACTGTACCTGAAATAGCAATTTACAGAATATATGCAATATGCACTTCAGATATAGCGGCTTAATATTTAGTGTGTAACAAAAAAAGAAGCACTTGCCTGAAGTGGCGCACCGGATGAATTCACTTAAGAGGACAATGAGGCAAACTCTCCCTATACATGTACATTCTCAATGCAATTGCTTACAAATGTCTCTGTTTCGTTACATTTTACTCTTTTCTGTAGTTGGAATCCTAATATCTCACTGTTGATTACCATTTGTTGGTTGATTTACAAATGTATGTACATTCCCAATTTAACTGCCTACAAATATCACAAACAATTACATTTCACACTCTTGCTTGAATCAGTTTATAATCTCACTATGTATATTATTGTTGTTTGGAACATTTCAAATGCAAATGTAAGATTTGTTAACTAATTTCTGAAATCAAACTGATATGAGACAACAAGATTAAACAACATATTTATAATATAGATACTATCACATTCATATCTGATAATTTGCTAATATCAACTTTCTTAATACAGTGTATTCTACTCATATTTCTCAAATACCTTTATGACCAATAAGTTGACATCTGTAACCATTTTTGCCCATGCCCTTTGTTCTAATCAGTGATTGCGTGAAGTGCTATTCACACATATGATACTTATTTTCTTTCCAAAATGTCCTATTACATATGAACTATATTGTTCAATGCATGGCTTTTATATTTATATCATCATGTCGCCTAGGCCATGGATTCTCAACAGCTAATGTACAGGTATGACTACTGGTAGTTAGTATGACCATGTCATTGTGACCTCTTATGGAACCTACATGGATAACTGCCAATGGGGCGCCTAGAGTTATGGACAGTCTGGTTGTGTGTGCGTCTGCAAGGCCACCACAGAGCAACCACCAATTCTCAGTTGCTGATAATGAAAGGAGGAGGAAATATCCTATCAATGTTAATGATGCCTGTATTTCATCATGGCCCATGGCCGGGACAGGTGCAGAAGCAATCAGGTGCCTTTCTGTGCTAGCTTAGCTCGGCTAGATCTACCAACCAGTAAAAGGAAAGAGAACTCAACGAGATGTAAATTGTGCTTGTCACACACTGTATCATGAAATCAGTGTCAGAGACACATTCAACACACACACACTCACTCACAGACACATCCACACAGACGTACATACATAAAAACATACACACACACAAACACGCTCACGAGCAGACACACAAGCATACAAGTATCACAACACGTAGACATTCACACACACACAGACACACACACACACACACTCACATGCAAAGAACACACACATGTACACATAGCATAACACAGACATACACACGCACACACTGATGGCGTCCTCCAAAGCCCTATTGGCCATAAAATCTTATTATTTCGTTGGCAAATCATTTCCGGAATGCTCCCAATCACGAGCCGATATTTTGCGTGCTCTACCTCATCCAATTTTTCCATCCCTGTGAGCATTCAGGATTTGCAATGGATCCACCACATCCTGTTGGACAGAGGGTTTCAGGGGAATGCAGTAGAACAAGTGCAATGTAATTTTTTTACTGGAAACACTTTAGACTCCTCACAATATTTCAGAGTGTTACTTATTTCTATATTTCCACAAATATGAAACAAAACACATTTTTTTTCTCACAAAATATCACGACATATACTGGTATCTCTTAAGGAAAAAAGTCTTAAAGGGGAGTTCAAATGTTACAACCAAAATGACAATCATTCTAGCTCAAAATGTAAGGAATGGATGTCACTACATTTAGTACTTACGAAACATGACTGTATAATTTCAATTTTTCAATACTTGATATGCAATTCACATTATAATTTTCAACTATCCATTCCTTTGCTTTGGCATGTAATCTGAATCTTCATAAAGGCCTTTAAAGTTAACACAGCAAAAATATAACTTAAATTACAATAATGATACCCCCATACGTTGAATTGTCCATGAATTTCAAACAAAAGGAGTAATGCAGAGGTGTAATGCCCCTACTCCCCTTTTTTAAAATTTACAATCTCGACAAAAAGCTCACGTTTAATTGATTTTCAGACATGTAGACAGAGGTTACAATATTTTCACAAACGAAACATATGGACAAAGGAGATTAAAATCAAATTTCATTTCAATATTATCTCGATTATATATCTGATTGAACCATTCTTGCTACCATCTACAATAGTGGTAATCCACTACCATCATAACCACAAAGAGGGTACAGAACGGAGAGTGCGTTGTGGTAAATCAATAGAGACCGGAGGCCAATTTCACCTATTACTCATTTGGTTCTTTGTTGAATATGTTTCTACTTATTCAGTGCTCACTGTAACCTTCTTGTGATATAAAAAAAATCCTTGAATGATATTCTCTGAAAATGATAGCCACATTAACTCCTATATGCCAAATAAAGTGCTGCTTCATATGAATTGTGTGTATTAATTGTGAAAAAAAGTAATATGTGGTACATATAGGTTTAGAGAAAGGAAGACTTCGGGTAGATTCCTCATTATTCACAAAAACTGCAAGCCTTATTGTCTGTACACTTACCACTTTTCCCTCTTGTAAGATATAAGATATAAGACAATTTCTACTTCGTTTAAATTAATCACAGACTGATGGATTAATTGATTAATTTCAAAGAAAAAGACAAAGAGGAAAGACTGGTAAGTGTACAGACAATAAGGCTTGAAGTTCTTGTGAATAATAAGGAATCTGTACAGGCTTGCATTCTCTGAACCCATGTGTGCCACGTTTTACTTTTTTTTTCACAATGGATACACGCAATTCCAATGTGGTCAATGTGTCACTGATGCATTTTTGCACAAATAATGCACATATATCCAACAGAATAGCATCTAATCTGGTAGGATTAATTACACTATTTGATTACCTGCACCCTAATCAATCCACCTGTGATATAACATATTTTGTACAATGGGTATCAACCTGTTTTCATCTTTCTCATTGCAGCAACTCTTTATGCACCATCGAGGCATTCTTGCACACAAATCACATAGTAGGCTACTTTTTTTTGCCCAAGGTATGAATACTTTAAATTTAACATACTGTATTGTTGAAATAATAATTTACAATATGTTGGTGAATCAGAGAATTCCACACTATGAGAGAACGCATGTTACATAAACTTTTTTTTCCATGACTAAAAAATTTGTCCCATAAACTGTTCTTTAACAATATCCTAAATAACTTATATATGAAGAGCTATTCTTTGTACTGCATCTCACACCAGGCCATAAACACTGGAAGGAAGCCTTACAAGTAGTGCACATGTACTGATCTTTGCCCTTAATATTACAATATATTAGTTTTAAAAAATACCCAAAATGATGTCATAGAAATTATGTGTAAACATCTCACTGGCTCAACAAATGTGCATACATAAGTGCATGGCAAAGAAAAAAATAAACAACATATTCTTGCAAATTGCCATGTCACAAAATGTTGACTGCTGCCACCTATTGGCCAGAATCTATACAAGCTGTTAGCACTATTCCTTGAGAACTTCAATTGATTTTGACTCTGGTAATGCTCAAAAAAAGAATAAATGAGGAAGCAAATTCATTGTAGATCCAATCTTAAATGACCTTAAAAGAGCCTAAACATGGACAACTCATTTTTTACCCCCTTGAAAGGATGATGTAAATGTAAACAGTTGGGCAATGTACATTCTTTGAATGACTCACAACAAAGAGATTTTGATTGGATGTACATGGCATTTTGAAATTGGGCGTCAGCAATGTTTGTATCTTGAGCAAAAGATTGCTTCCATCGCTGCCAATTCCTTCTTTTTCAAAATCAATTTGAGTCCGTGACACAAATCTTTGCCTTTTAAACCTGGTTGCCTTAGTTAACAGGTTATTAAAAATTGTAAATTACATATTCTCAGTAAATATTCATAAATGAAATGCAGTCAAACATGTTCTTCTTACATGTATTCAAGTGCCATCTGCTCTCAGCAGTTCAGCTACCATGGACTGCCACATTTCTCGCTCATGTGCACTTCTGACACATTCTCCGTAACTCAGCCTCATTCACTGCTTAATATCAACCATCCACTGAGTACGTGGAATCCTTCGTCCTCTCTTCTCGATCATCAAACCTTCCTTCGAACAGCACTCTTTGAAAACCATTCTTTCTCATAATATGCCCAAAGTATTTGCATTTCCTTTTTTAATCGCATTGAGTAACATCTCAAATGCTTCAATTTTTCTTCTGTTGAGATTATACATGTGTGCGTGTTTCAGTGCCGTATAAAAGCATTGACCAAATATAACAACTTACAAGCCGGGCTCTGACATTAATGTTGATTTTTCTCAAGGTTAAAATGCGGCCATATTCTTGAAGGCTGATTTTGGTACACCTATTTTTTTTCCTATTTCATTGTCACATTTTGCATTTTCTGAAATCATGTGCCCTAAATACAGCATACTTTGAACTTGGTCAATTGGTCTGTTGCCTATATTGATGGCGACACGTGGTACTGGGTTCTGATTACTTACTGCCATTGTTTTTGTCTTGGTCACATTGAAGCGGCCAGCTACTGGTAATTCATGTATTCGCGCCCCTGGCCCGCGCGGCAGGCTAGCTAGCTAGGCTTGATGTTCAGTACAGTGTGATGCTTCTTCCAGCTCGGTGGGCCGTCCAGCAAGCACATATCAAGTGATAGCGCCACTAGCGCAGACTGCGAATTTTCCGAACATGTAGCCTCTGACTTCGGCCTTCACGTTACTTTCGGACACATTCGGAGATTGCTGGACTAGTCCAACAAATACGCATGACGTACAAGGTTTGCGTACGATGGAATGGGGCTTACGGTATCACGCACGTTACAGTATCTCCCAGTTGCCTGGCTGTGGCTGTGCCTATTTCCATTCCATATGAAATTATGACAATCCTTTATTATTTACTGCATTCACTAATTGTTTAAACCGTCAATGCTTCTAACTAAAAAGACTGTCGTCTGCATATCTCAGGTTGTTGATTTTGACTCCTCCGACATTCACTCCTTTCATGTCATCAATCTCTCTGAATATCCTTTCTGTTTAGTCTAGTCTCAGTCACGTTCTCGAGTCAATATTTAGTAGGACCCCTCTTTTATGTATGAATGGGACTGAATGATAATCTAAATATGCCCACATGATTTCTAAAAATAGCATTATATTGCTAGAGCTCTTAATTTTTCATTGCATCCTGATAATGGTTAGATTTCTAGAGTATGTAGTACCACGGACTCCTTCATAATCTTAGACATCTTACCTTTTGATCTATTCTTTGTACAAAATGATGGAAATTTCTCCGAGAGCAGACAGCATCGCGGCAGTCGCGATCATGCATATGAAACGGACAATAGCTGGCGCTATGCAGTTATAAAAGATAATGCATTGTTGGATAGCGCATTACGGTACTATTACAAAGCATCAAACGTTTGGCTTGGTTTTTATGATCACATACCTTTTTGTTCTATCCCCATTCTGTTAAAAGTTAATGATAATACCGAGTAAAAAAAAAGATGATTGTGTCTCAGAAAAAAACCTTTACATTCAGATCATTAGATTGTTTTGAGTTATTGGAACCATGCATTTTACACCCTTTCATTCTCCTCTCTTGCTACAAAATAATCTAATAGCTACAGTATTAAGTCGACCTTTGAAATACCTTTGTGCATCAACTCCATTCTTGTAAACAAGATGTAATGCAATTATTGTAAACTTTCTATGATTAGATCAATCATTAAAAAAAAATACAACTCACTTCGCCTGAAATAGTTATATATGGGATAATGATTATGCCTTTTCATTGAAAATAATTCCATGTATTACACTTGTTTTAAATATTTCAAATATCTTTCCTACACCCATGTCTTTACCACTCCCTCGCTCTCCACTCTTCAATTATTTTATTCTTTTCAAATAGCTCGACTACATTATCTATTGCTAAAAATACAATTTCCCACCTGATATGTGGTATTATGATGTAACATTAGGCCTACACCTTTAAATGTATTATATGTTCGTAATGTTGGTTAAAGGTAGGCCCTATCTCCTGCTCACTCAAGCCTTGTACATTTTTTTGGGGTCTCCGTCATCTTCGCTTTTTCTCAAGTGTAATACTTTGTATTTTAATTTGTTTTTACTTTGATGAAAAATTAGAAAATTGAATTTAAAAAATACAAATGTAGGCCTATCCTTGTGCATCAAGTACCATTTCGTAAACAAGATGGAATGCAACGTCGGTCTCTGATATGAATAAACATTCTGCATACAAATCGCAGTGTCTACTTCCTGTCGCGCACATTGTTGTGTAAATTGCGAGTACTGAGGCGGAAGGAAAATTAATCATCCCCTCTTTACTATTCCTCGCTCTCTATACTCTTCTCCCGTATTGTTTGTTATATCAACTCAATTGTGTAAACAAGTCGGAATGTAATTAGCACAAGCGCGCTTAGTTGAGGATTAACATTCTGCCTATGAATCGACCCAAAGCTATTTCCTGTCACGCACATAGTTGAGTAAATAACAATAACTCTGATTATGCAACCACAACCACAGCCACAAGTGCTGTACGTTTCAGTTACAATTGTGTTTTCCCTCTCGTTGTCACATTGGTCATACTTCATTATATTATGACCATAGACCCTATGTATGACAGGAAGTGCAATCACTCTGTTTTCTCTCTGTCCCCACTTTCTTTCTTTCATCTGCCCCCTCCCATCAACACCACTTTCTCATCATATCTCTCCTTATCACTGTCTCCCTCATTCTCACCAATTCTCTTTCTTTTCCTATTTCACTATCTCTCCCCCCCCCCCCCCCCCACACCACCACTCCCCTTCCTCTCTCTGTCCCTCTGTCTCTCTCTCTCTCTGCATTTACATGCATCTCTTTTCGGTAAATGGGTGAGGATAAATTTAAAATGGTAAAAAGTGATGAGTAGAGTATGCTCACAACATTCCTGATATATACCGGTACACTGTAGTACTTTTAATGATAAATACATGCATGGTGTGCAGACATAATGATATGCAGATTGCACACAATATTATTGATAACCATATATATCTCTATAACTAGTATTTGTTTTTGTTATAAAGGAGACAGACACAGTACTACTGAGTGGACTAACTAGTGTTTGTAATAAAAACATGTGAACAATCACTGAGGACCTACCAGGAGATGCCATGTCATTACTAGCAGATAGTCATTCCACATGTTTGACCCCAGATTATTATACATGTACATGTATTAAGATACATGTTTATGAACACAAATTGTTGCCATTGTTAAGGCTGTCATGCAAATTAATATATTTGAAAACCCTTCAACACATTTAAGCTTATTCAGTCTGAAATCCCATACAAAATCAATTAAACTGATCAAATCTGACAATCCATTGCACTGAACACTGCTGGAATGCAAGCATGAACTTGTTTGTGATGTTGTGTTGGATGATGGATATAAAGACATTACACAACATACCAGGAACAGCAATACCAACATACCAGTACTAGTAATAGGAGCATGTGCGCATGATGGAAAGTTCTTTCACCACACTCACTCTGAGCTGAAGAACCCTTGTCGTGTATGTGTTATATTAAGTAAAATGTATTAACATGGTTGACCGTCTACTGTCTTCTTTATTTACTCTGCGTGTTGTACCAGTATCAATACCCTCATGTGCACTTTTCAACTATGAAAAGGCTTACATAAGAAATTAAAACTGGACTAAAGTGCACATTATAAACTTTGAACTAAATCAATGATTATCATAACGAAAAACATCATGATTCAATATGAGAGAAGTTGCAATGTGACAGTGGACAAACCAAAAGTACGCAAAGGCTGGGAAATGTACAAATTGATGGGTAACGTCAAAATCATGTGGCACAGCATACGTTATTGCACTGGTTTAAAAACTTAAATTTACACCGAGACAGTCACAATGTGCACATGACACTACAGGTAATTATAAGTATGTTTACACAAGAGTGATCTGTGATGACCTGAAGGCCTGAATGATTTGTTTCAGAATGTCACAAGCTCTATGATACCCTACCATACCATTTGTTGCCAAACATACAATATAAATCATCGTTAATCTTCTTCCATTCAATGAACACACCATAAAGTAATAACCAGCCAAGAAAAAACAGAGCCCATTCGTATATTGTGAACTCAAAAGTATAACTACATAAAGAATATGATTACATATTGACTAAATATTTGTCGTCTCTTTCTCTATCTATACACTGATGGAATGACGTGGGATACTTTTCAAAACATAAAACATGATCTGTCTTCTTCTGATTAGCGGAAATCCTCGGCAGAGAACATACCCTGTGCAAAAATATAAATAGAAAGGGGGAAAAGAGCATAAGATTTTCAATCAATGTGATTAGTTAGAGAACGACAAAATGTTACATGAATATTGCAGCAGAATTTTTTTTCCCCCCCTGACGTGTGTAGTATGCATCTATGCAGGGATACCAACCTTTGCTCCCAAGAAATTGTACTAGAAAGAATAACAAATTTTGTACTTTACAAGAAACATTGCATTAAAAGAAGAAAACTAAGACATTTAAAAATCACATTTTTTTAGGGAGAGAGGGAAGAGCTTTAAAGGAAAGAGAATTACTGTAATTGTACACTAGTATAATGTCTACACCTCTAGAATTTGACCACATATAGTATTCTGATGAGAAAAATTACATTGTAATAATTGTTATCTAAACCTTTTCTCTGCTTGTTTATCAAGGAGTTACAGCCAAAACATTACAGTGGATGCAGAGACAACAACAATATTCTATTGATAATTTTAATATTATATTTCTTATAACTTACCTTAGCTCTTCTGAGAATGGAATCTTTGGTGGGGTCATAGGGGCTATCTTTAGATGGGATCTCCAGGACTGAGGGGACAGGGTCTGTGTGGCTGTCCAGCAGATGACGTATATGCTCCGCAATGTTTTGGTTGATGAGGATAATGGCGATGTCACTCCGGGCGATGAAGTTCCTGAAGCATTCCTCAATCTCGTGAACAGCAGTCTCTGCACATAATGAATTCAGAACAGAATACAGCACTTTAGCACAGAGCACATACAGTTGAGGCCAAAGGTTTACATACACCCATGGAATTCAGGGAAATTTGCTTGCTTGCCAAGCATCGTGTTACTATATCTTCAGAGATACAAATACTACCATGACGAATTTGGTATCAAATAAAAGCGCGTATCAAGTTCTTACACATGATTGGAATGCCATTGGGATTAAATTAAATTTCAGTTGGAATTTTCTTTGAAGAAAAAAAAACCAATATTCGTGCCAATTGTATTCTATTCTTTGTTATTAGATTTTCAAACATCGTTTCATAGAAATATATAAATGTCAAATCTATGATTTATATTACATTTGTATCATGATATCTCACCACTGAAAAAAGGTGTAATCTGAAATGTTTGTGTTGAGAAGTAACTAGCACAAATATGAAATGTTTTTGTCAAGTCTTTATTTTTAATTTGCCTAAAATGTGAAGATTTTTGGGGAAAAAAATGACACCTAAACATTTTTCAGCTCCTGATGACAAAGCAATGTGATGAAGGGGAATGACATACTCATTTGTTTGACATAAAATTCGTCATGATAGCACAAATATTTTATAAGATACAGTAAATTATATGACATTTGGCAAGTGTCAATTTTTCCTTGAATTTCCTGGGTGTATGTAAACTTCTGGCCTCAACTGAACATGTACCAGGGAAAGACATTTTGTTGATTTACAGAAAGGGTCATACCACTACTACCCACTTGTTTAAACAATTATATAATAACTCTTAAAATATGAATAGTTTATTGTTTATTGTTTATCCTTAGTTAACCCCTTCTTATTATGAGCTGCCCAAGTTTTGAGTCAACACCTATTTACAGTTTTTATTGATTTTATCAAATTACATGTACATACATGTACATGTGTTGTGAAAGTGTACACATGTACTAAATATATCCATGAAATTAAATGAATTTGAATTAATTGTAGTAGGATAGGAGCATAAAAGTGCTACACTTATATAAAAGCATAAAAGTGTTACACTTACCTTTTTCCACTACCATGAAATTAGGCTGTCTCTTATTATTGATTTCTCCGATGCCTCCCAGCAGAAATCCAGTACAAGTGTCCTGAAACACATTGTAAAAGATAGATTAATTACATGAACTGCAAATGGAAAACATCCATGAAAATAATAGCACAAAGACCATTACCAGTACATATCTTACTGGATGTCTTCACATCAACCCCTGAAAACAAAGGATTTGAATTTGTAATGTAAATTATGTCACCATTAGTAAAGATTCAGAATTCATTCACCAGCCTGGCATTCTCTTTTTCTAATTGTTACTGCTCACACTCATAGATCATTCTTGTAACAGTACATGTACATGCAATAACAACCACAATCATCTCAATGTGAATAAGCTTAACCCATGTCTTCTCTTATCAAAACCGCATATCTCCAAGTATGATATTTAATATCATTTAAACTTCACACCCTTTCACAAACTAGGTGACTGTGTCTTGACTTCAGATCCCCCAACACCCCCCACTTTGGAGTTTGGACCAAGTTTGGATTACCGTTTGGACCTTCCCAACCATCACCACACTGCAATGCCAAGAACACTACACAGTATTCAATTGAATCAATTTGACTTGTTCAATTTCCCCCCTCTATAATATTGCAGAGACCCAATAATACAATATGAGTCTAGACAGTAAACACAATGCAAATATTTAAATTTAAGTACACCACTGGAGTTTCAGGGAATTCAGGTCCTATATTTATAGAAAAACAATAAACATAATGTTGAGGGAAGCACGTCTTACATGAAAATATTCTTCACTTTATTTATGAATACAATCCTTTCGTTCTCCAATCACACTGTGGGTTGTCTCATGACAAATCGCGCTGGTTCCTAACTAAAGTCTAAACTAATATGACTAAGATCAGAACTAGACACTGAGCAATGTCATTGAAAAACAAATAGAGGCTCAGGGTCAATATACACATGAATTGCTGTATGTGGGCATGTACATTACCCATTCTTTGCCAACAGACACAATCACATTCATACGATGCACTCTTGAAAAATAATGTAATTACAATATATAACGTATTTTGGGAGCAGAACATTTTGATAACCAAATATTGTTTTAAATAAGTAATATTTACTTCATCTCCAATCACTGCAACGAGCTTTCCCTTCGATAGATGAGCCATTTTTGTTCGGTGAACCACACACAACACGAACCCAGCAGTCAATCGGTCAGAGTGCACTTGTCAAGATGAACGCTTTGATTGAATCGTACGTAGTTCGCTTATTGAACTCGCTTGCCTGCAAGTAGGCTAGCAGGGAAGTGAGCAAAAACAAGAGTCTCGTGATATTTTGATGGACATGTTTTAAGTCCAGTGGGGGGAAAATTACACAAAATAATGGTTTCAGATATAGTTACAATATAGAATGCCATCTATTTTTAATGTGAAATGTTATTATCTTACATTGTTTTCAAAGTAGTTTTATGTTCAACTGTTTTGGAAAAATTATTTTCTTCGTCAGTATGTATATGTTAGACCCCTCTTGAAAGTCGACTCGTCCATTTCCCTTTTCCTATCTCTTCTAAATTAGTCTGTATCAAGACTTTATTGTAAGTCCTTCCAAGTATTATGTGCTCGACAACACGATGATTGGTTGGATCATGGAGCTCTTTTATGATCCATGGTTGGTTTCAGATCACTTTTGTTGAGTTGTTTGTCAAAATATATTACACCCGGCTGACGGCAAAGATAACAAGTCAGGGGAGAGAAATAAATGTATGCAAAACGAAATGTTGGATTTGATACAAATTTCTGGGCCTACCCAGTACGTACTGTTAATAGAGTGATGCAAACAAATGCTGTAATCTATTCTTTAAAAAAGAAAAATAATGGTACACAAATAGGTATCAGGCCCTGTGAGATGTGTAGGCCTACGGATTAAAGCAGAGGCATAATTATTAGCAGGCACCCCTTATGACACTGATTTTAAGTGATACATACACTCATACAGTATAGGCTACGCCTTTTTATTGTATTTAGTATAAGCTCATATTTTTGAGAAAGGCTTTTAAAAGAGAATAGTAAGAAATGTTGACTGATTGCAATTAAACACATAACAACAACAAAAATGATATACATGCCATTTCAAAGCTAATATCCCGGGCATTGAGTATGAATAAATGCATCCGTCGGCCTTTTATGCCTATACATTATTCCATTCAATCCAATATATATTTCTTATCATCATTTTGCAGCCCAAGTTTTATCAAATGACAATTTAAAGCACAAAATAATAGGCACTGGGTGCCTCTCTATGGTCTAAGTGATCCCCATCCGTCCACTTGTACTTCACACTTCATCATAAATTCCATAGAACATGTAGAGCGCCATCTGTACCACTACAGGGGCCATTTTCACGAAACCTTTCTTAGCCTAGCGAGTTAATAACATGATGGATGTAGCTAAATGCGCTTTAGTTACAGTACTATCTAGGCTTAGTAAGGATTCATGAATATAGCTACCGGAGCTCGAAACGGTGTATCATATTTGGAAATGTATCCCTGGCACTCCCAGTAATAAAATAATATTTGGCCTACTCCACAGATATCAAATTGCAATTTCTGTTTTTAGTTCTGTGAAATTTAATTTATGAGAGTTCATGCAATTCGAATAATTTATTTTCACTTGTGTGTTACGATCACATAACACGCACACATTTTGATGGTCCTAATTTGTACATTCTAAATAAATATTCATAGGATAATTACACAAATCATTAATCAAGCAGAAGTTGCTCATTTAATTTTTGGTTGAGTTACCGCATGGAGCACAGGCCTATATTACCCACAGCAAACTTGGCCTGAATGTACAACATGCACAATAACCATTATATCAATGCACCAGGATATGTGCGGTGTATACTATAATAATGTGTCCTTGCTCACAATATCATCATCACAGCTGTCCACACAAAACCACTTCCCAATGCCGGAATGTCTAACAAAGAAACGAGTATGATATTTTGAAAGATTGCGAGGTTGTGTTCTATGGAAAACTGGTGCTTTCAAGATGTACTTAAGGGAGAAGGTCTTTCATAATTGTGTGTATCATTTAGCATATCTTAATAGCTAGCTGCCTAGTGACGTCCAATACAAACCGCTGGGGCGGGCCTAACAGTGTGCAGACAATTATTTGAAAATCAATTATTTAAATGAAACATTCCAGAATTTGAAGATAAACCCGTGCAAATTATGTGAAGTCACATACATTCGCTTTAACGTGGACCTTTAATGGATACATAGCAACATCATAAAAATGTTGTCCGTGCATAAATTGTATGTAGACTGCAAGGTCTTCTGCTTTTGTCTTTTTCTTATATAAAACACACGTTATTTTGCATGTCCTGATCAACCCTCCCAACAATCTATTTCAATCAACATTTAATTAAGTTTGTCTGGTATAAATCTCCATATGCACGATGATTCATATCAACTATATCTCTGCTTAAATATTAATCTAGCTAACTAGTGAAGTTTGCATGCAATGCACTGCTCTCCTAGACCAAACGTGAGATTATTACTTTTGTTTGGAACACGCGATTTTAATACGGTATTTTTAATGTCTGAATCTCACCTCTCCTGATTTGATATGTGAACGAGGCCATCAAACACATTCATGCTTATAATATATAATAATCATGGACTTCGTAAATACCTCACGAAATGAGAAGGAGATAAATTGGTGGAATAAGGACACAGTAGGGTTATTAATGTCATGGGATATTACTGTATTGTCCTGTTTCTCTCTGACTTCTCTTCTCTGCTGCTATTTTTTCTCTTTTATTTTTTGTGATTTTATTCTCCCCCTTTCTTTCTCTTCATTTCTTCTCAAACAGTTGTGCAATACATAATATTATTTTAACAGTTATGATTGTTTGTCAATGTATTATTTATGCCATTGTTTACTGTATTCATATTTGTAACTTAACGCCCGAAAGCAAATTTTGTGTATTATTATACATGGCAATAAATTATCTTGAATCTTGAATCACAAGGCAAAATCATTACGTAATGTAGGAAAGGATCCAATGACAAACGACACACCCATGACACACCCCCACCGCGCCCACATTAAAAGTGTAGTCTCTACAACAAGTGTCGTTAACTTTTACTGCATGCCATATAACTTTTATTATCTCGTTTGAATCTAATTATCAAATCACTACATCTGCATACAAACAGCTATTTTGAACATTTAGTTAAGATATAAATAACAAGGCATTTTCCAATATTTTTCATGAGAACACAAATTTAGAAGAAAAAAATTAGGAAATTTTTAATAGTATGATGAGGCTAGTAAGTGTACTCTTCGCTCGTATTGTGCACGTACAACGCGCACGCACGCAGGGCAACCAGCTTGAAACACATACACGGAAATGGGCCGAGCCTATAGCCTGACTCTAGCCAGCGCCATCTCGAAAGCCGACGTCTGAGAAATGAGATTGAGCCGATGGATATGGTTCGATGGGAGGAAATCCAACACAACTTGTGATATTTACAGAAACTGTGAAAGGATATCACAACCACAACCGAGTGATTCGAGTCGGGAGTGATCAAAGTGCGTGGCCGTGGCTAGGGGACTTACGTAACGCACTATATATCCGAATCCTATACAAGTCCATTGATTGAGCTCGGCGAAGCAGTTGAAGAGCCGACACATGTAAACAATTCCCGTACATCATTGCTGGTGTCGTGCCCTTTGCAGAATTGAGTCGAAGTTGAATAGCAGCAGCAGGAGAGGATTGAACATGGCGAACGAAAATATCAACAATAACCATCATGATCAGGACGTTCCATTGGTTTTCTCGGGAACAATGGTTCACTCCACCATACAAGCACCCTTGGAGATTCTGAAAGACACTGTCATCGGAGTTCAGGGTGGGAAGGTGAGATGAAGACCAAATTGTAATAAGAGTAACCATGCTAACTTGGCTGGCTCTTCAGTTCAAACATGGCAATATTTGGAAAATCTCTATCATTTCTAGTCCATATCGGTACATCCATAGTATTGCATTAGCAACAGAATGACTGCTTATACCAGTTGCATGCCAATGATTTAATTAGTAATGTGATCTGTACTTACATCATTAGTTTGATGAATATCATGTTAGCTGAGCGCTAGCCCCGGGACTGCTCCCGCGCAGTGGGAGCGTCCTGAGGGCTCGCCACCAATTTCCTTGCATGTCTCGTCCGACTACTGAGAAATCAACCCGTGCACATGAATGAATTACTCATTTCAAGTACATTTATCACATATAAATGGCTAAATGTATTGAATGTAAACCTGAGCTATAAAATTGTTTGAAAATGCTAAGCAACATTACATATTTCCTCTTCACATATGATTAGGATATTTGTAACAAATACGGTCCGCCGAGGCTGCCATCTTGGCTGCTTCAAAAACGTATACTGTAATAGTGTAAAGGGGAGCTGGCGCATGCGCATAAAATTTACATCGCAGCTGCGGTCGTGCGATTCGGAACCACTTTAGGTCAAAAACAATTTTTAAAAATGCAACATGGTTAAATTCACCTTCAAACCAACTATGGAAATATTTAGGTATATATTTTATATAAATATGTGCAAGAGATTTGAGATTTGAGTTACAGAATTGCTGAAACCAACTAATATAATCACTGCTAATCTCGACTTCCTTGCTTCAAAGCTCCGTGCTCCGCAGCCCGCTCCCTGCGTGAGCGGGCTGGTCGCAGTAAGCTGAGCGCTAGACCGAAAAAAATCAGTCTCTGTAGGATGTTTGATTCGCTTACAGCTTATATTGCATCTAAATCCTCTGAATGCTCCTCTATTCGGGGGTATCTAAAAAAACATTATTTTGACTAAAGAATGGCCTGAATGAGACAGTTATTCCTGTCTAGTCGAGCGCATGATTTAGAGTTCAACTAGTACACTGGTAATTCAATTATTTTTCACTAAGCATTAACACAGGGACATTATCATCATTTGCGGGGTCCCACAAAATGCCAAATGCAAGTTACCATATACAGATATAGCATTATGAATATGATCTAAAGATAAAGATGCCTTTATGCAGTTCAACTGAATATAGCGCAGAAATGGTTTCAAAATAAAAAGTACAACTTTTATTATAATGTTTATTATAGTTTATTTTTATAAACAACGTTTATTACAGATAATAAACGTTTATAAACATTTATAAACAATGTTTATTATAGATCACTAAGCATTAACACAGGGCCATTATGTTTGTGCATCATCATAGCCATTAATCAAATCTTGCCATAGACTGAAAAAATAAGTCTTTGCTACATGCAAGGTTCTTGGATATGCTTAGATTGCACCTATCTAGCTGACTGGTATGAATGTCCTACATGTACATCTACATTGTACATCTACATTGTATTTGATATACAGGATACCTCATCACTCCCTCATGCAAATAAGGGAACAAAACGCAGGATGTACATTGTGTATCCAGTCGTTTCTAGTTAAGGCATAGCCTATTTGCGGGGTCCCACAAAATGCCAAATGCAAGTTACCATATACAGATATAGCATTATGAATATGATCTAAAGATAAAGATGCCTTTATGCAGTTCAACTGAATATAGCGCAGAAATGGCTTCAAAATAAAAAGTACAACTTTTATTATAATGTTTATTATAGTTTATTTTTATAAACAATGTTTATTATAGATAATAAACAACGTTTATAAACATTTATAAACAACGTTTATTATAGATCTCCGTAGAAATTTGATATAAAGCTGATAACATTTTTTACAACTTTTTCTGTAAAAGTGTATATGTTTTAAAATATAGTGGTTCGAAAATGCCAACACAGAAAATAAAGTGCAACTAACGAGGCCTCAAAATTAACTAAATAAAAATAAATTTGGGGCGGGCACAATGGGGATTAGCGGCGTGGCACTGGGCTCTATTCATTGGGGCAGGCTAAGAGTTAAAGACAGCCCGTCCCTTTTTCAGATCACCACAAAACCATCGAAACATTTGAAAAACATAGAGAAGTGTTTAGCTAGTTGTATATTCATAATTTGAAACTGATACGTAGTATAAAATTCAAATGATGCACGTAAACAACGTCTCATTAATAGTCTTTACCTCAGGCTCTTAGCAGTTTGTGTTGAATATCTGCTTTATTGATTAATCTGTTTATTAAATTTTAAAACGCATTATGAAAAAAATTGTTCTACAGAAGGAATCATCTCCAAAGTTTGGCAATTACTCATAAAATTAGGATTTCACACATGCATAATAACCACATAGATACCGTAACAAAGACTATTACTTTTTTCTTAGTACGAAAAAAGTCGGTTTGGAATTTAATGGTTGAATTTTACAAATACAGAAAGCTTCAATGTGCTATATTCTTAGAAATGGTCTTGAATCACACTTTCTTCAATTTACGATCGTGATAGACGATTTCAAATTTTAAGCTTGCAAAAGGGACGGACAATCTTTAAGTGTGCTTCATGACTATCATCAGCTTCCACACAAAGTAGTTTGTGTGCTGTGTTCATAAAGGGATAGTTCATCCTAAAAATATTTTTGTTTCAATAAAAAGAAACACATGAATGAAATATATTAGTGAAGGTTCGACGAAAATCGGTCAAAGGAAAAGAAAATCGTTTGATTATGTGACGTCACATGCTCGCCGGACTGGTAACATACAGTGTAACACATTGAACTCAACGAAGTTGACCAAAGCGTCATGACAGTTTGGTAGGATGGCTATCGTACACACATGTGCACACACCATTGAATCACATTTTGTGCCCAATATGTGCCACTGTGATTGGCTCATTCATTTTGCTCACCATTCAAAATCATCACTCTGCCAAACATCTGTATGTTGTCCACAATGCCTAAATTCCATAAAATACCCATTTAACCTATTTATCATTAATTGTGTGATGAATAAAGATTAATTGGGAACTTAAAATGGGCAATTTATGAGGGAAGATGACATATAGATTTTCTTTTCCTGTTGTAGCAACCATTTTGAAAGTATTGAGGTGTAGATCAAAGTAGTTATGGGGGCGAATTTGCCCTCATTTCCCATTTGTATTAGACACTCCATTGTAATGGCACAATGCAATAATGGCTTTTTGATTCAGGTCATTATATATTTGGGAAGATCTAATCTTTAGCCTAATAGCCTAATGCCTCAAGTTTGCTATTTGCTCGTAAAGTCAGAAATGAGTACAATGGATGGAAATCAGTGTGGGCATCGACCTGTACTTGTGTATTTAAAGGGATAGTTCAACCTGAAGTTGGTTTCAATACAAGCACATACTCAACAACTCAAAGGAATTTGCATAGGGAAAGGGAAAAGGAAGAAAGGGAAGGAGCCGCATTTTTAAACCATGGTATATTTTGTCCAGTTCTGCATGAAATACATGTAATGATGCTTTAGCCTAAAAACATCATGTTTCATGCTGAACTGGACAAAATATACCGCATTTTTAAACCGTGGTGTATTTTGTCCAGTTCTTCATGAAATAATGATGCTTTAGCCTAAAAATCATCATGTTTCATGCTGAACTGGACAAAATATACCGCAGTTTAAAACTTCGGGTCCTTCCCTTTCCCTTTCCCAATGCCAATTCTTTTGAGCTGTAGTGTAGTAATCGACCAAAACAGCTCAAGATGAGTTTGGTCTAGATTACATCTCTGTTGTCTTTCCATGCCTTATAAACCTTCCCAGATCTAGAATTGATATTAAAGGGATAGTTCACCCTGAGAATAATTTGGTTATGATAAATGCAGAAATATGAAAGAAACATATCAGTGAAGGTTTGACGAAAAATCGGTGAAAGGAAAAGAAAGTAATGAGATTTTGAAATTTCAATTTTGTGACGTCATTTGCGAGGTACTCTCCCATGTTGTGTACAATATAATTGCATAAATTGCTCTTTTTTTGTTTTGGACAACAGAATATTTTTTTCATGCAGGTATGTGTGTAAAAAAACATATTTCTGATGATGTATAAGATGCATAGGTGCAAGGATGCATATTTTTATTTTTTAGAAAATGCACATTTAAGAAAAAAAAATGTACACAACATATGGAAGAGCACCTCGCATGTGACATCACAAAAAAAAAAAAATCATAACATTCTTATCTTTTGATGGATTTTCAACAAACCTTCACTAATATGTTTCTTTCACGTGTCTGCTTTTATTGAAACAAAAGTAATTTCAGGGTGAACTATCCCTTTGAAGTGCCCCCACCATGCAAAATGGATCCCCTATAAGTTCATACATAAAGAGCCCCTGTTCAAATATGATTTTGACATGTACATGTAGGCCACAATGCACAGTATTGTTCCTGGTCATAAATCTAATTTTATTCTCATTTCAATGGCTGGAAATTGCTCAAATACTGAAAATATCCATTGATATTACATAAAAGATCAAGCTGTAGTTTTGTAGAAAGCTATTCTTTCCTTTTATTTCCATATAAAGTGTAGGCTTTATAGTGTACTGATGGATTGGAAGCTTAGAATAGGCAATGATTGAGTTTTGGATTTTCTTTTTATGTTTGACCAACCATGTGAATGCTAGCTAGATTCAATTCACTGTTGTTGACTCACCAGTGTGAGTACTTTTCAAAAGGTGTTGGCACTGACCTGTATTGTGTATAGATAGTTGAGTATGTGTAAATTTTCCTTTCATACATATAGATCTGCATTCAATGACTATTATGAGCATAAATTTTGCTTATATTGTCAGCACAATTACGTGTATAGTGTACTTGACCTTTATAAAAAAAAGAAATTGGCAAGCCAGCCTGGTGGTCGAGGAAACCGATGCAATCAACCCATGAGCCTGTTCAAGATGAAGAGAAAACAGAAGCTGTCATAATTTAGACAGATGTGCTGATGGTTTAGAAAAGACTGTAGTATGATGCTGGCCATACTACTAGTCAGCAGGGAAAAAAATAATTCAAAATTTTTGAGGGCTCCTTTTTGAGCACATTGGCCGTTTTGCTACAATTTTACATTGTGTCTATGTGAATTTGGCTGGCTCTTTTAACAGTTTTCAGGGCTTTATCAAGCACTTTTTTACGCCATTTCGCCCCAAGCCCCTTGTATTTTTTCCCTGCTTGTCAGCCCAGGAAGGGAAGAATGGGACGACGGTGGATAGTTGACATCAAACAATGGATGGAGCGGCCAGTTTTCTGACTAACAGAGGGGTGCACAGGGGGAATCGTGCTAAATACATCTAGAGGACTGTTGTCATGGAGTTCACCAGGGGTCAGCCAGCTACCAAGCTTACAGACTACGAGAGAGGAAGAGAGAGAGAGAGAGAGAGAGAGAGAGAGAGAGAGAGAGAGAGAGAAAGAAAGTGAGAGATAGAGAGAGAGAGACAGAGAGAGACAGAGAGAGAGAGAGAGAGAGAGAGAGAGAGAGAGAGAGAGAGAGAGAGAGAGAGAGAGGGGGGGGGGGGAAGAGAGAGAAACACAAGAAAGAATTGAAATGAAACTGTACATGATATCATAGTATTGATCTTCATGTACAATGTGCATGACAATCTATACCAGCTTATAATTGCAGGGATATCAAGATATTTTTTAAAGTGTGATGGTATGGGAGTAGAGCTAAATATGAGCCAAGTAATTATTATTTCTATTTGCAAATGGGAAGATGGAGGTTTTAGTGATGCACCCCTTTATTTCAAAAGATAACGTAGAGCAATATTTCTGCCGATTTGAAAAAACATAAACAAATGTAAGATTTAATGATCATCATAATAAATTCCTCTTTTGAATTGATACAAAGAGGAATTATATCAACAATAATATTAGTCTTCTGCAGAAATAAATTTGACCACATAATATAAAAAGTTAAAAAAAAAACATTTATGATAGTGTACCTGTACCTGTTCCCAAAACATTTAGACACTTGCCTTGGATCGGCCTAACCTCAAGCAAGCGTTCTGCTTGTGCGCGATTGCCACAATGTACATGACTATAATTGTAGCTTTTATGAAAGAAGATGAAAATAAACATTAAAATAGTAACATTCAGGATTCCCACTTGATATAAGGCAAACTTTGGTATAGTGCTGCACAGAAAATGCATGCATAGCAAAACAGATCATGACAGCAACGTTAGATAAAATAAATGGTGTTAGTACTTGACACGTACATGTACTATCATATGTCCCTGGACTATCCTCTCCACCTTCTTGCTGTTATCATTCAGGAACTATTATTTTATATTGTTCCCTTGTCCCTGTGTAAATTGTACCATTTCTGTCAATGAAATTCTAATTGAAGGTAGGTGTTGTCATAACTCATTGCTCTGAATAGTCTATTGTTGTTGCCAATCTAAGTATGAATTTAACCATTTCTGACTTGCTCTTCAAACATAAGTGCATTTGTATTATATTTGTTTAGTTGGGGTTATGCAAGCTGCAAAGAACAGGCAAAAATCAGCAGAATTTGATGGATTTAAATGTGCTTTGTAGCATGCATGGCTTTAGTTTGTGTGTACAGTATACTTCAGAACTAAATGTTATGCAGATGTTTTTGTACAATGTGTGTGACAGGCAGCACAGCAGTGTATGTATGGTGCACCTGCGATAACAAATGTGAAAGGCAAGTTAATTGCTATGGAATTGTCCCAGTCTGGGAAATTGGCACAGAAAAACAATGTTCAGGCTGTTCACATAACACAATTAGGATAATCATGCACTAATGCAAAATTTATATTAATTTGATTATTGAGCCAAAGTATGGTCTAATTGTGCAGCTGTGGTAACAAACATTAAAACAAGTTAAGTGCTATAGAATTGCTCCAGTCTGCGTAATTAATACAGAAAATGGAATGTTTTAGGGTGCTCAAAATAACATGTTATTTCATGATATAGTATCATGAAGAATACCATGATGATCACTCATGTACATGTTCTATTATGTTCTTTAATTAATTTAATTATTGTAGTTGTTATGGTCTAATGATTCAGCTGTCGTAAAAGACTGTAAAGCAAAGTTAGATGCCGTGGGATTCATCTAGTTTGGATAATGTATGAGGCATTTCTGCAATCAGGACAGCATATTGGCTGGCATAGAAAGTGTTATACAGAAAAATGCAAGCTTTTAGGGTCCTCAGATTACATTATTCAAAGAATGTTGGACATGAAGATCAATCTTATGCTAGTAACATTTTAAAATTCATTTTGTTATATATGCTTTGAATTATTGCAGTCAATTGAAAAGAAAATGAAGACACAGTGCTAGACATTGGTTTATAGATTTTAGAGACTACACTCAGTCAATTTCAAGAAGGCCTTGGAAACCAACCCGTTCAATGATTTCAGTCGGCCTCAAATCATTCCACAGGGTTGCATATACAGTTGAGGCCAGAAGTGTACATACACCCATGAAATTCAAAGTTCAAGTTAACACTTGCCAAACTTAATGAGATTTACTGTATCTGATATATCTGTATCTGTATCTGTATCTGATATCTGTATTTGATATTAAACAATTGAGTATGTCATGCCCCTTAATCACATTGCTCTGTCATGAGGAGCTGAAAAATATTTAGATGTCATTGTTCCCCCCCAAAAAGTGCATACATGTATTTTAGACAAATTAAATATAAAAACTTCACAAAAACATTTCATATTTGTGCTCGTTACTTCTCAACACAAACATTTTTAAGATTACATTTTTGTTCAGTGATGACATATCATTATAGAAAATCTATAAATCATAGATTAGACATTTACATGTGTCTATGAAACAATATAACAAACAATAGAATGCATTTGGCACAAATATTACTATTTTTCTTCAAAGAAAATTCCACCTGAAATATAATTTAATCCCAATGGCATCCCAATCTGTGAAAGAGGTTGATACGCTCTTTCATTTGATACCAAATTCGTCATGGTTCTATTTATATTTCTGAAGATATAGTAAATTTTACGATGTTTGGCAAGCGAAGAAATTTCAATGAATTCCATGGGTGTATGTAAACTTTTGGCCTCAACTGTAGCTTGACATCCAGGCTTTCAACATTTCTGATCCAAATTAAAAAACAAAGCCTATTGTGCTGAGCACTCAAAAGACCAGTCACTTTAGCTTTCTGATTTTTGCTCAGTCCATTCAGAGCCAATGAAGAAATAGTTTTTTTTATTTATTGCAGCCATATGTACCTCTTTATTGAAAGGTTTGGATAAGAATTGCCCATCATCTTCAAAGCCAGGCTAGGTTACATATAGTAAATTGTAAGCACAAGAGGTGATCTGCCACCTGGTATCATATCAAATTTTAGTATGTAGACTTGTTACCATGGTAATGACATCTATTGTTCACTGCACTGTGCGTGCAGTTCTGGTCCATATGAAACCTAGCAATTACAAGAAGCTGCAAGCAGTAGTTTATTATATGTGTGATGTCTACACTTTCATGGCATCATAAAAATATATTGTCTCCATAAATTGTCTCTTTGTGATTGGTATGCTTTATATTTAACCTTCAACATTAACTGTATTTGGAACTCGTATCCATGCACTTTGAACTACTTATTGCTTAAAGGAGAATGCAACCTAAAGAACATTTGTATTTGTATTAAACAAATCACCAAAACAATAAGAGAGGTACATGTATGTGGGCATAATTGGAACAAGATTGAAGTAAATTAGATGAGAGTGGCAAGAAGGAAGTTATGGGTTTTGAGCTCGTCTGCTCATGAATTAACAAGTTTTTGTGGGTATTGTATGGTGCATTGACGTGGACAAATCTCCAGTTTTCTTGTTCAAAATGCTAAATTTTCTAGAGATACATGTGTACATGTAGTTTCAGATGGTATGTGATTCAAATTGTAGCAATGTCAGCTTTTTCTTTCCTGAATATCCTGTATTGGACTAGTTCTTGTAATTGTACAAATTATGTTTTGTTTCTTTGTGGACAGATTCTATTTGTTGAGCCCAAGGCACACTTAGACGACCTTCTGGCAAAACACAGCCTTCATAAAGATTGTGTCAGACAGTTATCAAAGAGGTATGTTTTCCACTTTCCCTGCTTTTTAAGTTGTGAAGACTACTGTGATTTCATAAATTGATGTTTCATGTTAACCTTTTCTAGATATGCACATGGGGTATGTAACCTGTAGCATTATGTTATTTTCTCACTGGTATGAATAGGAAGAAGGTTTTTTTTTTGTTTAATGTGTTGAAGAGATGTTCTTCTTTTATTTGCCTTGCAAACCAGGTTATCCATGAAATCCATGAAAAGCGTTTTCCCGTATACCTCTGCATTTCACATGTTCCCGACTATTGTTAAATGAAAAATTGTACAAAGGCTTTGACATGTATAGATAAGGTACATGTACATGTAGGTATGGATGTGGCTCAAATATCTGTGTCAATATTTGCTGAATGTGCTCTCAACAAATCTAGTTTGACAGAGAACTGTAAGTAGGCCAGCTTTTAATTGCAGTGTGTGCTTTTTGCAAATAGTGTCTACAGGAAAAGATTGTGACACAGAAGAATTCATATTTGTACATTTTATGTTAAATATATTGCTTTTGGCAATGTACATAAGAGAACATTGTGAAGAGAATATCATAGTACTTTAAAGGTGATATTCATAGGAAATCCAAAAATATGAAGATATTCATCTACGGATAGCTTATAAGCCATACAATGAGCTCGGATGACATTCAAACAATATATCACTTTCCAAAAAGCGAAATTAGGGTGAAAACAATCACCGTATTCTCGGGGACAAATTTGACCTACTGTCATCCGAAACGGCCTTTAGGTCTGACGTAAGAAACGGGAGGCGTTATTGTGCATCACACATGCCAATCCGCAGCTTCTTTACTGCCAGAAGCATCAGGCATTGTTAATGAAACTGTGATGGCAGTTGCTAGTGGATTAACAGGTGTGATACACAATGGTCATTGTGAAGCATATGTGACGTACACACAACCCCACTTTCCCTTAGGCGATTTCGTAGGTCAGGAAGAGAGTCAATTTAGTGAAATTTGAACTTCATTTAACACAAAACTGAACACTTTCATGGCATGTTAGCTGCAAAAATTGCTTTAATAACTCATTCAATTATAACATAAACTATATTTATTTGATTTTATTTCCTATGAATATCACCTTTAAGCTCTTTGTATGCAAGATAAACTGCTGTCCCGTGGGATATGATCGTCATACTCTCATTAGATTTTAACTTGCCTGGTTTAAGCAAGTTTTTTGGTATATATTAGCAAAAACATGATTTTAAAGGGCATATACTGTACTGGGAAGGCAAAAAAGCCTTCAAAATGTAGTTGTTAGCCATCTTCTTGCCAATGGTCTTAAATTCATGTAATGTCTATTTTAGAAGCTTGCTGAAAATTATTTGCCCTCAAATGGTCTACATTTGGAGTAATGAGTGATTAAATCACAAATCCTCAAAATGTTCGGCCCGAACATTTTGAGGATTTAATCATTAATCATTAATCATTAATTACTCCATATGTGGATCATTTACGGGCAAATAACTTTCAGCAAGCTTTTAAAATAGACGTTACATGAATTTATGACCATTGGCAAAAAGATTGCTAACAATTACATTTTGAAGGCTTTTTTGCCTTCTCAGTACAGTATATGCTCTTTAAAGTACATTTATGTCCAGTAGTGAATACATGTTTGCTTACAGTGCTGGATTCATGGTAGGTGCTTTGGTTTAGACCAGGGTTGAATCACATTTACTTGAAGAAACCATTGCTGCCCTACTCTGACAAAAGGAAGCAAGTGACAAATCACTCAAATCGGGGTTATTGATACTCTAAAATTGTACTCAGCATTCCCTACATCTGGCCAAAATCTGGACAAGAAATATTCATCTTGCTGCAAGATATTTAATCTACATGATGTGGTGTTGCAGTGATGCCAATGCCAGTGCCAGACACATTTTGCTCATTTACAAGAAAAGTCTCTTTTGTTAGTTGCTTCCTTTGTCAGAGTAGGACAGATTGTCTAAACTATAGTAACTAACATGAATTCAGCACCATACGCTGGATACGCACATGTATTATGGGACCTTTTTGAAGTGTACACGCTACATCAAACGTATTTCTTGGCTTTACACCACAGAATTAACTTAAAACCATGATCTACATCTTAAACGCCTTTGTGAATTTGGGCCAATATGAATAATGATAACCATACAAAATATGAGGATCTGTCTTAAGCTGCTAATAATACAGTGCTCTCTACCCCTATTGCTATACCCTCCCCTTATACAGCCAATTCCTGATGCCAGGCCTGATTGATACACACATCCACGCACCCCAGTACGTCTACACAGGCACTGCACTCGATCTTCCATTGCTCAAGTGGCTGGAGCGCTTCACCTTTCCCACCGAGGCCAAGTTTAAAGACATTAGCTTTGCCAACCATGCCTACCGAAAAGTAGTGGTGAGTCCAGGAGTTTTCTTGATATTTGTTCTGCCCCCATTGTATAAAAAGAATTAAAAAATCTTCTGACACAGATGAAAAACAAATGAAAAATAAGTTGTAGTGCGAGTCAAGGTGAAATATCAATTTGTTTCACACCCATGAATCCACTAGCAAGTGCCATCCCAGTGTCATTAATAATAATGCATGATGCATCTGGCAGAAAAGACCCTGTGGGTTGACACATGTGATGCACAATGGGCATTGTTGTATTATGAATGGAATATCTGATACAGATACATAAAGAAGCTGAACCAATTTTATATCCACCCAGTCATTGTTTAATTGTATTACTTTATTCAGTACTTCTTAATTGCATAATCAACATTCTTTACAAATCAAAGAACATAGGAATTAATTACAAAATCATACAGAATGTAGCAGGCCGTAAAATTTCATATGTACCTTGTGTCTGCCTATTTAGTGGTATCATGATTTGGGTTAGTCGCTACAGTGTATCACTGAGCTAAGCGATTGTGAGTCGAAACCAGCATCGGCTCAAGAGGCAAACATCACTCTCACACACTGCTGAGCTAATGCACTCCTTTTGATTGATGTATCGCTGGGTGCTACAGTTATTGCCATGAATGATTGACAGATTTTGATTTAAGGTCCATCCCTGGCTTTCCAATCCATGTTCCTTGAAATTAAGATAGGCATCAAGATTTGTTCGCCCCTGGCTGATCAAGTTTTGGTCTTATTCTCAAGGATAGCACAATGTGGTTACCGCTACTTCCTGCTAAATTAAAAAACATATCCTGGTGACTGACGTCTGTACAAGGTTGTTCAGTTCATGAAGTATGACACAGGCTGATAGATAAGATAATGATGGATTGCACAATAATATGCCTCCCGTGCAATAGGTATTAAACAAACAATTTAATGATTTAACGATACAGCAATAAACCAGTCAAGCTCATGTAATAGTATACAGTAACAATAATTTATAGCATCACTCATTGCAGACAGAACATATGTTTTTAATTACCCTAGACTTTTTGATGTCATTTAATTAGAAATGGTAATATTACAAAGTTGATGAGAATACCAAGTAACAAAATAAACAAGGCTATGTTTGTTCAGTGAAAGCGATAATCATTTCGGGTTTTATTTATTCTCTGTTTTTTATGTGATAGAGGCGGACACTATCGTGTGGTACCACTACGGCTCAATACTTCGCTACCATTCACAAAGAGGCATCCCTCAGACTAGCGGAAATTGCAGGTACATCACTTCAAAGTGGAATTGTTTTGCAACCCTGAGGAGTGTTTCACCAAGCTGTTCATAAGCTACGAACGACTTTACGAATGACTGGTGATCCCTTCTTGTGCTAAATGCGATACCACACTTTAATCCTGTTTTAACATATTGGGAGTTAATTTCCAACAATCCTAATGAAATTTGACAAATCATAAGCTTTGTATTCACACACTTGGTAACAACAAGAATTTTCATTTATAAACATCAGATTTGAACTAAAGCTGATGGGAATCAAAATCAGTGAGAATGTGATTTAGCACAAGAAGGGATCACCAGTCGTTCGTAGCTTACGAACAGCTTGGTGAAACACTACCCAGGTCCGTTTTCCCTCTTCTCCTGCTTGAGTTTTATTTACTAGTCTTTACATGCATGTTTTTGAAGATAATTATTGTGAATTGCTGATTGGTTTTATACTTTCATATTTGATAATCTCTATCTCAATTTATGTAGTGGAAAGTGTCATAAAAATACCATGTACATGCATATATTCCTTTGCACAAGAACTCAGAAATTTCTTTAACTCCATATATGTGACATACAAAATGCTGCTCAGTAAAATACATGGAGGTGTCCTTTACAGGCAAACAATGAGTCATAAAGATTTAAGAGGAACATTTCTATGATATACTAGCAATCAAAGCTCACAAAGCTACGTATATTGACTTTGAGGAATCAAAGAGTGACCATTGAATAGATGTTGATATTAAAGTTAATCATGTGTATATTCTCTTTCAAAGTGAGGTTTCATGGCCGATGTATAGACCTGAAAAGGACGATGCGGTCTGTTAACTCTCCATACGCCATGTGTGCATAGTCAGTACTGCACATAAATCCCATATAGATGGTAGCTTTGTTTGGGGGGGGGGGGGCAGAGAAAACCATTGTGAGGGGTAGTTCAATTGCCAACACTATTTTTATCCTAAGATAGAGCATACAAGGCATTGTAAATTAATAAATAAAGCATAAAAAGTAAACAATTTAGAGCTGCTGCAATATTATGCCAATTTGAAGAGCAAATGCATGATTTCAGTATCTTCAACTGATCATTTGACTTCTATTTTGCTTCAGAATTAATTATGAAGGTTATATATATTACTTAACAACAAAATGTATTCATCTTGTGCCAAAATGCATGCTCTTTCAATTGTTACATATTAATTATTTGAAATACTTGACAAGTTATAGTCCCAAACCACATATTTGTGGTACTCGGTCCCGAATGCGATAAGTGACACGTGATGGGTTACCGGTAATACATTTTATTTCCATGACAAAAGACAGGTTGTATGATATACATTGCCATCGTTCCAAACCATGTCCGTTGCAGGGGAGCTAGGCCAGAGAGCATTTGTGGGCAAGGTGAATGCTGACATAGACAGCCCTGAGTTCTACATAGAGGACACAGACCAATCACTCGCTGACACAGAATGGTGAGGGAGTTCTTTCAAAGAGAGTTATAATTCGTAAAATTGTTCTGCTGCCACTCTGTTTAATTCTCACTATTTTATTTACGACAGTTATTATTTGGAAAAAAAAAATGTTTTTTTTTTTTTTGGGGGGGAGGGGGGGGGAGGGAGTGACATGACTGACCACCACAATATAAAGTCATCGTTTGCAGCCAAATGGCAGGCACCGGAAAATATGCTTATTTTATTTTCAGCGAGGTAGTCGTGACCTTCACTTGACCTCTCGAACCGCGGAAAAACTTCTCCTTCTCAAACTGCGATATCTTAATGAATATACCATATTTTCATACGCTTTCTTTTGTAACTGTATGTTGGAGGTCAAAATTTACCAGGTGTGAAAAAACATTTTATTAAAACAGGTAGAAAAATATTGCAAATTCGAGATAAATATGTGGTTCTAATACAAATTTAAAAGATGAAAATAAACTCTATATTTCAATGTCAATCACTTTTGAGCCCCTAACATTTAGAGGTCATCTGAAGCGGAATTTATTGTACTTTACAGAGATACCATTAATTTTCAACCTCCCCCCATAGAAGGGTCAGGATCCAGCAAAACATCAACCATGTTCAAATCCAAAATGAGCGAGATATGACGAAGTTGTGAACGATCCTAACCAGCCATTCATAGTCCACGATAAAAACAAAATGCTACCGGCGACGCAAGGGTCGCAGACTATGATTGGCTGCTTAGGATCGCTCACAACTTCGTCATGTCTCATGCAGTTTGGATTTGAACATGGTGGATATTTTGCTGGATCCTGACCGTTCTACAAGAAGAGGTTGAAAAAAAATGGTACGTTCACAAAGTACAATAGATTCCGCTTCAGATGATATATAAGTGTTGGGGGCTCAAAAGCGATTGACATTGAAATATAGAGTTTATTTTCATTTTTCTTTATTTAATTAGAACCACATATTTATCTCGAATTTGCAATATTTTTCTGCCTGTTTTAATTGAATATTTTTTAATACTTGGTAAATTTCGATCTCCAACATACAGTTGCAAAAGAAAGTGTACAAAAATATGGTTTATTCATAGAGATATCGCAGTTTGAAAAGGAGACATTTTTCGCGGCTCGAGAGGTCAAGTGAACTAGGTCACGACTACCGAGCTGAAAATAAAATCGCGTGTTTTCTGCTGCCTGCGGACGAAGATCGGTTGCGCAGTCCGTATGATTTCTGAAAATTCTCGTCACTTTGAAGACGAATAGCACAAATGTTTTATATTTTAGCCCAAACAAAACAGGTATCAAATTCTCCGCTAGAGTACTGGCTTTCCAAAGCTGTAACTGGTGTTACCGTCCAATTTGTAGAAGGGTCAGGATCCAGCAAAGTCTGAGAGGTTACATATATATCGGTTGCGAAGTCCGTACAATTTCTGAAATCTCGCGTCACTTTGAAGACAAATAGCACAAATGTTTTATTTTTGAGCCCAAACAATATTGGAATCAAAATCTCCGCTGAAGTATTGGCTTTTTAGAGCCGTAACTGTCGTTGCCGTACAAGCCATAGAAGGGTCGGGATCCAGGAAGGTCTGAGAGCTTCCATATTTCAAGAAAAAAATGAGGCCTGTTTTTGAAAGCAAATAACATAAAAACTCCTTTGCGGATTTCAAAAAAAAATGAACATATTTATTAAAAAACATATAATCTCAATCCCTGTCTAAAAAAATCCTGATCAGTATGCTTACAGAAGACACCAGCAAAAGATCTCGCGAGCATGTCGAATTCCTTCATAATCTAGGCGCAGCAAAATCTGTGCATGAGATTTCGCGAGACGAAAAATAAAACGCTCACAATTTCTATAGAACGAGCGATCGCTGCCGATTGACTGATTGTCAGATGTACATGTTTTCTTATGATTAATTATCAAGATAATTCATAGGGATTATCTTTCAATATTTAGTCTTGAGTAGAACTGAAGTATTTTCATAGCATTCAACTACCATGTTTTAGAAAGTGGTGAGGAAGAAATGGCCCTTTTTTAGGCACACAGAAAATCCTTTCATATAGTAATTATTGAAAGATGTGAAAAGAAAGGAAGTGTAGAAGGTAATTTTCTGTTTTTTGTCAAATGCTCTTATTTGAAAGTGCTATGATATGATTTAGGTGCTCTTTTGGGTATTTTATACGTGTAAACATCCTAATCCTGCATGTACATGCACATATTTAAATGTAGGTCTATGTTTAGCACTGTACTACTTTGAATTATACAAGAACAATTTAGTTTATCAAGTCATTAATTGACAAAATTGATTGATACAAATTTGTGTGTTCTAATTTGTGCTCAATTGACATATATTTCATAATGATGTATATATGTCACTGAACTGTATATGCTATTAATTTTTATAGAAAGTTTATTTGAACTATGTTGTGTAAAATGTCAAATGAACAAAACGAGGGGTCCCCTGGTAACACGGTGTTTAACCTGTGAAGGGGGTACCCTGTGCAAATAATACTAAAAGATAAATAAATGACTGAATTAGCTCTACATGCCCCCTTTCAACATCACATTTATTCCTGCAGGTTTATTGAAAAGGTGCAAGCTCTAGGCAACCCCATAGTCTCCCCTGTTGTCACGCCACGGTTTGTGTTGTCGTGCTCAGAGAAGCTCATGAAAGGACTCGGAAAGATCGCCAAGCAACATAGCCTGCGCATTCAGGTGAGTTAAGTCCTTCTCTGTCAGACTTCTTTCTGCCTGATAGAAATGACGAATATTACCAGTGCAAAATGCCTCAATGACACGTAATGGCCCATAGTCAAAACGGTGGTGTCAATTAGACGACACACTAAACATAGACTGACTCCATGGGGTGCAAAATAAATCAGATGACGCTCTCACAAAATCATTGATTTTCATCACAGAATCACAACAGTGGGTGAATTCAGTTATTCGCTGTAATTATTATGTGGATAAACTCAATATACCATAGTGATTACGAGGACAAAAACAGATATATTGAATCAATAATAATATTTCATATCATTTTATCTGGCATCCAATGAAATTGGTTCAGGTTTAGTACACTGTTTGTATTAAACATCTGTTCAGAATACAGGCCATTGAGTTATACAAACATCCCTTTCACATACATTATTTAACATGGTCTAACATTAGATTTATTGTATGAGAATAGTGAGGGATAGTTTGTCAAGAACAAAGCCTGCACACATGCATTATTTAACATGGACTAAAATAAAAGTTAATCTGTGAACATTTTGACAAGAAACATATCCCGCACCTTCAGTAGAATCTAACACACACCCTTTTCACTTTTAATAATTAAAATTGATGTTCATGCATGAATGAGATGAGGGAGAGTTTGTGAAGAAACTTGACCTGCACATTCAGGTGAGATGAACACACTGCTTCTTTCACATAAACAAGTTAGGCTACTGAGATTGATGATGTCTTTGAAAGGCATTTATTAGAAACAATATTGTCAAGTACCGGTAGTCAAATTATTAGTGTGGCTGTTTCTCACCATCACATTTTATGATTTTTGTGGATTCAATATTTTGTTCCCTTTTATTTTTCTCTAAGAGCCACATTTCTGAGAACAGAGATGAAGTAGAGTTGGTGCTGAGAAATCACCCAGACTGCAAGAACTATACAGAGGTCTATGATAAATGTGGTCTCATGACTAACCAAGTAAGTATACACACATGATACTTACATACATGCTGTGCAGCATTCTATAATCTATAATGGTTATACTGTGGCTGTGTGTCGTCAATGATTGATGTGTTGTATATTATTACGATATGTTTGTTTTGATAGTCTACCAAGCATTATGGATTGGAATGCTGGACTATATATAAAGGAAATCTATGCAACAGCTTTTGGAAGCCACGGAAATGTGGTTTACCGGTGGGATGATGAGAGTACCATGGACTGATCATGTTACAAATGATAATGTCCTAGAAAGAGATAAGCCACATCCTACGCAAGAATAAGACGCCCTCACTGGTGCTGTTTAGGAACGTAGGTGAAGAGGACGAGAGAGACTGACTTTCCTCTCGAGGCTCAGAGATGTACATTCTTCAATGGACAGGCCTGGTTGCGCTAGACTAATCATTCCCTACCTGTTCTCTGGCTTGCCCAAACACAGAACAATAGGAATAAATAGGGAAATGGAATTAATTAATTAGTCTTGATCGTACTAGGTCATGTTTTACAGTGCAGCTTTTTTAAAATATGCACAAACAGTCAGGCTCTCCATGGCATGGTCTGGTTGTAAACCATGCATAACTGATGCATTCTGGGAGCAATCTGTGAAAATATTTTTAGAGTGCATGCTAGTGAGGGCTAGGTTGTGTATTGTCATTTTGAAATTTCATGTATTACTGTTAACTAATAACTTCTCTCTCTTGTTCTTAACAGACAGTGATGGCCCATGGTATCTATCTAGATGATACAGAGATTGAAGTTTTCAAGGAGAAAGGTGCAGCCGTGTCTCACTGCCCATGCTCAAATTTCTCGTAAGTTGCAATCATGAATGACATTCTATCCTTTCGAGTTGTTGCATGTCACAATATCGTTTTTGCTCCTCTCAACTTCATTGAAATTACTTTTTTAATTTAAATATTGTTCACCAAATAAAGAAAAGCTTGTGTCCTCCATGTACATATATGATAGGTATCAATCTCTCAATTTAGCACAAGGTTTCTTGATGTTTAAACAAAAATTCTCTTTAATATGTAATAAATAATTTTTTATTCAAAACCACGTTTCCTCTTTAAATATCTTATTTTCATCGGGTAAGGTGTCTAACTATAATTTGATTGATAATTGCAGGGTAAGGAGAGAGCTCGTGATGAGTGTGGTTCAAATTGTAGTCTGGGACAGAAAGGAAATATCATTTACAATCCAGAAGTGATTTAGGGGGTATATGAGATGAATGTTTGTTTTCATGTTTATAACCTTCCTTCTTTATATCAATATAATGCTTACTTTGGAGGCTTTCTATCAGTGCAAGGACATGTCCTCATTTGCCCTGGGGTATAAAGTGGATTTGTAAATCTTGCCATTACTAGCAGTCTCATGCCCTGAGTATGCACTTGTACAGTAAATAACTGATTTTATGGACCCGCACTCATTTGAAGACATTCAAAACATTTTCAATCTGGCAAATCTAATAATCGTATAATCATATCAGGATCAAAGGGAATTGAAAGTACAATGTACATCTTTTAAAAGTTAAAAGCATTTCTCAATTATAAATTCTTTCCAGCTGTCCATTTATGCTTTCGCCATGCTTGCCATATAGTAATATTGGCTTAGATTTGCCTGACTGCAGTTGAACAAATAACATGGTACAGTAGCTACCTTGCTAGTTGTTAACTACAGCCAAAGGGTGGTGTAATAAGATATGGCATTTCAGATCAGAAATGGTTAATGCTAAAGGTCATAGATCTACAGCTCAACCCTTGATCAATAATGTAAGATTTGTGATATGTAGTCAAATTTGGCATTTCTATGCAATTACTACGAGGGGTAGAAATGATGGGTTCTTCTCTCACCAAAAGGATGTACTTTAATAGATGGTATGTGATCTTTTTCTGCGATTGGTGCTGATGGTGATTTATATCATGCGTTTATAATATCTGAGGAAATTAAGGCATTAATTATCACAGCATTTTATGGTATGACAACATGAGAGTACACAGCTGTAAAGATCCCTCCCTCTGATTAAGAATGCAATATGAAATGCAATACATGTACTTCCAGCTGCTTTTTTTGCGTTTTAGTGGAAAATCATGGTCTGCGCTCCGAGAAGTTCAAGTGGCATGAAATAAAAAACAAATGAACAGCCCCTCCGATTTATATCAAACCTTGTAGATGTTAGAGCATGGACACTACCACAAGGTCCATGATGAAGATCCAATTAATAAACTAAGAGTATATCAATGAAGGATATAAAACAAAATATTTTATGATCTTTATTTGGGATCTTTCTGGAATCTATAGGCCCCCTCAGTGAATTGGAGGGTGTGGAGTACCATTTTCCTTGACCTTCAGGTTGGGGGGGATAGTACTGCAACCCCTCTTCTTCACCTTGGGAGCTAATAGATTCCACAAGCTTCCTCATGCTAACAAAATATTTGTATACTAACCTTGTCATTACAACAAAAATTGTGTTGAGACAGTTAGATATCAAATGTCTCTATAGGGAAAATTGCTGGTACATGAAAAAGTCTAGATTTTATGCTCCTAAAAAGAAACGCAGGATCTGATCTTGCCAGTAAACCAGTATTAAATTCAAGATATGCCAGGCAGACATCTACATGAACTCTTTGTTTTAAATACCGATAGCTTAATGATACATCAGCCTGCCTTATCTCGCTGTCCCCAACATAGTGCTATTGATAGTTTGATCGCACTTTTAATTTGATTAATTGTAATTTATTCAACCGTTCAATATGAAAAATTCAAAAGTACATGTACAAATATATACTGTATTATAATGGTCAGGAGACCCATGCAAAGCAGAGCTTGTCAATTTTGAAGCCTGCTATCCGTGAATCTATCTTTTGACTACAAAGTGTGTTCCATCTTAAAGGGAGTATATTGTACTGGGAAGGCAAAAAGCCTTCAAAAGGGTGATCGTGAGCAATCTTCTTACCAATGGTCTTACATTCATGTATTGTCCATTTTAGAAACTTGCTGAAAGTTATTTACCCTCAAATGATCCACATTTGGAGTAATTAGTGATTAAATCACAAATCCACAAACTGTTCGGGCCGAACATTTTGAGGATTTCACTAGTAATCATTAATTACTCCAAATGTGGATCATTTGAGGGCAAATAACTTTCAGCAAGTTTCTAAAATGGACAATACATGAATGTAAGACCATTGGTAAGAAGATTGCTCACGATCACGTTTTTTATGGATTTTTGCCTTCCCAGTACAATATACTCCCTTTAAAGAGACATAACAACTGAGCTTTTGTGGTGCGATATCGTTTATAGAGGGTGCTACAATCGACGGCGGTCTTATCAGCCCCACCTCAGTGCCGGCACTGATCCACCCTCAAGATTTGCAAATCTGTGTTAGTGGCAATCTCGTGTTAAGTCGCAAATCGAGGTGTTCTTGAGCGTGGCCCGGCTCGGGTAACATTTGTCGCAAATCAAGGTGTTTCTGAGTGTGGCCTCGCTCAGTTAACAATCGGGAATCTTCGTATAACTTCGGCAAACAAGCATATGGGTGACTTTACATGTGATATGTGCTCATTTTGTGTACATGCACCATAGCGTGTCAAAGATTATTGCTAGTAGCACACACGCACAAGATCGCCACTAACATAGTTTTGCAGATCTTGAGGGTGGGGCAGTGCTGGCATGCACTTGGGTGGGGTTGATAAAACCGCCAAACAATGTGGATTTCGGCGCTCTCTACAAGCGATATTGTGCCACAAAAGCTCAGTTGTATGTCCCTTTAAGTATTAAAAAATCAAGGCAATATGTGGTTTTAACAGGCGCGTATCCAGGATTTCTTTCCTGGAACTGCACATTTTCTTGCGTCATACATTAGTACATAGGGGTACCATCCGTCTGGCAGGCCGCCCTCAGGGGAGACACAAGCAAAAAAAAAAAATTGTTAAATGAGGGGGGGTTCACTGCCCTAAATCCCCCTTTACATAGTAAATGTCCAGACTCCCCCCTCTGGTGGGGGGGGGGGGGGGGTTATTATTGATATGTAATTACTATGTAAAGGGGGATTTAGGGCAGTGAACCCCCCCCCCCCCCCCCCCCATTTAATTTTTTTTTTTTTTTTTGGGGGGGGGGGTTGAACCCTTAAATACGTGCCTGGGTCTTAATGTATTAAGATAATGGTGTGTTAAACCATGATGAACACTGAGACAACTGTAGATGCATTTCCTCTCCCTCTGTCACACCCACACCCACACATATGGCTTGCCATGATTCATTCCCAGAATGGAATTATCCTTGAATTACACAACAGAGTCTGGATCATTATTGTTCATTTCTTATGAGGAAAAAAGTGATATAACGGAGACTAAAACAGTTTCTGAAACCACAATTGACAACATGGCTTGCATGGCTTGGTTTATAACCAATTTTTCATGATTGTCAGATAGTTGTCAGAACTGTACAATGAACAACCTTTCTTATTCCTCTCGTGTCCCACCCACTCAACTAAAGATATTTCTAGTTCAGTGGTCCAATCACAGTGGTGTCAGATTGTGGCAATGTAGCATGAGTAATGTATGGAATGATGTAGAATAATACAAGGAAGTACTGGATATAAAATAAGTAGCAGCAGTAGGCATGGGCTTCATGTAGGCTTTAGTTGAAATATTGAGGTAATAGGAAATCTATCCAATGTCATTCTTATTAACAAGAGATTTGTGCCTTGCAAAATAAAGAAATAACAAATGTACAATGATTCTAGAAGAATTGGAAAAAAACACAATAAATAGATTTGATATATACATTCTGATCTGCACAGTGGTATTTTGATTCAAAACTTGATTTCAACATAGTTGCATAGAGAGAATGTACACAGGATGATGCATGGATGTATACATGTACGTGATGTTTGCAGCAAGAAAGTTTGTTCACCTTGGCCTCGGATTTCTGGCCTGCATCTGATAGCAAGGATCACGTCCCTAATGTACATACAATAAACGGGCTGTGTTCATACATACCGAAAAACGCTTTGGGGTCATGTTCAGTCGGATAACAAGAAAGGTGTCATTATCATGTTGTGTGAACATTGCCCACTTAGAGCCATTTCCGCAGTACAGCAAGGGTTTGGAATAGCACTAAATTATACTTCTCAAGATCCTTGTTAATGGCTTTAGAGGAGATTTGTACAGCTGTGTGAACATTCAAGCAAGTCAACCTTGATTAGCTGGCCAAGCTATTTTTATCAACATTTCTTTTACCCATAATGTTCACTGAAAGGCATCTGAGACAAAACCCTTTCATATTGGAAATATGTGGAAGCATGTACTGCAATTTGGAGGACTAGGAGATTAAATAAATTACTCTTATTACTGTTATTGGCTTCAGAGATTTGCGCTGATGAGCTAATGCAGAAAGCTAATGGAGGCTTACAATGCACATAGCTTACACAGTTTTCTATATGTACATGTAATGTCAATCTTGGACCATCATGAAACCTTACTAAGCTTTATTAGTTAAAATGCATACAGCTATATGCTTTTTTAGTCACTAATTAGGCTTGAAAGGTTTCAGGAATATTGGCCTCCAGTTTCCACTCACAAAAATACATTTATGTGTGCAATCAGACACACACACACACACACACACACACACACACACACACACACACACACACACACACACACAAACATACACAAACATACATACATGTACAGTTGAGGCCAGTAGTTTACATACACCCATGGAATTCAGTGAAATTTGTTCACTTGCCAAACATCGTAAAATTTACTATATCTTCAGAAATATAAATACTACCATGTCGAATTTGGTATCAAATGAAAGAACGTATTAAGCTACATGATTGGGATTACGTTGGGATTAAATTATATTTCAGATGGATTTTCTTTGAAGAAAAAAAATCAATATTAGTGCCAAACGAACAAATTTCACTGAATTCCATGGGTGTATGTAAACTTTTGACCTCAACTGTATGTGTGCAATCAGACACACTCTCACACATACACAGAACTACACACACATACACAAACATACACAAACATCCATAGAGTACATGCATGTACAGTTATGCCTTACTTTCATTTTTGCCATTAGCCTTGCCTTTTCCCTCATGTACGAAAGGTACTGCACATATGTATGTTTTCAGTATATCCGGCATACAGTGTACATCAATGCAAACAGGAAGACTTGCAGGTTTTCTGAGTTAGTATTCATTTAATTTCAGCAACAGGGTATTGCACTGGTTGTGGTCTGTCATTACCCCAGGGATCTGGTGCCAGTCTTTTTTCAGTTTTATTATGATAATACAACTGAAAATTAACTATAAAGCACTGACAGAAATAGGTCTAGTTTGTGCATGGATTATGAACTTTGATAACCTGCATTATCTCTGTTACAATCTGATTATACCTTCCTGTCACGACGCGTCATGTCAAGTCTTGTTTCTTTGGAAAACATGTTTCACATTTTATACCAGTTTGAGCCAATGCTATTCAACTCTTACAAGCATTCCTCTCCTCTCTTTGTGTCTTTGAGACTAAGAAGTGGTCTAATGGATTGCTGAGAAAGAATGAAGGATAAAGGCTTCAGAGTTAGCCTTGGAACAGTTTCTAGATATATGTGCTTGTACATGTACCCCCCCCCCCCTCCCCCTTTGTTAATTTTATTTTGCTCAGTCAATCTTCCAATTTCTCTCTTTGTGTCTGTCAGACTATGAAGTGCTATTGAGGACTGCCACAGAAAAATGAAGGATAAAAATGCTTTGGAAATTTTGTAGATATCTTGGGTCTCCTCCTCCCCCTCCCTCGATTCCAGTTAAAGCAAACAGTATGTTACAGTGACATGCGTTCCTGTTCTCTATATGTGTCTTTCAGACTTAGAAGTGGTGTCATGGATTGCAGAAGAATGAAAGATAAGGGTGTCAAACTTGGTCTCGGAACAGGTGAGTGGGTATCAGTGATGAGATACTACGCATGCTTGGGAGCTGAGGACAATTCAGCCCCCCAAATACACCAAAGAGCCTGTCATACAATGTATGTAGACCAATAGAGCCCCTGGGAAACCTTGGGGGTGTTCGTTTCACCCCACCCATACCATCACCACCCAGTGCATATTACGAGACTGTACTCAGTTTTTAATTGTTATTTCTTTCTCACTAAAGAAAACCTAACTACCGTACATTAATAATTATGACATGTTTTTTTTTTATTCATGAATAACTTGAATAAGATCTTTATACTCAATACTAGCCTTGTTATTTGGAAAACTCACTACATAAAAGAAATCTGATACTGCACATGAAATTTAGAGAGTAATTTGGTTGTTATTTTTGGATGCTTTGAAATATCAAATAACAGGGACGTAAACATAAAGTAAAAAAAAGGGCAATTCTATAAAAGTAGATCAACTTAAAGTACTTGTTTTCCATGCAGTTTGTTCACTTTTTTATGAATATGTATTTTTATTTTTTGGGTTTGTTGCTCTCCATGTTGTGTCGAGTATGATATGTGTTTTTGTGATACACCCTGTAAGTGCAAATAAATGAATATTAAAAAACTGGTAATATCAAGCTTCTTGTATTTGCCTTTTTACCGTTCATAGATGTATCTGGTGGTTACAATCCATCCATGTTCGGCAGCATGCGAGAAGCCTTTACAGCATCCAACGTCCAAAGCATACAGCGTCAACCAAAGGATAACTACAAGCACCTCAGCTTCCCAGAGCTCTTCCAATTGGCAACACTAGGTGGGAGCCAAGGTAATTGAAATCTTTAGGCTTTTTTTGCAAGCATCATAAATTGCCAGGGAAGTGTTTTTATTTGTACATATAGTTTGTCTTCCATTACACCGGGCTACTTCAAATTTGATTACTATGTAATTCAAAGAATTGTAGGCCAAAGGTCAAATGTACATGACCGTCTAAAAATGGCCAAAGATTTTGACCAAACTTACAAAGATTAATAACTACAATGGAGATCATCTAATGAAATTTGAGGTCAAATTGATGTAGATCAAATTGCTTGAGATCTGACAAAAAGTTAAAGAAACAACAATCCAATGATATAATTTTGACCAAACCTGGTACCTAAATATACAATCTCATGAACTTACGATCCATTAGATGCCAAGATCAAAGTTAATTAATTAAGTACTTCTCAGACTGAAACTGCAGTTCAAACTTGATACATATGCAATTCATAGATTCAATGAGCTGTGCAGAATTGAGGTCAAGTCAGTCAGTGGTCAAAGGTTAAATGCCAATGTCAAAGGTTGCCGTGTTTTCCTCTTCCCCTAGCTCTTGGCCTGGAGGATCAGGTGGGGAACTTTGTGGCAGGGAAGGAGTTTGACGCCCTCTTGGTTAACGTTGAGGCAGATGACTCCCCGTTTGACGTCTTCCACTCAGAGACCTACAGCGACTCATGGGAGGTCAGAAATCAGATCTCTCTCAATCCGTTCGTTCCTCCACTTTTTATCAAAATTGTGATGAATTTTTATGTTTGAATAAAAAAGATACTACATTGGCAGGTATCAATAGGAGTACAGCTTACTCTCGATACAACGAGCACGGATATAACGAGGTTTCGTTATAACGAGGGAAATATCTCGGTCCCAAAATTGTCTACATGCAAACCTATGGTGCACTTCGCCGCTTACAACGAGCACGGTTATAACAAGATTTCGTTATAACGAGCTTATCACGTTGACCCCAAGACAAAGAAAAACATAACAATTGTGTCCGTTACAACGAGGAACGAAAAATTGAGGGCGAGCGGGCTGAAAGCAATCTTCTCACACATGTATTGCATTGGCAACGCGTGGAGCTCGGAGCCAGACACACACCTCGTAATACACTGTACACACAACGCGAGCATGTACTCCTTCGCATAGCTTATGTACATTGAAAGCACATGTATTGCATCGGCAACGCATGGAGCCAGACACACACCTCGTAATACACTGAACACACAACGCAAGCATGTACTCCTTCGCGTAGCGTACGTACATGGACATTGGAAGCACATGTATTGCATCGGCAACGCATGGAGCCAGACACACACCTCGTAATGCACTGTACCAGAACGCAAGCATGTACTCCTTCGCATAGCGTACGCACATGTACATTGAAAGCACATGTATTGCATCGGCAACGCATGGAGCCAGACACATGTGTCTCGTAATACACTGCACACATACGGGAGCATACTCCTTCGCACAGCGTACGTACATTGAAAGCATGTGGTTTGAAAGTCCGATTCATGTCATGTAATGCAATTAGCTATTTAAACGGCGACAGTATATCGAGGTCGGATGATGTGTTGAGCAAAAATTAGATCCTCTTTTCCATTTGGAAACGCATGTTTCCAATCCCCCTTTTCCCGTTTGATAACGCATGTTTCCGAGGCGGCTATAGATATCAGAACATAGTAAAACACAAAGAACACACAAGCACACATATTTCAATGTTTTTTATTGTTTTTTATGCTGTTTGGATATAACGAGGTTTCGTTATAACGAGGAAAAAGCTCTGGTCCCGACGACCTCGTTATATCGAGAGTAAGCTGTATTGCAAATTTTCAGGCAAAAAACAAAATACAGTCTTGGCACATACTTTCCCCCTTCATTGAAAGATTTGCTATATGAAGCCAAGTTTTAATATTAAAGGGGATATTCAGACCTTTCATTTGAAGATTGGAGTGAAAAAAAATGGGCCCTGTCCTGTAAAGAGTTGTGATTGATCTGAATCAAATGCAAGTCAAATCCCCTATCTCTTATGTAGAGAGTTACAATAGATATCAAGTGCAAGTCAAGTTGTGATCAATCACAATTCTTTATAAGACAGGGCCATGTTTTTTTCTAGTTGTAAAGACGCTCAGCTGTTTTGGTAGCATACTACTACTACTACTACTACTACTACTACTACTACTACTACTACTACTACTACTACTACTACTACTACTACTACTACTACTAGTACTGGTAGCATAGAGAAGTACAATGGATGCTAATCAAATAATGTGGAAAATGCACATCCCAGGGAAGAGAAAGATGTCGTCCAAGTTTGGAAGACACCATCAAGGAAGTTTTTTGATCAGTGAAGGATGGCTGGAGATCAAGTGTGTTTCCAAAAATGCTTTGAGAACAGCAATGCGCCCGCTGAAGAAGGTGTTTCAGAAGCAAACAGGTGACAGTAAAAGAATTCGCATCCTGAGCAATGCTTGACTTAACATTTCAAAATGCTGCATAGTCCAATATGGAACATGATTAGAGATAACAGTATGAACAGCACAATTGTTACTTTTTCGTAAGATTTCTGCTCATGATGTACAGTCAAACCTGGCTATGCGGCCACCTGGATTCAGCAGCCACCTGCCTATAGCAGCCACCTTCGACTCCTCCGCAGAGAAATTCAGTGTTAAAGACCCTGGATATAGCGGCCACCTGGCTAACGCGGCCAGCGGCCACCCATTTTGTCTCCCTCGGCCAAAATTTTACTGTGTATAGCGGCCACCAATTCTGAAATCACCCGTCCCTATCGGCGTGGAAAGTTGGCTTTTTGCGATGCGACGTAACTTAAACGGCCGTGAAAAGCTAGAGGCATGAAAAGCCTGCTTTCTAGCTGCATGACGTAATACAGCTCATTAACACATTCTTGAATTGTATGAAACTTGTAAGAGACCTTGCCAAACAAAAAGCAGGATCTTAACTTGATTACCCTAATCAATGAAATCCCGATGTCCGGTGTTTTTTTTTTCCTTTTTTTAGTGAGTCTCTGCATCCCATGCTTTTATTGTTGTGATGAATAATACCCCGGATCCTCGCTCGGCCCCGAGGCCAGCGCAGCCCGGGTTCGCGCGCGCCCTCAGCCCATGCCCAGACCAATCTGGATCCGCGATATGCGCTACTGCACGCTGGCAGCAGCGCGCGGTTCTTCAACGTTCGCAATCTCAGAAGCACACAGGAGGCTGTAATGGCTGTAACTCGAAACTCATCGATATGCCTATGGAATAAGTTGCTTACTTCAATCAACTCCCGTTCGGAAATTATTGAGGAAAAAATATTTTAAAAAGAATATTTCTCGATTAAATAAAATATGTCAAGATAGAAGATATATTGTAATGTGCATTTGTAGCCGTATATATTTTTTTCTTTTATTAATTGAAATTAATATTTAAAGCGCTACCTTAGACGAAGTAAGGGTGCACTATGCACGGCATTTGCACTAGCTGTCAATCGATCGGAGAGAGAAACAATAGACACGAAGATGAGGAGATTCTTACTAACAACGAAAAAGAGAACACTTGATTATCATTAACGTGGGTATTTTAATTCAAGATCCTGTTTTCGGCAAGTTGTCGTTCTTTTGACATTGTTACGCCGTTTATTCACTATTCAAAGCAACGCCAATGCCCAAGCAAGCGGGCTTTTCATCATACGCAGCCCTTGTTGCTATCTTTCCTAATTAATATCCGGTAGGCTGCCGGTGGAGCTCCATTCTCTTCTTTTCAAAATGTGGACATGAATAAGTTGCAGATTCTTGTAATGAACGAATGTTTCCGGGGTTTTTTTCAGAAGGGTATTTCAATTAAAGATTCTGTTTATTTGACAAAGTTAACAATTCTGTTCAAAGTTTTAAATGATTTACGCCCGCCCGTACTAATGTATGCGTGTGGTTCCTCGCAGTGCTAGGTCGTGCAGGGCTGCATGGTCAAGACATTATGAATATCCCAAACGTTAGAAACTAAACGCACATTAACTTGAGATTTTAAAGAAATCCGATGACATGTGTTTTCTCTGCTAAACCACATTTATTACATCAGTTAGAATAAAAATTGTCTTTCGTGGCGTAAGATATCTAACATAGCATTTACCACCGAGACTCGCGAGAGTTGAGACAGCCGATGAAAATATGATATTGAATTAAGATATTCATCTGATAATGACGCATTTGATACAGTTTACATGAAATCACTTTCTACGAGTGATCTGCTTGATTATTCATTTTTGTTCGAACACTGAAGACAAATTTATGGCATGATATTGTGTTTCATTCTTCTTTTTGCAGATCTAGACTAAACAAACATACCCTTGGATGCTCATGACCCTTTACCGTGCCAACTGGTTGGGCCCCTTTCAGGGCACAAAAGAAATAATACACAGATCTCACACAAAATCACACACACAGAAATAATACACAGATAACGAAAATGTACCTTCAGGTTTATTCATATTTCTCATTGAACGAAAACATGATAAAATACTATTTATATATCACATAAAAATAAGATGTATATGTATATCATACGTAAGCAATAAATTATGTTGCAGCATGAAGGTTACATAGTGCAAAACATATCCATGCTCAAAATCAAAATGGCAGCCGACCTGTCTATAGTGATCACGTTTGTGGTTTCCCTTGAGGGGCCGCTATAGACAGGTTTGACTGTAATTTTAAAAAATTTCCTTTTTTTTTTTCATTGCAGGACATGATCCAGAAATTTGTCTTTCTAGGTGAGACATACACACATTCTTCCTTCTCAAGTACAGTGAAGTATGATCATGCAGTAGTTTATCCCAAAGTTGCTCATTTTGTACTTTGTCCTTACATGTAGTACGGTCAAGCCACGCCAAAGCAAGAAAATAGCGCCATGTTTGAACTCTAAGTCAGCATTTTTGCCTGAATGAATAAATCGATAATATGAAAGTGCCTCAAAGGATTGCCACTATTGCAAGCCACAGTGGAAAACTGCTCCTGTCTGAACACACCCTATTAACCCTGTGTGTGCCAGATGAACTGTTGTTCTGTGTGTATTACTTGCACATGAAGGCTTATAGAGTGAAATACTTGCAGGAAGGAGCACAAGCAATGCTCTAGCTTGAAGATGATAATGTTGGGAACATTATCAATTCATGTGTTTATAAAGAGATATGAATAAACTTGAACTTGAATTGAACTTGAAAAAGGTTGGTGCAGTATTTTCTCTTGTCTCTTTGTTCTGGTTGGGAATGCAAATGGGTATCACATGATCATGACAACTTAGAGCATCATATGGATATAATTGCATTGAGCAACTTGATAAATAAATGTGGTGAGGTATATGTGTATAGTAATTAGTTTGTCCCTTATCATGTAATGGCAAACAATAAACATTTTTATAGGATTGGGGATAATTTTGATGAATATTTATGTGCAGTTGCCACATGAATCATGATTTACAGTAAGTTTAATGGAATATGACCTTTGTCACTCATGACCCCATGCATCAGTGATAGGATTGCTGTAAACAATTGCTTCTGTCATGAAGGAAAGTGATCTGAAGTCCATAGATTTTTTGCAGTCTTTTTTGCTGTACCTAGTTATTGAATAGACTCTATTGCAATGCTATGTTTATACCAATCAACTTGTCAAGAGGGTCTTATTCTCCTCTAAGCTACTCTCCCTTTTCTATTTCTCCCTCTCCAGGAGATGATAGGAACATTGAGGAGGTGTACGTCAGTGGGAGACGGGTGAAGCCTTTCAGCGACACCAAGGATCAATCTAGCTCTCCACAGGAAGACAAGTGAGGGCGCTAGTCAAGATACCAAACACAGATACCAATACTCATTGGTACCAAGAGCCCACCTACAGCAACTCTCTACATAGATAATTGTATGGAGGTTTATGGCAGCATCATGAAAACTACATAAGATTGGGAACTGTGTTTTCCTCAGCATTTGCATGTGGATTTATTTTTAGATTATTTGATTACATGGCGAGAGCCCTTTTATCTAGCTATGATTATTCTTATTTTTATGGGGGATGAATGGATGGGTTTAAATTGCTGTGACAGTGTAGGTCTCGTAATGCGTCATGGTGTGCATTCATGGCTGAAGGTGAAATTAAAGGTAATCTAACGTGAATGGTTTGCCAAACCTAATTTATTTCATGTGTCGCTTTGAGTCACATTTCTCTATGATTTTGTAACTTGTTGTACACAGTCAGTTTTTGAAGTTTCCCGAATTCTGGTTCAGTTACGATGTCAAAACTTGCCATGGAACTGCCATAACCAAAGGAGTGTGGCTTGATTGTACCCTATCAGGATTTTTAAATTTATTTATAGCCTGTTGTCTGTTTTTCCTACAGCTGATAATGCAGTGGTTGCACTGCTTAGTATCTGAGTGGGGAAAAGCCAGCTCGCAAATATTCAGGCTCAGTACTAATGGGTTGATTTAAGGTCTTTTTTCCAACCTCAGATTGCAGGTCATGAATGGATGATACACCCATTGAAACCAGACACCAGGAGGCCTTCTTTTCAGTATTTGTTTTTTCCTCAAGGGATTATGTTTTCTCTCAAGGGATTGATCCTGTGTGCTTGCTCTTTATGCTTGTAACAATTCTCATATTTCTGCTTCCATCAGGAGGATATTTATGTTGCAAAATGTGCTGCCATGATGAATTATAAGTTATATTAGTTATGTAGAAAGAAATGCATTGTATACCGGTATTAGTGATATATATATAGATTTGAAGATATGCATGTTATTTAAACTATTATTGATTTATTATTAGACCCAATGAAACATTGGGGTTCTCCTAATTGCCAAAAGAAATGTTACATTATAAATGACAATGTCCATCCAAAATGAGGCCAATCTGCACACAAACATTGCAAACTTGTGTAACGGCTATGGGACCTCTAGAGCTTGACCAAGAGGAAGATCAGATATTAAACTTACAACACACTGGCAAGCTCTGTTCATGTTTTGATTCCATACGTAGCCAACCACTACACAAACATTGTAAACTTGTTTAACATCATGGGACCATCGTAGCTTTACAAGAGAAAGATCAGACTTAAAAGTTACGATAGACTGGCTAGCGCTCTCCATATCCCTCTCTAACACTGTACTGTGACTGCTCCCAGATTGCATAAGCGACTGCCTTATTCTTACCATGGAGGAAGCTTCCTTCAAGCTTCCTTCGAGGAATCATGAACCTAATCATGAACCGTTCGTGAACCCTAGTTCAGGTACGATGTCAACATTTGCCATGGAACTGCAGTAACCAAGCAAGTGTGGCTTAATATTGTGTCCTATATAAAGGTTTTGAAGTTAATTCATAGCGTGTTGTCTCTCACCAATATAGCAGATTATGGAGTATGCTGCTCAGTATTTGAGTGGAAGAAAAGCCAGAGGGCTCAGTGAAGACTGATTAAAGGGGACCTCCGGGCATTACAAAAACAATGCTTTGTTGTTTTCAAATTAGAATTGAATATCAATCATCTTGTGGTGTCTCAAGTGTTTCTGTAATTTGAGAGAAATGCAATTAACTAATACATCGCATGGAACATCTTCTATCTCGATGTTCCATGTGTCTATTTGTTTTGCACGTCTGCCAGATCAACATGCTTACGTTATAGCGATTTATATTCCACATACTAAGAATGTTGCTATATGATAGGTCAAGAGTTGATCATGTGATGAAGTGTAGTTTTGCCCATCTGATCACCTGAGAAGAAAAGTTTGTTACACTCTTGGTGATAGTACTTTTTCGTTTCGCTGATCTCTTCACTCCTCACAGTCCTAACGCATATCAATATTTTGAGTACGAGCAAAATAAAAGTGCGTTACACTCAATTGACAGTAGCTTCTACTGACGCATCCCAACTCGCGTCCTAAGTCACGTCCTAAGGCGTGTCCTAATGCGTTTTCCCCATGGCAGCGGCTCGGGGTTAGGTAGAGAAGTAAACATTACTTTTGTACGTCAAATTGTCATTTCTGGTAAAGATAGTTGGTTTCAGATGTGGAATATAAAGCAAATCATCAACTTTTGGTTTCAAGCAATGAGACGAACAATCACTTCCTCGGCGATCTGAATGTATATGCTATCTTAAGATCGCTATCTTAAGATAGCTACATCCAGATCGCCTCGGAAGTGATAGTTCGTCCCATCACCTTCACCAACTTTGATTATTTGCTTACTATCGCTGGCGGAAACGATAATATCACTTTCATGATATAATGTGTACAAAATGCAGCTCATGGGATACGTAGGGCTTTGCTGGCTGCGATTGATTAGAGTATCATGAGGTGGTATTGTTATAGGACAGAACTATTGAAATGTAGTATTAAGAATGATTCCCTAGCAATGTAGAAATAAATTCAGGATCTCAAACTTTTTTGTATGTTCATTTGAGATATATATTTTGATATAAGAGAGTTAAATTTCTTCCCAGTAGTACCTTTAAAAAACAACATGTGACCTGCTTGATGCGGAAATAGAATGCACTATACTGTATCTACATGAACAAGCTGGAGTACAACTCCACTGTAATAGGTCAGGATTTCCCATTATTTGTAATAACAGCAACTAGTTCTGTGCAGTTGAAATCAGTGCACCGTGTGTGATGCTACTTGCTGTGACAAGAAGGAGCAAAGAGCATTGTAGGAAGATTTTAGATATTTTCTTGTTTTGTTGTTATTTGAGCTCATGTCCTATCTTTAAGTATATGAAGACATTTTAGTCATTGCTGAATGAATGCTATATGTAGAATGACATCAGTTGAAAGATGTGTGCTATCTGTAGAACAATGAGCATTCTTGTGTTTAACTAAATGGCCATGGTGTCATTAAAGATTACAAGCCCTTTTTGCAGGTGTGATGTAGAACTTATGTGGTTGTGTAATTATCATGGTGTATGAAAGGAAATACTATTGGAGAACTTAAGAATTGATGATCTGGGCACCGCAACATAAAGGTTTGCGATCAATTGCAGATTTGAAAGAGAAATTGTGATTGGTTACTGGTCAGTCTTTTGAACGAAAAGCACATGCAACAATGATATTGATTGGCCATTGTCATTTTGCGGTTAATCGCAAACCTTTATGTTACGGAGACCTGATAAGTGACGTGTGATGGGACTTTAGTGACTTTAACTTTCCAATTGAAGTTATTGGCAGGTCATTTAAATATTAAGTTTGGTATCTGCAACGTCTGACATGAAATCTACTTGAATTAATCAGAGTAATTGGATAACAGGGATACACTACATTTAAATTGCAGAACTTGCAACTTGATGAGTCAACCCTTTCATTGCCAATAAAAAAGGACTATTAATAATGCCATTGATAGCTTTAGCGATAAAGTTTATGACTGCAATGTGATGGTATCAAGGAAAAATAACAGTTTAAGTGTTTAAATGCAGGTACTCTTAGAAGTATAGAACTGAATGGGCCTACCCTGCCTTTTGTTTATGAATCAAACATATAAACTAATAGTGATAGAAACTATCAGGAAATCAAAAATATATTGGGGCGACTACACTTTTTTGCTTTAGCTTCAACTTATAACAATCATGTTTATGACAAAGAAGAGTGTCACTTGCGTTGAGAAATTTGACAATTATGATAAATTTTCATGAAATTATTGCTTATACCAAAGAGTGCTCCTTACTATTTACTATTTGAAGAGGCTTGGGAAGTATGGAGATATCATGAAGTGATTTTAATTATTTGTTTCCATGACACCATTTATATTATTATATTTTTTCCTCAAACAATATCATTATGTTCAAGTACATAACTTCTTAAGCTAGGAAAGTGGGTAAAATGCAAGTGCACTATGATAGTATTTGACACAATCCACGCAATATAACAATGTGTGTTCTTAAAATGTTACATGTAGATGTAAATACATCATCAGAGGGGTTATATAATGTAGCATACTCATTGTGCAGTAATGAGTGCCTTAACACTTATGTGCTGCACGGACCTACATTTGGACTTCAATACATAATGCATGCAATTCATTTTGTGGTCAAACGTCAAATATTGTATACAAATTTGGCCTGTATGCACTGGTTAAATCACTAGTCAATATCAATGTTTTGTCAACAAAAGTTCATTGTGTATTATATGTGAAGTGTTAATATGCTATTTTTCATATTAACTGCATGTTGATGTCCTGCTAAGTATTTAGTGTCTGAATAATAACAGCGCTTCATCTTCAACCTGCAGGTCAGATGCCTGATATTCATATATTGCATGGTCTCAGTTTTTGGTACAATGTATATTGATCTGCAAATAAGCGTTCTTATAGAAAACAATTTTCTTTATAATGCTGTGAAGAAAGAGGCTTGGTATAATACCTCAATGTATGTTGGTTACCTTGCAATGCAACTTGTTGGATATGAGCTATAATATTTATATTGTATTATAGACATATCGTGAGACATGAGAAAGCTAAGCAAGTTCAACTATCAGAGTTTCACTTGCCACTTTGGGCCTGGCCACATGTGGCCATGTGTGGATTGGCTCTTTAGTTGTCCATGGGGGTGATTAACCCTCACATTACAGAGCCGTGATAACCCCCATTGACTTACTACACATATGAATGCCACTGGCACTGAGAGGGTTGATTGGCGCATTGATGTGAAGTACTAGTACTGTATTGACAAGTGGCATATTAACCTTAGAACTATTTCAGGCTCCTAGTTCTAGTTATGATTTGTTGTTGCAACAATGTAACAATAATTGTACTTGACTCAAAATAGGAAAGTATAAGCATATCTGTGTTTATCTATCTAGATGATTAATCATGAACAGTGGATAGAAATAGAATACATGACTCAAAATGAATGGACGGTCGTGTTGAAAAGTTATATAGAAAGTGATATATATTGGAGATTCTCTATTTTTGTATGCTTGATTTTATTTGATTCTGCTAGTTATTCCGTCTTGTCTGGTGTGCTTACAAATTATAATTCAGAAGTCACCAAAGAGAGAGGCCCGGGAGAGAGAAGAGATAATGTAATAACACTTATCTTGAAAAAAAATTATGGCTAAAATTAGCTGGTTTGTTGTGTGAATAATTGTTTTGCTCGCAAAGGGAATGAGGGTTTTATTTTATGTAATGCAAAAGTTTATGGAGGTTATCATCTTATGATGTGAGAAAATGGAAAACATTTAATAAGAAAATATTGTTATAACAACATGGGGGTTCTTGCTTTAATCAGTATTACTCATTAACCAGTGTTGTTAGTCCCCCAACCACCCCCCTTCATTAGAGAACGGCTGCAGACATTGCCCATTATATAATGGTGACACTACCTATATAATAATGATCGCTTCATGCTTTCACACATAAGTCATATGCAGTATCACTCTGTTCACCTATATTAATGCCAACTTTAATATGTTTAGTGAGAGATATCTTGTGTCAACAAAATGTGTTCCAGCTCTTGTTTCACAAAAGCTACCAACAAACACTCTGATATAGCAACGACTAATAAAATTTAAGTTGGTGGAGGAGTATGTTGTTACTAGCTGGGCGAGACATGGGTTCATTGATTTTAAATATGCTAGTAAACTTGCATTTATTTTTCATTTCAGGCAATTTTTGTGACTGAAAGCACTTAAATGTTTGTATGTGTCTTTGGGATTCGTCACTTGTGTACACCACCATTCAAACAACACTTGGTGTAATATTGAACAAAGAACCTTGATAAACCTGATATTTAATACACTGTTGCCCTGATCAGTGATCAAACGTGTGTGCCAAATATCTACTTCTTAGAAATCATATGAGGTGTGCTAATATGCTGGTATTAATAATTGATGAAAGAAATGAAAGTAGAACCCGATGTTTGCTTGTTTATTTTCAACTTTCAGATTTTCTTCCTTCATGTCATGCCTTCCGATATTGTAGATATGTGCTTTAAGTAGTATTCCTCCTTCCCAATGTGATACGAGGTCTAGAGCCCTATAGTATCCCTATTGGCTCATGTTTTTCATAGATTCTAGTAGACTTTCAGCGAAAGGACCAGGATTTTGGGGGTCAAGCAAAAAAATAATTAATCCTGTTTAACACTCACAAGTTATCCATCACAGCATAAGATCATTCCCGATGTTTGAGGAAATATCTCCATTTTGCTGTCATCAGAATACCGGATACGCCTTATACTCATGTCCCTTTCGGGGATAGGTACCGTAGCATGTGGTCAACTCCCATTTCGTGCAATTTCCACTAATTTTGGTCGACAAATTAAAACTGATATTTATTGGTTAAGATTAAATGGTAGGATTAAGGCATATCGATGAAGGATTACATTGTAATCTGAAAGGGTACTTTTAAGGTTTTGCGCGTATACACTAATTATGGGGACAAGATGAAATGGGAGTACACCGATGAACTATAAACAGGGATTTTCAGGATAATTCCTGTCCTCTTGCAGCGTATGAATAGATCACTAATGTGTTGACTTGACGGGCATGGAGTAGTGGTGGTCACGTGTGCTGTTGTGAGTCAAAATATTTTTTCTTAATATATGTAAGAGTTTATTCTGTAGCTCAATGTGTGGGTAGAGAAGGGAAGTCTTGCTATTATACCAGGACCATGAAACGAATGTTGAATTATTTAATATGCTTGTAATTTGCATTGGTGAGCACTTCCCATATGAGATTTATGAAGCAAGTGATCGTGATCACAAAAGCATCATTAAGGAGGTAAACTGAATGAAATATTTAAATTGAATTATGTAAATAAAACCAGATTTATAGATTTATATTAATGAATTCATGCTCATCAGATGCAGCAGTATGTCGAATGAAACGAGAGGTATTAAAGATAATCGGTTATGGTGGTCGCATAAAATGAAGGAATCGTGTCACCGTGCCTATTAATTAACTAACCATACTGATTTCGTGCGCAAATTATGGGGACGCAAGATTCTCGCAAAGTAATCATAAAAAATATATGTGTTCCTCGCTCTTGTACTGTTCAATGGATGGATTGTGATTGGTATTACATGTACGTAATTTCCTCACACACTTGCTAAGATATGTATGGACTCCTGAGTTTCGCCTGCAGTATATAAATGATGTTTGACACGCAGCTCTATTGCTTTCATTCTGTAACTACACGTGACTTTTGCCAATAAAGAATAAAAAAATTGTAAACATAGTTCACGTGTACGAGTAATTTTGATTGTCGTCATGGACCTACACTGATGGTTTCATCCCTATCATCACTGCTGCCTCGAGAATGTGCGATTTGAATGCATTTCTCTGATCTCTTGAATGCCATATCATGTAAGATTTCATGAAACCCAGTGTGTAATATTTGAATATTGAGGTGAGATTTAGGCGCATATTACTTGATATCATGTTTAGGTATTATCGCACATTATTGGCGGCGATCATGATGAGATCAAAGAGCGAAACCACCATTATATTGTAAATAAATGTTTGTTTGGTGCACGTGTGTGTGTGTGTGTGTGTGTGTGTGTGTGACTGTATTAAAGCGGGCAAGTGTGTGTACACACACACAAAATATATGCATATATATGCGTGTGTGTGTGTGTGTATGTGTGTGTATGTGTGTGTATGTGTGTATGTGTGTGTATGTGTGTGTGTGTGTGAGAGAGAGAGAAAGAGAGAGAGAGAGAGAGAGAGAGAGAGAGAGAGAGAGAGAGAGTGTGCGTGTTTAAAAGGACCGTTTTCCGTGCAAAGGATCATCATAGTGACCAATCTGCTATGACGCAATCATAAATCATTGCCCTGCCAAACCTCGTTGGTGCTCGTTCAGTCAGTCATGTTCTGCCGAGAGATCACCGCACTGAAAGAACATATAATAATAATAATCATAATAATATTCAATTCTTAGAGACGCATAATACCATTCAAATAGTCTCTATGCGTGTGAAAGTAAAAATATATTATATATTATTTGTGACGTTGATCGTTTCTGAAATAGCTTGTACTCAGGTTCCCAACGTTTCGGGTCATAACCCTAAATGCAGCCGGAAATACATCGATATCATGATCCTAAAAGCATTGGTTAGAAACGTTTCCTTTGTCCCCTCCCCGCAAATATTTCCCTCTACATATAATATTCTAACCGGGAATAAACTTGCATACGTCTATATTGATATCGTAAAATTATTTGGCAAGTTTGTCTTTGCTGCAATAAATGTTCGGCTGACGTTTTACAGCCTGCAATCACCTGTAAGAGCGTGCTCATTTCTGAAAGGAAATTGGACTGTTTTCATGAACCCTAGCTCTCAGATGATTACTAGCTCCGAAAGACAGATATATTCTTTTTAATGGTCGGCAGTGCTTTCCTCTCCTTCCGCGAGGTTCTTCCTGTGGCTCAAATGTTTGGCGGGATGTGAGAAAGTGATACCGCGGCCAGACGACCCCTTTCGCGCGTTTTATTTGATCCACGCCCGGGTGTGAAGTGAGCATTGTACGAGCGCGCGCTTCACACCGGACCGTGCCCCAACCGCCATGTTTAGTGTATGAACTGGGCACACAACGCGCATTTCCGTAGCGGAATTCGCTTCAATTCACCAACACTAATTAGGACCGAGTTATCGTCGAGGTTCTCCACCATTCACGAGCACTACTAAACCCGGCACCAATCATCATTATCGTCGTTTTGCAGATAATTGTGTCGTTCCCCCCGCCAGAAACCACCTGCCGCGCCGTCGTGCCCGGGGCCCCGAGCTCGCTGGGGCAGACAAGCACAGTGCAAAGACCCGCTGACACTGGGTTGAGCGGTGGTAGGGACCCCTTCATGTCCACTGCACTGGCTGCATACTATACATACTATACAGGCGACATCTTATTTTTCATGGCAAGCGCTACATAATGCATGTATTCTCCCAAATAACGAGGTGATATTGTTAGTGAGATTTCTGATTCTCGTGGAAGAGGAGAAGCGCAGAAGTATTTTGAGAAGAATAATTGGTGGATAGGGGAGGCCTATAGGTTACATCGTCTTCATCAGTTGACAAGCATGAGACATAAATATTGGACTCTTTATTCTTACTGCATTCATGCAAATAATATAAGGTGTACTATTTCCTCTAAGCTGTCGATTTCAATTATCAGACCCTATTTATTGTTTCTCGTGTTCGCCATTTTTACATTCTTATGTCTTTAAACGGAATATACGGTACTGGGACGGCAAAAAGCCTTCAAAAGTTCGGGCCGAACAATTTGAGGATTTGTGATTAAATCACTAATTGCTCCACATGTGGATCAATTGAGGGTAAATCACTTTCAGCAAGTTTCTAAATTGGACGGTACATGAATTCAAAACCATTCGCAAGATGATTGCTCATAATCACACTTTTGAAGGCTTGAATTTGTCTACCCAGTACATTATATTCTCTTTAAACGGGACAAGCTGAAATGTATAGGCCTTAACTTGAAGTAATAAATTGAGTTTGGTTGTTTTCTCTATTATATGCACGCATGTAGAAATAAGTTACTGTATACATTATCATTACATTTGAATATCACTTTACAGAAAATTAACCAGTTTCCTGCCAATAGCCTAACGCCATACGATGCATTCCGCGAATGATGCGTTTCTAGTTGCTTTCTTCCTAAGATAGCACATTTCCTAACCCAAGCGGCGCCATTCTTGCAGGTTGCATCAATAATACTCAACTCGCTTTAGACTTTAAATCATCACAGGATGTATTCAGCGAGTAGTCTGTGATTGTGATTTTTAACTTCTTCTATGAGTAGAGGAGAAAAATCATTGAAACGTACCGGCAGCTATCTTCTGTTTCTTCTAGTAAACTTATCACTGAAATAACAGACCATCTCGCAAAAAGACCGTCAGAAAGATTGACTCCATGCATGGCTCACAAAAGTAAATACGGAATATCTTGACAAAAGGGTTACATCAGACTTTTCTTTACATAAGTGTCCACATCAATTTCTCAAAAGCATTGCATCCCATTGTTTTGGTTAATGATATTGATACTAAAACACTTGTGTGTGTACACGTACACGCACACACAAATACATACTTACATAATGCGCCCGATACGTAGACTCAAGTTCAATCAGTTCTGTTTTTGTATCAAGTTTTCCTCACATCATTTTTTGCGAACCACCGAAGCAAACAACTTATATGAATAAAATAGTCGAAGTTTATTAATCTCTAGTTAGGACGTGTGATAATTAATCCGATTGTCACCACGATGAACATGAGGACATAATTATAGAGACTCATCTTAACCCTTTCTGTGTCAAACAAAATGTATCTCGATGGAGTTTGTGTGTAAACCTGCAGATATAGCACGTAAAGAGTTCAGCTGTACATGTAGCTTTATCCGTAGTCCTACTCCGCTGTTTTTTCACCCATCCCAAGAACATTTTCCTTCAGTTTAAATTACATGAGAAAGGGTCACTGAAGATCAACTTCTAATTTCATTTACATTCCGTAAAAAAAGCAAACAGCTAAAAGTTCCTAATTCTCCCCTTTTCTACTTTGATGTCGGCCTAATGTTCATTTTGTCCGAGACTAGTAATATCAGACTTTAGAGCCCATTGTTAGCCGACAGAAACCCCCAAAATAGATTTTGAATTACATTTAGTTTTTATTAAAATCAAGTTATAAAGGTAATTTTTCTTTTGGAGCAGTTCATTTGGCGTGAGATTCTTTTCAAAATCGTCATAACGTAATACATGAAATAGGACAAAGGAATAAATGTATTCAGTTGATTCAAAATCAATCTGCGAATTCAAACGATAATTTCTAGCTTTCGTTCTTGTCTCATGCCAATTGTGATTGCAGCTTGCGAGCAAAACCAAGTGGAAAAAACATCGGCAAAATATGAAAAAAGGACATAATTGTCTCCTCTTTTCCCCTTGCCCCGTAACATGAAAACTACAAAAAGGCGTGTACCAAGGAATGCATGCTATATAGCTAATTGTCATTCACGGCCTACTGCTCGCGGTGCGTTTCTTCAATTCCAGACGTGTGAAGTGGTACAATAATTGCTCAGCTAAGGAGAAATATCATTATTCCAGATCCCGTCGTGTTTCGCGCCAATTTTATCGAACGGTGGCTTCGGCCGCGCAATAATCTGTTCGCGGAGCAGATGACTTTTTAGGATCGGTCTTGGGTGCTCCAGCGAGCAGAGTCAGTGCACTTTGTCGCGTCTTCAAGTGTTTGCTTGTTTATCTAGTGAACTCGTCAACAAAAGACAAGTACTGAGTTATCGCACCCGTTTGGCGGACTCTAATAAATATTTTTGATCATTTCAGTAATGTAAGACATGGTAATCCTTCTGATTAGAGAAACATATTCCTGTCTCTCTTTTTGCACATTAACATTCTTGTCCCATGTGTTTTCTTTAATTTAAACATATTTTGAAACAGTGGTGTCTCTTTTTTCTACCAAAATGATTAAATATTGCATTTATATCTATGTCTTTTAACAAAAAACTTGGTGTAAACTTTATCTTTGCAAGACAAATTACAGCTTTATGAGTTTCAAGGGTAGTTTCTGCTCCAAAGATGTCCCCGTGACATTTTTTTTTTTGTTCGTCATTAAGTGGGGCATTGTGGTATTATGGTGAGAGAAGTGTTTGAGTTCGATCCCGGCCCTGCGCTCACACCAAGATACGACAAGGTGTTTTGTTCATGTGTGTCACTCTTGACTTAGTGTAGCTGATGCGTACCTAGTAGGGTTTATCCCTAACTTCTAGCTTAAAGTGGGCCCTTGTATTCCTTAAATACTAATTGAACTACTGAATATATTTATGTGGATTCAAGGTCATCGATCGTGGGTTTGAAACCCTATAACCTTTAGAGTGGACTACTAGACCATGGCGCCTCTTACGTCACGTGATTCAAGCACTTGTAACCTCCTACCAAAATAAGTATTGGTCATGCTGATGAAATATTAATGACGTTCGTGATGTCGAGCTGTAGCAGGATAACAATTTGTATTTTTGTGATATGATGCATAAGTATTGATGCGATTTGACATATACGCAGCTTCACTGAATCGATGAAACACATCAATCGCTGATTTTTTTAATGACCGTATTGACTAGAAATTAGCAATATGATGCACTTAACACGTGCAATGTGTTGTACTTTTATTTCAGCCAGTCGACCTGGTTTGAACCCCGAGTTTGGTCCAGTTTAATGACACTTTACCGGTGACCTGTGACAACTCTCACCTATATGCCTACATGATTGCTAAAGCCTCTCGTGTGGTCACGAGCTATGGTGTGCAAAGAAATTCCGTCCCAACAAGCGTTTGGCTGGTAGTTCGCGCCACGACGGAGGAATTAATGGCAGCTAATACGCGGCAGGTGTTTCAACGGATATCCCGCCCGCGAAATAGTCGACGAAATCTGAACAAAAAGTGCATTTCGATCTATCGCGTTCTGACAAAGCAGTCCGCGGATAAATTGAAATTTGCATAAATTGTATTATTATATGAATACAATCATTGCAATATCAACACACAAAGACAAGTGTGAAACGTGTACTTATATCGGCCTGGCGTTTTGCTATGCTTTTTATATCACCATGGAGGATTTTTTTAAAGCACATATTCACACGACCTGCGCAGAGTGTTGAATGAAGTTTCCGACTGAGCATTTGCGGTGAAAATGCCGACAGTGCGTTAATTAAAACCAGACCCGTAGAAACGTGTGACAATACAAGTCACAAATGCATCGGAATTATGGAAAGGAATGGTAGAGGTTATACTGCCAGGGTTGTGCTTATATTGCGATTGCACTTTGATATGAACCGAACTTGATTAATGTTTATATTTCTTTTATGAGCACTGATTACGGAATATACACGACCTGTGTCTACCTAACACCATCGTTTAAAAGTACATGAAGGACAATCGCGCCCATTGAGCGTGTTGATTATTTTATTGACTTATGCAGGCCGACAGCATTTCTCGTCTTTGAGGAGGGAATTGAATTGATAATGAATAATCGGGTGAAACACCAGTTGCTTTCTCGGCTTTGTAGTGTGAAGGTGGGAAGGTGAGGGGGAGAGGGAAAAGGAAAGAGAGAGAGAGAGAGAGAGAGAGAGAGAGGGGGGGGGGCAGACAGAGAGGGAGGGGAGGGGAAGTTATAGTGGGATGTAGAAGAGACGGAGAGAGAGAGAGAGGTAGGTATAAATGGACATAGAGTAGGCGTGTATGGGATAGGTGGTGGTGGTGGTGGTAGTGGTGGTGGTGGTGGTGGAGGGGGGGGGGGTGGTGGTGAGATATTTGAGTAGAAAGTTATTTTGAAATGTAAAAGGGACTAACAAAATGCTTCGATACTACTGTTCTGTAGAGCACAGTGTGTTCGCGTCAGAATTATTGCTCTCACTCTGCATGTTCTACGATTTCGTCGATTAAACATCATTCATAAAAATGACAATGAACAATAAATATGACACATTTATATCTCATATGATGGACCAAGTTATATTAAATTAAAATCCCTACCACAAACTGTTCCCCGTTCAAAGTGCGTCTGATATATTGGAATAATAATTTCGAAGTGACGTCTCTTAAGATTAAACAATATTTCGAAATGAATTCACGCTGGAAGATGTCCATTATATGCTTTGCTAAAAAAGAGTTTTACAAACCTCATGTTAAAAGAATCGCTATAAGTGGCTTACGACAAGGTAACTCCAGCATTTCATAGACCATCGATAAGTTTAGTGGTTGGACGACTGTAACTTTGGGCCTTAGGGATCAATTTTCCTTTCTAAATGTAAATGTAATTACCATTGTCGAAACCCGGATGCCGTGCTACCAGTCATTGCATAATTATGTTAATTACCAGCTAATTAACAGCTCAGAGCCAATCTTTTATGAAGGGGAATGTTTCGTTAGAACGGTTCGATCCGAGAGCTGAATGTGCGTGTGTAAGATAATTATGGGGCTGCGAGGAATCAATGCTAGTGAGCCCCAACCGTAACCGGGGTCAAAACTTCCCGGTAGGTACGCACAAATAGAATGACTAAAATACGGGAGATTCGGATTGGTTTCACACAACGATAGCAACTCTAAATATGAGTCGGATTCAACATCTAGATTCCAATAATTCTTGGCATAATACACATATGCATATGCTATCGAGAGTAATTGCTGGCATTTTTTTTTATATAGACGCATGGATGTTAAAGTGCATGTTAAAGCGGTGGGTGAAATCTTCATCGTTTCGGGAATTAGCTACCAGTTGTCATGCAGTGCAGCTACGGAATGGTGGTCATCCGGCCGTTCGGTCTGCAACGGTGTAGGAGAAAAAGATCGCGTCTGTTCGTATTGATTACGTATTAGTTATGATTATTATTGCTATTGTAAAACTTGGATGACGCCTGTCGCTACCACAGGATGAGAAAATGTAACAGCACCACCTCGAAGTTACATGTGCTAAAAAGTGAGAAAAACGTAGTTGATATCTTGCGTAACTATGGTGACAGCTGGGAGATTTAACCGATTGGAAAGAACTTACTATATCTGGACAATACATTTCCCAGTTACGTAATGATAACGTATCATTTAATACTGACAATGCATAGAGTTACGATGAAATAGAAGATGTCAACAGCAATCATCCCCCATCTCGCTCTGCAACTACATACATCGTTATCATCATGCACTCAATGTTCAGCGTTAACATCGACATCCATGTCAGTCATAATCTATCGATCAGTAATCTGCAAGAATCGATATCTCCGCATCATTCATGTGCAAATTATGGCAATCAATTAAGTGTAGTATTTAACCAGTTCCAATCGCAACGGTTTTACCCTCATTTGAGACCGGGGTGTTTCCGAAAGTTGACATGATCGATATTCAGAGTCGAGTTGGCATCATTAGTCCAGAGACCATACACTCCTCCTTTATGCCAGACAATAATTATCATCTGCTTTAGGACTAGGGTGTACAAAATGGCGCATATACATACATAGACCTGTACCAACGACACATAAATCAAACTCCGACTAAGCTCATGAGCGAAAGACATACCATCCACAATACTGTCACAGAAGAGAATACCTTTAATAGCACCTAAAGAGTGCCACAGCAAAGGTAAAAAAGCCTCTTTTTTCCAATCACATTTTTATTTATCAATACATACACGATTAAACAAATATGTACATGTATATACACATACATAAAAGAAGAATATATGAGGTTGCGATAGGGCTGAAAATTACAATGTAAACACAAACAAATATATGTGTGTGTGTATATTACTTTTGTGCACTTATCTAATGTTTTAAGTCATTGCTAGGTAGGTGGCTCCTATTAGGGAGCATGTGATGTGACGGTTTTCATTGACATTTCTGCATGACCCAGTTCAGGAGGTGCCGACCCCACAATGGAAGTCGTTTTTGCCGCCAATGCATGTCAGCCGGATATCACTGAAGAAACTTATGAGGAGAGGAAGGGGGTGGATGCAAGGGTGGAAGCGGTTGACTTGGGAGGCCATCCCCTTCTTCTTCTCTACAATATGTTGGTTTTATAATTTAAATGTAATACGTTTACTACAACCACATAATGAAAATAACAAAATAAGAAAGCTATGCATTGCCTAAATTTGGAGTCGTGGCGTGCCAATACAAGAAACACCTCTGCGGTCAAATGAAACCCCATTCTCGTATTTCTCGATGTGGACAAGCCTGGGGTTGAAGATTATCTCGAACAATTGTCCTTTTGACACCAAAAATAAATATGGACGAAAAAAAATACATATTGTGTATCATAGTCTGTAACTCTATGTGTTCAAACTTGTTAAAATGACATTCATGTACAAAACTAATACGGCGGTTAACTTGGTTAATGTCTGGATTATTTTGCAGAGTATGAATACACCCTTTCTGTACGTCACACAACAAACCCTCGTCTCTGTGTTAATTGTTTTTATGTTCCCCCCTGCAATCACAATTAGAATCAATTAGAGTTGATTAGAATGTGTAATTAGCAACCATCGATTCATAAGGTATGTTCGCAACATTCCGAGACCACTTTGCGATCAATGTTAAATTCCGGCTTGAAAATGTTACATCGCTGCCCCTTGTAAGTAAACACCTCTAATTAAAGTTATGTTCCTCCACATGATAATACCTGCTCTTTGAATTCTCATAATCATGTTTTCTGTTAGAACAGTGGCAATTCCAAGGGGGCAACTTTAAAAACTACCTAATTCTTTGATTTAGTAGTTGGAATTACGACAAAGAAAAGTGTAGAAGAATGAACCATAATGGTCATAATGTTTTTACGTACATGTACTACTACATTCTGAAGAGAGTACTTTACGATGTGCGGATCATGGTATGAACATGTTCAACGAACGGTGATTATTTTTCCAGAGATTGCAGTTATGAATCTTTGAATTTCACAATAAAAACCACGATTTTAATGTATGTCTATTTTACACAGAAAGAACAACGACTTTAAATATCTAACATCACTCCCAAGTAAGATCGTTGATCTAAATCTCTCTCGCTCGCGGTGATTATTTTTCCAAAGATTGCAGTTCTGAATCTTTGAATTTCACAATCAAAATCACGATTTTAATGAATGTCTATTTTACACAGAAAAAAACAACGACTTTAAATATCATTCCCAAGTAAGATCGTTGAACTAAATCTCTCTCGCTTTCTGTGTATTGTTTGTTCGTGCCCCGACACATGATACCCGACGTGCCTAAAATCTATAATGTGTTGTGCGTCAACGAAAATGTTCGCTGAATATTACATTATGCTTCAATTAACCTGATTTCAATTATATGAAACAGACAGATGATGACCCAAAACAGTTTTGGTGCGAGGTGAATCGATATTCCTAGGTCACTTCCCAGATTTCGCTTCTATCAAGTGAGCTTCAATCGTGATTAAAGCCACTTGAAAACTATATGTATAATAGCTGTCCCGTTTCTTCAGTCGTAAAGTTTCGATATATGTATTTTTCTCCGGGCCAATTCATCTGCCATAGAAGTGCCGCCTCTCATTACATTCTACTTCAATTGGCTTGATTTCAATTAGAGATCATAATGTCTGCGCGCGTTAACGAGACGATAACGATTAGAATCGATAGCCCTACACCGTCTGGTATCGACCGTGTTTATGTGATTGTGAGGGGTGGAGTTGGAGGAGGGGGGGGGGGGTGGGAGGGAGCGGTGACTACAAATGTCCGAACAGAGATTTAGTTCGTTTTTTATGATCCTACGTCTTAAAATAGTACTTGTATATGATTGCAATAAATTAATTTTATACGTGAAATAAATGAACAAAAACATAAATGTGGAGATAAGCGGCAATGTCATTAATTCAACATCTGTAGTTTATCACGCATCGTGACTCTTTCTTGTTACGTGTATGAACGTACGAGATAAAGAAAAAGATGAGAAAAGGAGGAGAGAAGGAGGAGAGAGAGAGAGAGAGAGAGAGACATAATTTCGCTGTGTAATGATTTGAACTTATGATATGATAAGATAAATAAAGCCAATATTTCGTAATGTTCTGGTGAGAAAAAAAATACATCGGGAGTCCGAACGGGACATCCTGTGAGTGAATGTATGAACTGTTTTCAAACCGTCATCGAAGGAAATCGAATGTTAATTACGCACGTTGGTCATCTTTATTTGTTGTAGAGATGTGATCAGCTGGTGTGGTTTTGTCAGTAAAAATGTCAGCCCATGTAGACGACAGAACTGTTTATTTTAGCCAAGCGCCTTGCGCTAGAGCGATGCGTCCCACCAACCTACGGGGGTCTGTCCGCCTGAACTTCTGCTCGTTTCCGCTCCTCTCAGGTAACCTGTACTTTCACAAGTACCCACCAGAAAATCAGAACCCATCGTGTAAATAACAAAGTTAAAATCGTGCTTCTTTTTGTCGATTTTCTCTTCGCTTTCTCTCTTTCCCTCTTCTTCAGAATTAAACTAATCTCTTACTAGAAAAAAAAGGAGGAAAAAAAATCATTACACTGCTAGTGATGTCGAGAAGATGTGGACTAATTCAGGGAGAAAGAGGATTTGGGGAGGAAGAGAGAGAGGCTGAAAACTGCCGAAGGCTGATGGCGCCGGTGGCTATAGGTGAGGGGAACACCTGCCCCGGCTAGGGCGGCTTGTCAACGAGGGGGTGCGCGGTGATTTCACACTCTCCCACAATCAACCAACTCTCAATATCCCCCACCCCTCAACCCCTTTCTGTCTACCCAACCCCCCCCCCCTCTCTCTCTCTCTCTCTCTCTCTCTCTCTCTCTCTCTCTCTCTCACATTCTCTCTTTTTCTCTCTCTCTTTCTTTCTCTTTCTCTCTCTATCTCTCTCTCTGTCTCTCTCTGTCTCTCTCTGTCTGTCTATCTTTTCCCCCTTCTCTCTCTCAGTCTCACTCTTGGTCTCTCTGTCTCTCTGTCCGTCTCATTTCTACCTCTCCCCTTCTGTCTCCATCGATGCTCCCTCTTTCCCCCCATTTTCTCATTTAATTATGCTGCTACACTCTTCATCTCTACCTCTCTCTATAACCTTTCCTCTCTGTCTACCTCGTCCTCTCACCCTTTTTCCTCTTTTTTTTTTTAAATTGTCTTCTCTTTTCTTTGATATTTCTTCCATTCTCTCCCTCGCTCTCTCCTTCTGATATACACACTCGTAGACATACAGCCACCCACAAGTACACACATGTAAACATTCACCTTCTCTATACCTCTATATTTCTCTAACTCTCTTCTTTACCCTAGCTCTCTAACTCGATCGCATCCCTCTACCCTCTCATCCCACCGTGTCACTCCCCCTTCTCTCTCTCTCTCTCTCTCTCTCTCTCCTTCTCTATTCTAATATCTGCCTCCCCTCAGCCTAATAACGGTCGTCCATCAAAGCGGGTCTTCTATGTTAATTGGATTGATAGTTGGTTATCGATTGATTTTCAAAATGGCTGTTTGACACCTCTCCCGCTATAGAGCCTGGATACATTATTGCTGTGACGTACGATCAGTCCCTCCACAAGTTTTTACAACCCGCGCGCTTTCTATCCCGCCATCAGTCTTTGGCGCGTAGATGGATGCTTCGAGGAGCACATTGGTGGCTTGCCCTCTTCTGACGCAGGGCATTGATATTTTCCCGCGCTTTTCTGAAATGTGATGACATGGATGAGGACTGGTAATTTTAAACAAAATTTCGTGTCCTTAATGCTGGTCGGAGCTGGTTTTTAATGCCTTTTTGACTTATTCACAACAATAAATGATATATTTACACAGTGAAATTCTGAAAAATATGGCATTCGTGATTCAAGCAATTGATTCAAACATCCTATTAGGTGCATAGGTAGGCTTGTTACTTTATTTATTAAAATCTTTCTCTTACTTCGTCAAAGCGACAGCTTTTTACAACTTGACTTGTAACTTCAGCTCAGAGAATGTCCGTTGCCGTGCCAACCGAACAACGACATGGAGAACCCGAGAAAAACATCCACAAGGCACCTGCTGCCACCACCACCTCACCTTCCCCCATCAGCCAGAGCTTCGGCCGAGAAAGACAACTGGAGAGTGGCAGTAGCGGCAGCCTCTCCAGCGGAGATCAGCGCGGCAGCCACAGCCCTGATGAGGCAGCAGCCGCCTCCAACGCCCCCCGCTCCTCCCCCGTCTCCCTTTCTCAGCTCGTCGGCTCGTGGGCCCGTGGAGGCGAAGCCCGCTTCTCGGCGTTTACCGCCGTTAACACCGGCGCATCTGCAAGCCAGAGGTTCGGCCTCGGCCTCGGTGTGGGGCTCGGTTTCGGGTTGGGGAGCGGTGGCGGGGGCGTCATCGGAGCCGCCTCAGTACACGGACCGGGGTTCAGGCCCCACCCACTCTCCCCGGACAGCGCCGAAGAAGAAAAACTCTCACCGGTCATCGTCCGCGATGCCAACATCGGCGGCATCGCCAGCCACATATCCCCTACCTCTTCCCAACCAGCAGCAGCGGCCACCCCAACAGTCCCAGCCGCATCCACGAGCTCGACGATCGTCTCCGCCGCAACAGCAGCCGCCGCCGCAGCTATCACCGTTCCCAGCATTACCGCACATCACCATCACCTGAACCCCGCCCACCATCACCTGGCCGGCGGCTTCAGGTTCTACTCCAAGCTGGATCCAGCGGGGGAACCCCCCTCACCGGCGCCCCTACACGGCACCTCTTTTCCCTTCGCTGGACTACATGGGCTGTCGATGGCGGCGGGCGCAAGGCTACCTCTCGGACCACCAGGGGCACTCTGTGAGTACAAAGTATTGATTGGTGTCTTCTGATTGTCTTGTTAGAATGTATATTTACCATCATTATGCACATGAAGACATTGTGAATTGTTGGAAATAACGTCAAAACCTAGAGTAGATGAAATATTGAATGGAATGATAAGAGGCAAATGAAATAACTAGATATACCGTCCTTTCTTTGTCTGTAAAATTAGTTGTAAACTAATGGCGCACCTCGCTAAATTAACATACGAAAAGAATCAAGAATTGTGTTACCGTTTTTCAAACTTTTCTACTTTTTTACAAAGACAATGATAACGATTAACGATCACTGCTAACACTCATAATAGTGATATTGATTATAAATATACACATTGTGCATTCATATCCATTACACTGTGAGTACCAAAAGTATGAAAACGTCACATTATGAGTTAAACCAAAGTGCGTTGCATGCCGGGAAGGGAAATGTTGACTGGCTGGTTTATTCATTTGGATGAGTGTTCATCCCTGGACCTTGATCGTGATGATGATACCATCAACAAGTTGGTACATAAATAAACCCCTTAAAATCTGCAACTTAGGTTTGAGGGGGAATATAATTATCTTTATTTGCTTCATTATCGTACATAAATGTGATAGCATCAGACAGCTTGACTTTCTATCTTTACAATGATGTATCGTTTGTAATGCTTACGGGATGGTGGAATGCGCAAAACTTCTGAATATGCAGCAAGGTCAAAATTGAAATGTTGCAAAATTATGTGTTTTCCGTTTGTTTTATAGAATGAATTAAGTCTGAATGATGTTGATGCGGCGATGCGTGAACGTTAATTGTCACTTTTCAAAACACAATGCATCCTCAAAAGAAATGGAGCTTTCGGTGTTGAGAACAATGCATTTTGCAATGTTTCATTTGTGACTTTGCCCTATATTCGGGAATACTGCATGATTCCATGATTGCACGATCGTAGCAAATGGCAAACTGATGTGAATAGGAATAATCAAGCTTTTTAATGATACCCCAGTCACATACAATGATGAAGTAACAAATGATATGATTAACCCTCAAACTTGAGTCGCAGAACTTTTTTGAGAGGTTTCGTTTAGGCAAGCAGATTAACTTAGACAGTTAAGCAAACTATGCTATCCATGTCTAAACAAAAACATACTCTTAATGAGTCACCATGGACATATAAGTTCTGAAGTAGTTTTTTTTTAAGTTGAATTAAATTCGATTCAGAATTATTTTCACCCATCTTTAAACTAAACTTATGATACGAAAAGCAAGAATAAAACAAACTATCAATAAGCAATCAAAATATTCAAGTAACGATATTACATACATTACAGATGTAGAATGTTCCGAGAAGTACACTTGCAATGACTTGAGTGCTTGGGTTTTATTATTAATGATTAGCTTTAAGTAATTTATCTAAGACCAAACAAGGAACCTCTTTAAAAAAAAGTAATGGGTAGAAGTGGTACAGACTTAGAACCATATTCAATGGAATGCAATTCTGCCTTGTCCATGGATCTCAATCTAGTTTAATTTTGAATTACCAGGAAGGAATCAAGCCAAAGGGATAGCATCGTTGCAATTAGACGGAATCTGGGCTTTGGTGACGGCGGCAGAAAAGTTCTGCATTGATATTACCCGCACACTACCCCAAACCTCTATTTCGTGATTTATAATTTAATGAATATGATTTCCTGTGTCGCATCTGAAAATCAGTTGTTGGGCATGTATGCCAGTTTTAGACATGTTGGATAAGCTACACGCAAGAATTAAATGAGCATTTTGTGCTCTTTGATACATGATTAGCATAATAATTTGTAGTTTTTCGAGGATTTTTCATCAATGAATGACAAATGGACAGTTCCATGTCATCCACTTGGGCTTTAAATTGATTGGAACAAATAGATGTTCAATCTGTTTTTACTAATATTTCGCAGGGATGTGTTATGGAAGGATATGAAACAACTTTCTTTCTTTGAACCCATGCGTGCTACCGCCGAAAAGTTATGTGGTCTCAGCATGTGCTTTTCAGGTGTTTTAACAATAACGAACAGGAAAGAAAGGACAAAAAGAACAAAAGAAAGGTAGAGTCTTATTTCGCTTGTCCAGTTCTGTTGGATTGCATCAATACTTTGGTGAGGGAAAGAGATATCAGCGAACAAAAAATAAACATTTTTTTCTACTAAAATATCTCAGTTGCACGCAAATGCACGCAAACTCTGTTAATGAAAATAAACAGCTTAAGATATAATTTTGATAATGATTGAATCCCACGTTTGCGGAAATCTGCGGAAAGTAAAGAAATTTGTTAATTGTGTAAGTAAGAATATTATCTTATATGTCCGTTTGTGCATCATTCAACAATTATTTAGAAGAAAACCGAGTACAGGATCTTTAGTGGTGTTGCCCGTAACTTTCTTGAAAATTGCACAAAAATATGATAAGAGACATAGCTTCCAGAGACAAAACAGTGAATTAAAGATATTGCTTTCCAAGTTGACAGCAGCAAAATGTCGGTGCCGCGCATGGGACATCAAAGCATTGTAGTGATTGTGAAATGCTTTTGACATTCATTAGCACGCTTTAGTATCCATACAGATATTTGAATATATTATGCTCGAGTTGTCCCTCCTTCCTAACACATCCCTGTATTTCGTAAAAGATGTATATCTAATCGTAGCAAAACCAGATGAAGTTTGACTTTCACAATTGATTGGATGTGGTAGAGGAGAGTCTACATCAAACATCGACATGCATGCAGTTTGTGTAGTGAAAACCGAAATATGTTTTCATCGAAATATCTCACTTTACTAATGTAATAACACTATAGCACATAACGAAACTCTAATAGAGTCCGTCTAAATAGTTTACTGAGGACAAATAAAGTCGAGTCAAGTTGGTAACAATGACGCAAAGTATCAGGCTAAACAGTATGGGTATTGTGAATTAAAACTCAACTTAAAAAATAATCATGAATGCTGTTTAGAAAACAGTACAATTTTCGGTAACACCATGTGGTCGTATTCTTTTGGATAATTCATTCACTTATGGAGTGAAAAAATGAATAAAAAGAGTGAAAAGAGGAAAGATGATTTTATATGTATATATAAAACACTTACACAAGACTACTTTTAGCTTTAGTTTTCGGTCTCATAAGCCGAAAACAAATGGGATGAAATGAAAAAAAAAAGAAGAAGAGGGTGATGATGAGACTTGTGAACTACCACAAAGTAGTTATGTAGAGAAAAGAAGAAAAAATGAGAATGGCAAAGTGTAGAGAAGTTATAGTAAGTTTTGCAACTAACTATATATAGTTTTCTTTCAAAATCTAAAAGAGAGATTATTAGTCTCGACGTTTCGGGCAGTATGCTTTGTCCGTCATTCGGAGAATAAAACAAAATGTCATCTGATTATCTAATCATCTGTAAAACAAATGCATAATAACAATGTTTCAGTGTATTAAAACGTCACAATCTTTACGCAGGAAGAGTATTGACAAATTTATCTCCAAAAGATGAAATATTATTGTTAGCACAATGAATATCTTTAACAATTGAAGTTGATTAAAGTACAACATCATAACGATTCATCATTAAAACCGAGTGCTTAACTCATTGAAAGGATAACACAGAAGATTGTTTGATATGTGGCTCTCTCCACGCATTTTATGTAAACAACTCGTTGCCAAAAATATTTAAAGAAGAGAATGCATTCCTCTTTCTCCTTGCTAATCATAGAACTACTTTGGAGATATCGACAAAATGTCTGACAACTGAAAATTCGGACCAAGATTAAACAATACCATAACACATAGATGAAATGTCCTAACAATTAATATTTGTATCTAAATTAAAGAAACACGTTTGTTATTCTTATATTAGTAACGTCAATTGACTTAAATCTTTCGTCTTCTAAAAGACCCACACAATAATAAAGAGGAGGATTAATAAAATAGCGCCTTTCCACTGCCCATAACCTGTACAATTTGTCTTGCTACTTTTTTGTTATTTTTGTAAAGTTTTTTTCTTCAATGATACTCACGTTAGATGTATATCCGCCTGAAGCTTTAGTTTAAGGAACTTTTGGCGCTTTCCTCAGGTTTTTTTTATACGCTTTCAACTGAAACACTTTTATAGTATTGTTATTGAAATGTAATTCAAAATTGTATTGAAGCGTCTCATTCCGTGATTGTATTTTGTTTGCATACACATTGAATTACGAAGGAAGAAATAAATGGTTCAATCGATTGATTGAATGAAAAGCAACTAAAGGCCTCAATATAAAATTATGAAAAAAATATAGGCTTCATGCAGTTTGATAAACATGCCCGGAGCTGTCTGACACCACACGATCTCTAGATATTAACGCAAATATTAAGTAAGTACGTGAAATTCTCTACGCTTGAAAATTGAAAGGCTTTTAAAGAGATAAATAGATAAAGAGAGAGAGAGGGGGAGAGAGAGGGGATGATAGGGACTGGGGGAGAAAGAATCACCATCAGGTGGTGTTCTGAACCCGGGGATGGCGGCTGTGGAGCCCTACCTTCTTCTATCTTCAGTTCTTCATCAGATCTCTATGTAGCAAATTATTGTCCACTTCTTCATGCTATCAAACAGGGGTATTTACTTTCCTTCTATAATTCCTTCAAGTAACATCTTCTGAAGATATTCTTTCTTTAAAATAAAACTTTCCGCCACATCTAAGCTTACCATACTTTGATGTACAGTTTTATCATCTCACTCTCTCTACTAGCTCGTTGAAGCACTTCTTTATTGCTGTTTTCTATAAAGAATAATGATACTGATTATAATAGTTATGTCGAAGAAGATTTGTCGTGCCTTCTTTCTTAATATCGTATTGTTCAAAACAACTGCGCTTTTTCATAACCAAATATTATTCGATAATGTCATAAGCACAACACAGATTGACCCCATCGAAAACACCTACGTATAATCATGCAATTTATAAAAAAATTCTTATATGCAAAATAAAGCATCTCCTGATAATAATTGGGCATTTACTTTTATAGATGTGAAAGTTCAGGTTGTTAGGTAGTTTAGGTAGTTTATTGTTTCCACAGCTTACATGGCTTATACAACAATAGTTTACATACACAAGTTGACATGCAACTGATTTGCTTTATGTACTTTACTTTAAGCCAGTGATGAGTATAGACTCTCCATTGCTCTGCCTCAGCATACAAGCACACAACGGTGTATTCTCTCTAAGTTGACCTTTGCATAATCACCGCACTCTGAAATTTACGACCCTTCCATTGGTGGGATTTATTGCTTTAAAACATCCGCTGGAAAATGTGAGATGTATTCTTTGTCCATCTGACCTGGTATCACCGATGTCAACTGGATGCCCTAATGACGAGAAAATACAAAACGGTGGATGAATCGTTTTCTATTCAACCGGCTTTGGGTACATTGATGGATTGGGTAGATAAAACTTCACATTAGGCTCAAGTTGCTTGCTTTATACAGCTATTAATCTGTCATTCACGTTTGACAGTAACGATTACGGCGATGACGGCGATGACCATGATGACGACATTAATAATGCAGCTTAGGGGTGGCGCCTTGTGTTGTAGATTTTCTGTCTGGTAGATTTTCAGGATGCATCATATAAAAAGTGTTCGTTACATCTTATAATGACAGATAAGCATCAGTTCTGTTGCACATCATTACAGGACTGATGAAGATCAAGTTGCGAAGTGGTTAATGAAATAACCGTCTTGCTAAAAATGTATATAATCATGTTCAAACTAGTGCCATACTCGTCTCCAGAGACAAGTTCATACACATGGTAATGCAGCGACTATGTATAGCGCTAGCTTTAATAAGAAGTCCAATAAAATAATGTAAGTTGCAGGCATAGTAGGTACGCTAGTAAAACAAACATGATGTATTCTTTGCTTTTATCAAACCTTTGCCAGCATTCTTCTCTGTTTATGATGCACTTGTTTTAGGGATATTTTCCCCTTAGCTAAAAACAGCAAAAGGATACAATTAATGACAAGTGCGAAACTGGTCGATGTCCGATGCCTGAAAAAGACGTTAGCATGAATATCGAGAGCCTCCTCAGTAACTTATCTCCAACCCCTAATATTCCTAGATGGCTTCAAGAGGACAGCCACTTTCTCCCATCCAGTCATGTGTGTGTTTTTTTTCTTCAGAAAAAAGAAATAGTGGGTTAACAAAACAACTTGATCAAAACAGTTAAAAAAAACCCAGAAAAATATCAACTTTTCTTTGTGCCAGTCATTACAACTGTGATGTGTGTGTATAATTTGTGCCAACATGTGACGGTGGCCCAGAAAGAGTTAATGCCTTCGGATGTAGAGAAAATAGAAAAAAAAAGAAATACATCGAAGCTTAGAATCTATTAGTCAACGACTCGAGGCCCACCGCCGTATTACATACGATATGAGCAGGGGGTTTAACCTAGTTCCCCCTTCCTCTCGCACGATCAAGCTGAATGTACAGGAAGAGAAAGTGGCAATGAATGAGACAGATAGAGAGATATGGAAAGAGAGAGAAAGAGAGAGAGAGAGAGAGAGAGAGAGAGAGAAAGAGGGTGTGGCGTGGGAAAATGGATAATGATATATTCGTACAGGTTATTATGCAAGCATTAAAAACCCATAACTTTTAAAAAAGGGGACAAGTTGATATCTAGCTGAAAAACACAAAGAAAACGAAAGAGAGAGAGAGAGAGAGAGAGAGAGAGAGAGAGAGAGAGAGAGAGACATTTGAGAGATGATGAGAGAGAGGTGAAAGTGAATGAAACTGAAGGAAATTGTGGTTGATTTAGATCATGGAATACTTAATATATACTTTGGCGCTTTTCAGAGGATGTGCCTCAGTGTAAATACAATATTAAATAAATCAAAACCCGGTACTCAAAGAGCAAATAATAGTAGCATAGCATGCGGCAACAAACACCAAACAATGACAACTTCAATTGCTCAAAGCGAAGGGAGAAGAGAGAACATGTTAGCCGAAAAACGCTGAGGGCTTTTCCGATAGGTAATAAAGATTCAATTATATCCACGAGACACGAGAGATGCGCTGACAAAGCCTCAGCCCCGACTCAGACCCGACACCGAGCGAACAGGTGTTTTGCAAGTCTCATCTAATCGAAAAACGATAACCATTTCCTTGGAGGTCTGACAACTAATTCGAGGTCCTTTTCATCGTCGACCTCTGACGGCTCTTTGCTTTCTTTCTCCTCGGTCGACATGCCCTCGGGCCTCAAACCCGCGATCTATGTTGTGCCTTAACGTCGTACTTTTATGGCTTGCCGAATTTAGCAATCGATGCTTCAGCAGATAATACTGGCTTGTTATGTGTATGATGAGAGTGATGGCCCGGGGTATCAAACCGACATCACGACGGTACCGAGCACAAGGTTACGGCTTTCATTTCAATGCCGGCAACTGTGTTAAATATTAAAGAAGATTTATCAATTCAATTAAGGAAGACAGCACACTCTCTAATTGATTGTCAGAAAAGACGCAAGAGAAAGAATGAAAATACGCTGGAAGGCCGGAATGTTCGTGAATCGATTTGCTTGATTCATTATACGCGCACTTTGGATGAGCAGTATATACCCCACTAAGTGCATTATTCAGTACCTAAATCCCCGGAATAAGGGGTTTAAACAACTTTTCCTACCAAGTCATTCTCTAAGCCGATGTAAGCGACATGAATGAGTTTTTCATTGCGCTGACATTTTCATCATCGTAGTTGATTGCAGAACATGTGCTAGCAACCAGTCAAAGGTATAAAGTCGACAATTTGTTCAGGAATTTATGTTTTTCATGCTTCATGTTGTTGCACAGTTTAGGGTACGTCTGAGTTGAAGACTTTTTCATTTCCCTTCAATGTAGCCCAGTTAAGCATTCTTTCGTCGACAGAATATTTAAGGTCAGGATTGACATCGCATACGCAGTTCGATGTTATTTTCGTGAATTACCTTTGGGTCACAAGATATTAAAAGGGCGGGGTTGGGGCGGGGGGAGGGGAAGGGGGCAGGGGCCAGGAGGAGGGCATTTAGACATAACGGAAATATTCTCGATTCGCACATGACTGTCAGATGTCTTGCTGATTTAGCTACATCAGTATCCCCCCTATCCCTCTTTCTTCTCCTTAAAGACGAATTTCAAGATTTTGAAGTATGATCACCCTTTACCAATGACACTTGTAAAGACGATATATACAAGAATCTTTCTAGATTCATAATACTAGATCTAGATTTTAACGACAATTTTCGTCACCACTGCATGTGAGTTGGTGTGCTATTAAAATGTCCAAAATAACGCTAATAATAGCAATGGAAAAAACACAAGATCTTAATTGTAGTAACTTTGCTTCCTAATTTAACTATCGTCTTGGCAAGAGAGAAAGTTTATGGCATCTAGCACCCAATAGCTTACTGTACTTTCAGTCAGTGGAGTTCCAAGCAAGGACTCATTGATGCGTTCACATCTCTATGCGTCTATGTTGCGTCAGTCGGTCATGGACCGGGCCTCACAGCCAAGATGACGCAATGACTAATGACGTGGCAGGCAAGGATGTGAGAATGATCCTAACTTGTTCTGTCAGATTAGAGTACATTTTTGTGTTGCTTTTCGCGCCATGACCAACCGCCCTTCAATGTCTTCTGTCATTTTCCTAATGGTGTTGATCATTACCAAGATAATACTCAGCACACAGACATATACGCACGCATGCACACACACACACACACACACACACACATACACACACACACACATATATACACACACACACGCGCGCACGCGCGCGCACACATACACACACACACACACACGCACACACACAAGTATAGACTCATACTCTTTTCTCTCTCTCTCTCTCTCTCTGTCTCTCTTTATCTTTCTAATTATGATCATGCTATTCCCATGATAAATCATTAATAGCACTTCATCGTCACCATAATCAGTGATGTTGGTTTCGCATTATTCAATCATACTCTCTCTCTCTCTCTCTCTCTCTCTCTATCTCTCATTTGATGTTTCAAAACACAGTGGGGAGAAAACGACGGAAGGAGAATCGGCAGCGCCGCCAGCGGACAACCTTCACCAGTGAACAGACCATCAAGCTGGAAATGGAGTACCACCGCACCGAGTACATCACACGCATGCGCAGAGTGGAGCTGGCGGAAATGTTGAGTCTCACTGAGACGCAGATAAAGATCTGGTTTCAGAACAGGCGGGCCAAGGATAAGCGCATCGAGAAGGCACAGATCGACCAGCAGTACAGGTGAGTGGTCACCGGGACGACGGCAATGACGATGACAATAACGATAACGATGACGATAATGAGAACGGGGTTTGTAATGGTGATGTTGATAACAATGAGACGCTGGTGATAACAGTGATGATACATGAAGATGATCGTGATTTTGATGGTCAGGATGTCAAAGATAAAAATGATGGTAACTTGTAGAACTGACTGCGCTACTTAGTGACGAGAAAGTGACAATGAAAAGAGCGATAACTATTACAATTAGTAAAGCAAATAGTGTCTCTCCACTGCTCATAAGTTGGGTTGATGAGACACGTGCAATGATGAGGAGGACAATGTCATCGACGATGACGACGGTGGTGATAAGGGTGCACTGTTATTTTGATAGGCTAGTATTTCGTTCAGTTGCTGATGAAAAGCCACGTGTCAATAACGACATCACCAATTTGTTTGAAATGTTGCGACATGGACATGATGGATGATGCTGAATATAAAGAATTTAAGAAGAGGGGTAGAGAGATAGAGAAAGAGAAAGATATGGAGAGAGGGGATGTATGGAGAGAAGGGAAGGGAGATAGTTAGAGAGATGAGGGGGTGGGGGTAACAAAATTTCGAAAAGAACGAATTTCATATCAAACTAAGATAGCTTCTTTAACATGTTCGATATAAAATCTCCCTCTTAGAGATTCAATCAGGGATGGGTTAGGAAGGAGAAGTAACTGGAGCATAATATATTCAAACATCTGTATGGATACTAAAGCGTGCTAATGAATGTCAAAAGCATTCCACAATCACTACAATGCTTTGATGTACCATGCGCGGCACCGACATTTAGTTGCTGTCAACTTGGAAAGCAATATCTTTTAATTCACTGTTTTATTTCCGCATGTTTTTTTCAATTTGTTTGCACGCATCTTATAAAACAAATGGTGCACAGGCATATTTCGTGGATCGGTAAGAATTGGAAGCAGTCGTTTAACTTTGGAAATGGTCCAAACCATTCCAAAGTTTAACTCGTGCATCCAATCCTTACCGATCCACTCATTCCTGTGCATCATTTGTATACTGTTCTATGAAGCGTATTGTAATAATGACTGTCTTCCTTTCATCCTTCCCCTCCTCTACTTCTCAGGAGCCTGGGATTGCCAACCCCGGGGAGCGTGTGTAGTTTCTCACCGGCCTTCGCTGGTCTCTGCGCCCCATGTTGTTACTGTCCGACAAGTGTACCACCGCACGGAATCCCGACCCTTCCGCCCCCTTTGCACTCGGCGTTTCGTTAGCCAATGATTACCAATGATTACACTCAGCGAACAGACACTTGAAATGATTCACTAGTAATCAACTGTTGACGACGGCAGTGTGCATCATTATCTAGTGCGGGGAAGAGACGTATTATCAACAGACCTAATAATGTCGCCATGTTTGAGTTATCTGCCAACGCTCAAAGAACATTGGCAGTTTGCGACAACTGATTTTGAGTGATCTGCACGGAAAAGATCGTTGGGTTCTCTGAAAAAGATTTGTGTTCGTTTACATGATGTAGTGGGTTAATATGCCGCGTGTCGGAGTGCCCATGCATGCGACTTTCAGCATCCATTGATTTTGAGAGAGGAACGTCCGGCCAACGACTTCAGACTATATTGTGCAATATAATCATCGTATGTAATAGATTGATGTGATTCATGTGCTATGATGAATCATCTTGCGTTGTCACACATGATGTGTATGTCACATGTCACTGCGTCACGTCACCCATTGAATACGAGATGGAAACGTACGTCTAACTACTGCAGCATATCTTGTGCAATATGATTATCTAATATAATAGCTTGATGTGCTATACATGTGCCAAGGTGAGCTATTTTGTGTAACCCCACACGATGTATATGCGTCAAGCCACTGCGTTACCTCACAGCGTCACACTCTAAACTACGAGTTAAAATAATTGCAAACTCACATACACCGTGCCACAGTCACAACACAAACAACAACTAATTCATCATCATTGAGATTGATAATGTGACGTATTGGCGTTGCGTGTACGCATGTTGTGTGGTCACGCCCTTGATTTTTACTAGATCTGAAATCTAGAAAATCTAATTGGGTAATACGGAAACGTCCGCACTTATTCGCCAGTTTAAATAAGAACATCTGCTCTCCATACGTAAGCACATAGAACTGAGATCAGTGGGTGCTCAGTTGGCATCGATAACACACGAGTTATAACACAGGATTGTTTGAAAAGAAATGCTTGGTCGAATTAATCATCATACGTACATATGCAGATGACTTTTAAGTATTTCGTTCTACTTCATAATATGCAAAAAATATGAGGTCCCATACTTTTATATAGTTATTCTTCCATCAACGTTTCATACAATGTGTTTGTAAATAATCAATGTTGGCCAATGAAAATATGAAACTTTATTATTTCACATAGCTCATTCAACTGAAATACCCGTGTGCATGTCTGCGTGCGTGTGTATGTGTGTATGTATGTGTGTGTCTGTGTGTGTGTGTGTGCGCGTATGTGTATATATGTAGTTGTACGTACATGTACGTTCGTTTGAAAAAATGTACGTCCGTTACAATAGTCTCTATCGTACTTAATTATCTTTTTCTTGCGTGATATTTCTGCAAATTAGTTTCTTCTGTAGGTCATATAATTATTATCAATGCACACACACACAGCTCTGAATTATTTAGTTTTTTACGCCAAAACTGGGAAATCCTGCATCCCTTAAACTAATATGCGCTAAAAACATACTGTAACACATACTATGAACATTATGTGTAGTTTTGGTATACATGTATACACATCACTCATGAACTAAGCATTACGGTTCTACCCTTCACGATGTAAAATACTGGCTAAATAACTCCGCCACTTTAATCGAGACCCCCCCCCCCCCCCCACACACCCCCACCCCCACCCCGCGGTGCATCCCATAAGGTTAGGAACTTCTTGAGAGAACAAAACATTTTTGATAGCCCAAAATCTCCTAATCATTTGAATGTCGTGTACTTCATGCCTGGTAGAGCATGTCAGAATGAGCTATGAGCAGCCAGTGAATACTGTATTTCCAACAATGAGGTTGAATAGTAAACTGGTAAACCCTTTATTAAAATGTGACTGAGTCCTATGAGCATCAATGGTAAATAAAGACTTATCATCTATTGATTGCCCTGTTTCTGCAACTCTATGCTCTCTCCACACATGCGTAATGACTCTTTATTTCAAGTTGTTGCTCGTAAGTAAATAAAATAGTTTCATGACTCACCAAAGCAGATGCAACACACAGTCTGTCGTGTAAGATTTGTCGTCATGACGACATACCTCTCGGTTTCACCCACATCACGTCTGAAATGCACTGTATTCACAACTTTTTGGTACTATTATGCACCTCACTCATAGTTACAGCAGATAAATATTATTATTTATGTTGTTATCTATCCCACCGAATTGGACATTTCATGTATTATTTGACATGCCCATCGAAATGATGTACATCTGTGCAATCATTTAAAGTCACTTATCTATGCAAATGATAAAATCTAGATAAAAAATTGTTGTTTTCATTTGAAAGTTATGAGTTTTGTTGATGATGTTTATAATAATTTATAATGATGTTACTCCACTGAATATGATTTTGATTATATGGATTGATGCCAGCTACATATGCATATTTTATTCGTTTAACTAGTCAGATGATTAAGATTTGATATGTAATTTCATGGAACGTTGATTTATTTCACACGAGGTAACCTTAGCGACATTGATTCATGTAATTTCGCTATGTAAGAGATTTTTAAATAAGTTTTCCAAATGGTAACAAAGAAAGTTATCATGTTTCCTAATATTATCACATCGCTTTCCTTTCATGTTAAACATTGTTGAGTTTATACGATAATTTTCATTGACACAAATGCTTTTATACATATTTGTGTTAAAAATGTGGGAACGTTTCTTATCTACAATATACATAGAATAACTCAGCTTAATAAAAATCATTATCTTAAGTGATTAAAATAAGTATTAACTTTTTTCATGATCATCAACATATTGTTTGTATTTGTGATATGTCATCAAAGCGGATATACATGTGGGACAACGGTAGAGACTCCGTACTTGATTATGTTTGACGTAGACAGGGGGTATTTTAGTTTAAATACAACGTGCTACACAGTTCAGGTTAGGCCGTGTTATATAAAATACCGTTTACAACAAAAGGATGATTGAAACCATTCAGAATTATAAAAACATCTCATTTCTAGGAAGAGAGAAAAGGTAAAAAACATTGAAATAGCAATTTTAAGTCAAGTCCTTGTAATAGAGTAAATGTGCTTACCTCCTAGTGTATACAATTGACACTTACGTGCAAACTGAGGCCATTTAAGATGATTAAATGACGCGATTGCAACGTTCCATTTGAGAAGTGTTCAATTGTTATTCAGCATTTTCTTACAGGATCGTTATTATTGCGTGTGTTTTTTGTACCGTTTATAGTAGATTCGGCCTATTTGAAAGATGTTTTCCATGAAAGTTGGACTATATGTCTAAATACTTAACGATTCCCTTACGACATCATTATTTGAGTAAAGGGTAAGCAATGAAAAGATCAAACGGGAAGGGGAAGAATAAAGAGAGAACGCAAGAATAAATGAAGAGGAAACAGACTGAGAGACAGAGAGAGAAAGAGAGAAAGACAGAGACAGACAGAGAGAGAAAGAGAGAGAGAGAAAGATAGAAAGAGAGAGAGAGAGATAGAGAGAGAGAAAGAGAGAGAGAGAAAGAGAGAAAGAAAGAGAGAGATAGAACGAGAGAGAGAGAGTGAGAGAGAGAGAGTGAGAGAGAGGGAGGGAGAGAGAGAGGTGGAGAGAGAGAGAGAGGGGGGGGGGAGAGAGAGAGAGATAGGGGAGTGAGAGGGAAAAAATTATTTGATAGGGCCTATTGGGAAACTTACAACTTTGAAAAACATATCCACATACGTATAGCGTTTAACGCATCTATAGGCAGTAAAATCACACTTTATTACCACATCTCACATTATCATTTAATTTTGACTTATTGCAGTTACAAATAATACAGATTGCAGCATATCAATAATGGAAAATTAAACCACGCATCGCTAAACAACGAACCAAGACACTCATTGCGTTATGCGCAGCAATGGCTGTATTGTACCAAGGTTGTTTATAGAGATGGATATCCATCCCTTTGACACCATGCTCCTTTCCGACACTCAATATCCATGACCTGTAGCTGCTCTCAACAATACGATGCCTACGTGATTGCGTCATGTCCATCTGGATGGTACGATAGAACAGGCAGGTTCTAGAATATGCATGCTTTAGCATTTTTGATAATGAACTTACAGTTTCATCATGTTTTACTTGTAATGTGTACTTGTGGGGCAAGCGAATGCGAATACGAGTATGTAGTTACTACGAGAGACTTTGCGTTTTTCATGTTACCTATATGAGAGGAAAATATATTATAGTACGTGTGCGATATAACTTTTAATGGGGAATGATGCAGCAATGTGTGAAATTTGTAGTTTTCTACTTCAACATAAAATAACATTTTGTGCTGGCAGGACTTATTGAAACAATGTTTCGCAATAAAATAACCATGAATGCGTTCTAAGTATTACTTCACATAAGTGCACATGCATCTAATAATTGTATATAAACACAACAAAAAAAGTAAGTCCCCCCCCCCCCCCTCCCTAAGCAAAATAGCATAACTTTTTATCGAAGAGGTTTGGGGCAAAATAATTTGCGGGCTTGTTCCTTAACTTATTGACTAATTAATGTGTGAAAATCACATTAATCCAATTAGTCATGCATGAGTGGGCAAATTTTAAAGGCAAAAATGTCACTTTTCAAAAGTCACAAGGGTAATTTTGGGATTCTCTCATATGGATTTTTGATGAATTCGATTTCTGGCGCATAATTTATGTCCTTTCATTGTTTATCATCCATCTCTCGATGCACTAACACCTATCCCGACACTTAACCCATTGTTCTGGTTGAGTAAGCATCGTTTTTTAAATTCTCATCCCTCTTGAGTTTGAAACTTTTTAAAACCTTTTATTTTGGTGAAAAAATACAACTGGATATTTTGACAAAGATGTAACATGTCCTGTTATGTAAACATAAGAAGTCATGTTCGTGTCATGGTTGAGTGAAAACACTTTAAGATCCACAAGAAGTGTCGAAATGTGTTGTTAAAACGGCATAAACAATTACCCTTGTGACTTTTGAAAAGTGACATTTTTGCCTTTAAAATGTGCCCACTCATGCATGACTAATTGGATTAATGTGATTTCCACACAGAAGTTAGTCAATAAGTTAAAAAACAATCCTGCCTAATTATTTTGCCCAAAACCGCGTCGATAAAAAGTTATGTTATTTTGCTTAGGGGGGGGGGGGGACTTTATTTTATTTTTTTTATTGTGTTGATATCCCAATTGTACAGGACAAGATCTTGTTCACGATTGTTCGTTCATGGGGCGCAATACTCCGTCAACTCACTTTATTTCGTCAGTCTTGAATAGCGCCATCTATGTAAGATGTCACTCAATCGTGTCGCTCTCATTGCCATGTAATCATGTAATAGGGTACATGGAAATACAATTTGAAACAAATATGCAACCAAGATTATCAACATGGTTTAATAATTCCATTGCAATAAGGTAAATTTTGAGAAAAAAACATCTCTGAATACACCTTAGACAAATTCATACACCATACACGATTCGTTTTCTCAACAGAGAACAGTTGGCGCAATGATTTAGCCCCCCCCTTGTTTTTTCTCCTTTGTCTTTCTTTTCTGTCTCTATTGGTTGAATTTTCTTTTTACATCTTACTTTTTATTCGTGAGCATTACATATCTTGCCAATGTACCTAACTTCTTATTACGCTATGTACTATATTAAGTAACAACATGTTTCTATTGATCTATTTAGATATATATTGACATATTTAGCTGTCTATTTATCTTTACACATATTTTCTTATCGAGTTTCAGCTTTCTTATATCTGCATTGATATACAAAGGCCTTTCTATTTTTATCTACATATATTTATTTATCGATCTATCTACCAATCTATTTATTTATTTATCTGTTTATCTATTTATCTTATTTACCTTTTCTACCTATACATATATATCTATCCACCTATAGCATCTCTATCTACAAATCCTTCTTCTTCTAGTGTTAATACGCAAGTGATCTCTGGGGTAACAGGTGTGACCCGTGACCACGTGTTCGTTTATGTTATTGATATTGATATACCCAGAGGTAAAGGTCCTGAATTAAATGTTCTATGGGTCAGAAGTGAACAGCTCACGTTGCTCACGTCATGTGACTGCGTTATGCTTTTGACGTTCTGCCAGCACTCAGGGGGGCTGTACGTCTTTGGAGGCGAAATGGGCTTATATAAACATGACAACATCGCTGGCAGTCTCTTCTCGTTACCATGTCTTGTTATTCTCATTTTTGAGCTAATATTACTAACAATATAAAAAGTGGAAAGTATGTTTTAATCTCAAATGAAAAGACGAGTAAAAATGGACTTCATGAGGGTGAGTTATATTTGACGTTTATTTTAGTTTCATAGTACCTCCTTCGAAAACAGAACAATTTGTGGGGAGTTAAGTTAAGTGAACTTTGAGTTACTGTCTTTCCGACAAGATTAAACGAATCATAGAGCTATGTCGAATATACCCCATCGCACCCACCATTGTCCACGTGGTAAAATTCGACCGCCCTCAGTTTCCGTCCCGTCGAGTATCCAGGTCCTGGCAACGCTCTGGATGGTCTTGCGTCTCTTTCAGGTGTTTGAAATTGTAGAAGCGCACGCTGTGATGCGTAAAGACGTAGTGGACATCGCACGGTCTGGTCGCGATCCGGCTCGGTGATAGACTGATCCGGGGGTCGTCTCTGAGCTTCACCCCCGCCTTGTTGAAACACAGGCCGATGAAGATGTCTTCGAGGCTGACGAGCCGAGTCGACCTCGCTTCCCGGTACGACTTCTGCGCAGCCGACGACGTCATGATGTAGGCCGATCCGCCGAGGTACGGCGGGTAGGTAGGATCGGGGTACTCGGTCGGAGGCACGAACCTAATCCAACAAGGGACCAAAACATAATACAGGATCTTAAGATTCGATGCACCAATTTTTAACTCGATTTGGTTGTTAATAGCTATTGTTCATGTTTGATATGTATGGCCTAAAACAAGTGATGAAAATATAGCTTCACAAAATCAAAATTTGAAAAACAACTTTTTATTCCTTTGACGGATTTTCATCAAGCCTGCACTAATTCGTTTCTCTCATTTTTTCTGCTTTTTATTAAGATCAACTTAATTTCAGGGTGGACCATCGCTTTAAATACATGTAGTTGGAAGTGACAGCTCTAATTCTCGCCAAAGGTAATTCCGGTGTTGCAAAATATCCAATAGTGTTATTCTATTGAAGTGTTGCCTGACTGAAGAAATAGTAATTATTCATATATATTTTTATGTTATAAGTGCATTCGATGTTGGGTTTTGCTGGTTTATCCCTATGAAAAACTAACCTTTCCGATTACAAAAGTTTCTCACACGATATACCCCAGCTTTCCCATTAAAATGGAAAGAGGCAATCTTCATGCTCACCACTTCATCGCTGGTGATCGTATGGGCTTCACGTGATCCCATCGTCGTCCGAAAGCTCTCGGCTCTTTCCACCCACGATACGATCGGAGGTACTCGGCAATCTTCGGAATGTTCACGTACACATCCGAATCAGTTTTCATCATGAATTTGAAAGAGTTGCGGCATCGGGTCGCCGCCCACTCTAGACCCATGAGCGTCTTGACCGTGAGGTTCTCATACGTGTCATCGAAGTCGCCTTGAACGACGTCATCGAACTCCTTGGCTTCACGCGTTACGAGGAGCTTGGTGGCCGTGCCGTTCACCAATGACGCCCGTCCCAAAAGGAAAACCACCCGAACTTCGCGGTCTCGGACCTCGCTGACGTCGGCCCAGCTCCTGCGAATGGCTTTCCGAGCGCGGATTTGTCTCACCGATGACGTCACCATGATGACGAGAAGGGCCGGTGGTGGCGCCATTGCGCTTGTCTTCGTCGACTCCATTTCCTTGTCGAGACGGGAAACGCCGCGACAGAACTTGTTTGGCTGTAGCAGGAGTGGCACGCTCGCGCCCTGCTTCGATCGTCCCTCCGGATTCAGGAACTTGTTTTGATATTTCAGTCGCTGCATTATTTGTTGCTTCACGTCGATGATTTCATCTGCACTCACTTGTCCCTCTTGCGTCCGTTTCAAAGCGTTGATGATATCCCTCTGGGAGGCTGTGCGGAAAGGCAACGAACCATTTTGAATCTTTACCTTGACACTTATTCCTTGACGATTCGTGTCTCCATGGTCAACCAACCCTGGTCTCTCGATCGATTGGCGATGTTCCGATGAGGGCGATGATGATGACGACGACGACGATGGTCTCACAGAAAAGTGGGAGAAGTACAGTCTCTGCATGAGGCCAATGAAGAGGATGTTGAAGACTATGCCTAAGGTGAGGACTAAAGCCCTTAGACATCTACCCGTCGACAACATCCTAAACAAAAACAAAAACAAAAACTATATTAGTCTGCAAAGAAAAATACAAACACGGATGATAAAGTTACCACGACGAGATGAGGAAACAGCTCTATTAGTCATTTTTGTTGGAAAGTAAGATCAAGACATGTACCTTTCACCTAGAAACATCTTCCCTGGTACTTTGACATAATTGCCTTGAGGCCCGTTCCTGCAGCGTTGACCGTATTTCCACACAGAGCGCCCTATATTATATCTCCTGGCCGCTGCGCAGTAATTCACATCGCGACAGGGATTGCAAACTATCTACATGTTCCTCCAAATCAATACGCAAATTGGCACTAGGTAGCTGTTATTCTGAAGTATGATATTCGAGGAAAAAGGGGTGTGTGTGCGTGTGGAGAGGAGATGGGGAGGGGGGGGGGGGGGGTGCGAAGGGGTGGCGATTTGAAATATGCGTGTCTCAGGCAAAAGAAACCAGAAACCGAGAAACTCTAACCGAGCTCGTTCGGCAATTCGGCTCTGATATACTAGGTCAGCTCACTGAGATCGGAATGTAATACTACTATACCAGTCTGGGGTTTCAATTCTAGTGCTTTAGGGATAGATGAATAAATGATGGCGAATAATTATGATTTATTTATCAAATAGATACAGAAATTCAGAAATCCTAAGCCTGTAAACATGTCAACATCTAAAATTGATAATGTTCAGTGGACTTTATAAGATGTCTGCGGAGAGTAGATATCGACATGTATCCAAGCAGGGCATATATGATATCGCCAAGAATTCCCCTTAAATCTTCATTCATGCTGTTGAAAGGAATAAAAAGAAAAGGGAAAAGCTAATAAAAACATTCCACATTGACAAAAGGACGTACATCTCAGATGGTTTGTTTCCGTCATGTCTTAAAAAGGAAATGTGTCGGGTTTGGTTTTCTCTTCGGATTTGTTTAAACAAGGTTATCAATAAGAAGTGTACAGGTCCTAGAATGGATTGCACGAAAAAATACGGAATTGCATACATATTTATAGTGCATGATAAAAAAAAAAGAATCGTATTATGGATTAAGCACCTTCAACGCCCTCGTATGATATAATCATACATCTTATCTCACGGCAGATAGACCATGTTCAGGTACAGCAGGGATGTCACAGAGTCTTCCATGGGGTTCATTAAAACGTGTTTAGAAAAAAAATACATGATTAAACATGACATATTTACAATTCATCATTTAAAAAAATGTCACAAGGAAACAACTTCTTCATCATTATCGTTGTCGGAATTTGTTGCATTTTTTGTTGTCTTAAATATGTGGCTTTTCATCACAAATAGTCCAAAACTATGCAAAGAGCAGAAACAAGTATCAACTGTGGGAAGAACATGTGTGAAAAAATAGTTGGACAGCACCGATATATACTTTTCAATATGATGATGATATCAAAATTAGGAATAGTTATAATCTGATATTGATTTAACCAATGCAAGATGCATAATATGAACTTATCAATATAATAGCTTACCTGTAGCTATGTCTTCACTGAATTCAAAATAACTTCGCCTTTGGTGATCATCCGAACATCCAATAGGCCATGCAACTCAAAAGAAGCAATATGGCCGACATGAATTCCAATTCATGATAATCCCGCCACGAAAAGATGAGGATCTTATCAGCACCACAAGACTGGTAATAAATCGTTCTTTAATTCTGAATTATTGAGCTGATGGTGACGTTTCCTGTAGAGGAAAATATATTTCCTGATTTCCAGAAGATGGCACGGAGCGGTGAATATTCGACACCTACAGCCATGGAAACCATGACTTGTATCTGGGAAGAAATTGCTTCCCGGGATCCGATGCGCAGTGAGACAAGTTTTTACCGAGCAAACATGTTTAATAGGGTTAGTCGATAAACTCAGTGCGCGCACTGGTTTATAGCTAATGAAGTGGTGGCAGAGGAAAGGGAGGAGGTTGGGGAGGGGGGGGGGGGGGGTGAACGGTGAGAAAATCGAAGAAACATTTTAAGAAAGACACATCACGCAAAACATATACAAGAGAAGTGAAAAATAAGTAAAGAAAGATGATTACATCGATAAGACAGTGAGAAGGAGAAGACGCACAAGACCACAAGAGGAGAAGGAAAAGAAGACGACGGGGATGAGATGGAAGAGGGTGGAGTTTCATCTGATTGGATATTTAAGATTACATTGGCGAAGAAGCTAATAAATCCAGTTACCGAAAGCTCGCACCTGAAACAAGTAAATCTCTCGATATCGTTAAAAGAATATCTTTCATAGCGGGGAATATATGGGTAAGGTGTCAAACATACTGGGATTTTTGATCTGGAAAAGGCCTAGCCCCATTATCGTTTAGTTTTTTGATTGAGTGCAGGAGTCGCCACCCATAAAAAAAAATCGTTATGCAAAAGCCAAGACCCAACAAGACGGAACTGCCATGAAGATAGAATCAAATAGCTTACCACCAGCGCACGTTCTTTTAAATGTTTCCATTCGAACGCAGCCCCTTTGCCCGTTTCTGTTCCCTTTAGTACCTCTTCAAATTTGAACTTCACAAAAGAAAAATAATTATTTTTTAAATTCAATTCAATTTCTATTGAACTACATTAAACTACATTGACATAGAACATTTCATAAAACTACAGAAACATAACAAAATGATAACAAATAATAACAAATAATAACAAAACACAAAAACGTCAAACAAACAAGATTATGAGAATGACCTCAACCTCTCTCTCTCCCCCTTCCCTCTCTAATGTGCGTTTTATTCCTCTCCTCCCCTCTGTCCCCTCTCATCACAAGTTCATATAGATGTGTGTGTGCGTGTGTGTGTGTGTGTGTGTGTGTGTGTGTCCGCGCGCGCGCTGGAGAGGCGGGCGGGGGGGGGGGGGGGGCGGAGAAACCTAACAAGTTCCAAACCGGGGTGTGATTTAGGGTTCAAGGTCCAGTGAGGTAGCAGCCACCCTCACGCTGTGGTTGATGGCCGCCAGACAGACGGGGGGCGGGAGGCCGGAGGTGCGACCTTTTTAAGGGCGGCACTAGGTGATTTTCCGATCAGGGTTTGGCGGGTGACTTTAAGTGGAGCCGAAAAGAAAATGGAACATAGATAATGATTTCGCAGACAGTATTCTTTGGTATCGGCTACCACGTTTGAAAATGAGCATGTTCGGAGGAAGGGGATAGTGGTCGAAAGTTCGAACAACTCCTCGATGTGGAAGCACTATTCTTGATCGTAGAGGGCGCAAGACAAATTTAAAGTGGAAGAAATCATTGCCGATCAAAATGACTGATACAGTATATATTTCATTTAGGGTAGAGATAAAAGAGGTGAAGGGTGAAAGAGAGAGAGAGAGAGAGAGAGAGAGAGAGAGAGAGAGGGAGAGAGAGAGAGAGAGAGAGAGGGAGGGGGGGAGAGACAGAGAGAAGAGAGAGAGAGAGAGAGAGAGAGAGAGAGAGAGAGAGAGAGGCACAGAGCAAGAGTGCATTTTTTGACGACATTTTTTGAACTGCTTACTTTATCGTGAAACGATTTCAATGGGTGCCAATTCAGAAATCCGCATCTGAACGTGTTGGTGTCTTGCGGTGCTTTGCTAGCAGAAATTCCTGCATGCCCGCCCTCCAGCTCCCGATGGAAATGTAAGCGTAATCCGTGGTCGCGCCAAAAGCACACATGCATGACGATTTCGAACGCCGTCAACATCGCAAAGAAGAGGGGAACGCGAGAGAGAGAGAGAGAGAGAGAGAGAGAGAGAGAGAGAGAGAGAGAGAGAGAGAGAGAGAGAGAGAGAGAGAGAGCAGACGATTTCGATGACTCGCGAGCAAATGTATGATGATGATCAAGGCGAAAGAGGTTCAATTGATCACTCTAAGCTGCAGTAATAACGAACATAGTGGGTAGGGGGGGGGGGGGGGGGGTCGGCTCCCTAACACCCCGACCTATCGAGATGTTTTAAATAATTAAAAATCCTTTTCGACTCAGATGAATTATTTACCATAATGTATCCATAACTTATGATTATAGGGTATGATAGAAAACAAGTGTTTTTGATTGAGTATTACAGCACCGCAGAGAAGAAAAAGTATTTATCAAAGCACTTTCCTGGGGCTTGTGAATGCACAGTGAATTTAAAAAGGAACGGAGATAATCAATTCCGAATTTCGTTTTTCAAGGACTGTTTTTCCAGCTTGCCTTTAGGAAGAGATATTTTTTTGTTCTGGAGGGGCGCACTAACCTTTAATCGTGTTAAAGCAAAAGAGCAATTTTTCAACACATGGCTAAATCTTGGGTAGCCCCCCCCCCCCCCCCCAATGTTGGCATCAATACATCACTATGAACTACTAACCAAACAACGACACAGTCGCAATCAATGATCGAACAAGACTAGTAAACTGATTCGACAATGCAATTCCAAGTGAAGAGCGGGGAACAACATTTGTGTTGGATGGAAAAATCACATTGAAAGCACTCTGGTTTTTGAATATGGATAATGTCATTAAGATGTCCCGGATCCGTCATCGGTTTATCGCTGAAGGAGGACGTAGAGGTTCCCGTGTGGCCGTGTCGCTGTCTCTTTTAGCAATTAATAGTAACGTTTCATGAGAAAAAAAAAAATCATCTCAATTTTAATGTCAACTAAGCCTCACTCAGCATGTACATTATCATGTTTATTACCATGATTACGGTGTACTTAAATGTGTGGTGTTTTTTTGTAGTGTGTGTGCAGATGTGTGGGAGCACATGTGTACTTAAAATTTGGTTTAGAGGGTGAGTGTGTGTGTGTGTGGGGGGGGGGTAAAAATGTGGGAAATAATTAATTCCTTATAAAGTGTGAATAGGGAATACTCAATTTGTGGCAGGAGTTACGACAATTTGGATACTGTAGCGAGGGAACGCATGGCAAACGCAAGGCGAAATCCTGCATTAAAGCGTACCAATTGCAAATGTGTTTTGGTTGTTTTGGTTTGACAATATACCGCAATGGAAACCCGTAACGCAGAAAGCGACTGGGAAAGTAATGAGGTACGTGAGGTGTTAACGAAGCGAGTGTGATTTCCTTTCGGATGATAATTCAATTGAGGAAGTTTCGCTATCATCAGTAAGTGACGACGTGAAAAGGTTAAAAGGTACTGCGACAATGTATCTGAACTTTGGATGTGCGAGATGAAAAAAGGTATTTAACCGTCTCAGTCCCAGTTCCAATTTGACATAACTTCATCAGTGTTTGGTAGTGGAAGGATTCTCTCGGCAGACAGGACCATTTACTACTGGAAAGATGCTGATACCAAGTTTTGTTCATGTTACCATGGTAGCAACATTACACGACTCACCCCAGACCGCACTCAATCAAGTCACCCACTAACAATCTGGCTATGTTGATGATGTTACCATGTAAACAAACTGAATAATGAGCTGTACTTATATCGAAACTAACTGTAGTTTCAAAGGCAAGCCCACACATCCACACCTCATTAATTAAGCATGGCATTGTATAGAAACAAGAGTGTTTCGGATGACTTTAAACTCGTTCACATTTGCCCAGCGTTTAATCTTACCATCATGGAAACAGGAGACCGTAAAAAAAAAAACACGGATAAACGTCGTGGAGTAATTCAAATTACTACACGACCTAAATAATTACGTCGTGTAGTAATTGGAATTGCCACACTACGTGATTAATCAGGACGTGTAGTAATTGGAATTACAACATGACGTATATCCGTGATTTTGACGGTCTCCTGCTTCCATTACCACCCACCCTTTACTCATCCACTCCGTTTCTCTATGTTTCCCATCCCCCTCTCTTTCCATCGGTGCGTTGTCTTTCTGATTCTTATGTAACACCCCACCTCGATTTCTTTCTCTTTCTGTCTTTATCTGTCCTTACCCCTACCTCATCTGTCTATAATGGCTAGATTGTTCTTCATGTTATGTTCGTTTATTCTGACAATCTATCTCTCTTTCTTCCCTTCTCTCCGTCATATCTCTCCCGTGTCAACACTCCCTTCTTAGAAACCATAATTATATTCTCCTCTCTCTCCCGGACTGTTCTCCACATTTTCCTTCGATGACTATATTGGTCTCTCTCTTTCGCTCTCTGACTCGATCCAATATGACAACTGTCTCTCTTACACACACGCACGCACACACACACACACACACACACACACACACACACACACACACACACACACACACACACACACACACACACACACACACACACATCCATGTACACAAACATAACACAAACACAAACATAACACAAACATACACACCTACACTGATACACCCATACCTATGATAAACCCACGCTATGGTTCGCATTATTCCCACCATCCGTTACATCTAAAACTCTTAGAAACTTCCTTAACATGCTCAGATTGACATGCACTCGTTTTTGTGACGCTGGCCATACAAGTTGTTTTGAATACTTCATTCTCACATAATGTCGAAAATTAAAAAAATAAGAACGATTCACGAGACTCGTAACAGATTGGAAATCTTTATTGTCTGAAAGTTTTACTTTCTTTTTAAGGAGGATACTCCAAGTACTCTACTCCTTCTTCCCCTCCTCCTTCTGTATTGTTCTTTTCACAACGCCTATCTCACGTCAAATAAATACATAATAAATAATATAACACCAGCAGGCAAAATAAAATGAGAAAACAACAACAACACAATCTCGAACAACAACTGAGGCAAGAAAAGAGACAACAATAATGTTCATCAGTTACTGTGGTTTCGAAGTACAGTCACAAACTGGTAAAACAATATTTTGGTTTCAAGATCGCTAAATTGGACAGGAAGTACACCACTACATCAAAACAACACAAATAAATCATGACTATCCGAACAGAAAGTAATTTGCTACCTCATTATGAAGATAAAAACAACCTTCGGCAAAATAACAAATAGAGAATTGATTTTTATCTGAGACAGATTTAGTTGACTTCTTCGGTCAATCAATGCAATATCAGACACGTGGAAGGCTGGATGTCATCGTAAGAGGTATACATGCTCGGTTTCACAACGACGACAACATTTATGATAATGGATTAATGAATAATGAAACGTGGTAAGACACGATCTACTTAATCACGGATTACGTATTACTGACATGCAGGCATTGCAACTGTACGTTTATTGGTGAGAATATAACCTTCAACGGAAAAGTGTATATTTTGATTCAATTCTAAAAGATTTAATTATGCAAATATACCGGGAACGTTTAAACATGTATCCCCGATACAAATATCATCGTCACCATAGAAACGGGGTGCTCTACGTATGTAAGCTCATCACTCCATTAAGAGCACCGTCTGTGCCAAGCGTAAACTGGTGTAACATATATGCAACTTGTGCAAAGGTGCAACATTCAGGTGATACAGTGAGAGTTTATCGTAGTAAACCGACAAAGCGTCAGAACCGTTTGCCAAAGAGAGAAACTAAATATGCTTTTTTTAAAATCATTTTGGGCAAGGCCTACGGTGGCATTTGAGCGAGAGTATTTTAAGTAAATGATATTAAGCAAATAATCAACGTTGGTGAAGGTGATAGCTCGTCTCATTGCTTGAAACCAATAGTTGATTATTTGCTTTTTATTCCACATCTGAAACCAACTATCTATACAAAAAAAAATGATAATGTGACGTTACAGAAGTGATGTTTACTTCTCTACCTAACCCCGAGCCGCTGCCACTGGGAACACGCGTATAGGACGCGTTAGAAGGAGCTACTGTTAGCCAATTGATAGTCCGAGTGTAACGCACTTTTATTTCGCGCATACTCGAAATATTGATCACGCGTTAGGACTGTGAGGAGTGAAGAGATCAGTGAAACCAAAAAGTACCTAGAGTGTGACCATCTTTTCTTCTCAGGTGATCAGATGAGCAAAACTACGCTTTGTCACGTGATCAACTCTTGACCAATCCTATAGCAACATTCTTAGTATGTTTAATATAACAATGATTAATATTGCACCCATAAATTCATACATGCATTACTTGTGTAACTTGTTTAGCGATGCCGACGAAATGTTCGGTTACTGCTGTGGGTTATACAGTGTAATAATAATAATACATATTATTTAGATTAGCGCACTTTCCATCTTAATTAGATGATCAAGGCGCTTCAGAGCAAATTAAAGAGAGAGAGAGAGAAAAAAAAACAATACAGGTATGAATTTGTATGTCAAAAAGCACCATTATTAAAGGTAGGTCTTTATAATGCCCTTGAAGGTGGTCGCTGTCGTCAATGTTTTCAAACTTTGTGGAAGGGTTGGCCCTGCATGGGCAAAGGCCCGTTCTCCCCACGATCTCTTTGAAACCGGAACTTGCAAAAATTCAATTGATTCAACTTCGAACTGAGGGCCTTCTCGTAAATAAAGATGCAGACACAAACGTATTTCTTCTGGTGAGATGGGATGCGGTGCTGGTATAATAATTGTTAGCGATACGATGCGTTTCCACCATAGAGGTAGCTCCCCCCGAGAGTACCGACAGAACGATCTCCCATCACCACCCGTCTCCTCACTCCAGCACGTTGGACGTGATGTCGCCGAGGCTGTTGGCGGGGCACTTCTCTACGGGGACGCACTCAGCCGAGTCCTTCTTGGTAAGCAGCAGGCCTCGGCCGGGGCAGAAGCAGCCACGGTGACACATCCTGGAGCAGGGCATAGGATGGGTATCCCCGCACACCCCCTGGCAGCCTCCGCACGTATTGTAAACCAGCTCGCCTGGGCATTTCGAGTCCTTGCTGAGGGGCAGTTTCCTGCTCTCAGTACCTGCAGGGAAAAAGGATATGTGGGACTAAGCTAAAAACCATCTGAATATGCTTGTTAAGGCCTATAAAATTCTCAATGTCCTTTGAAGGAAGTAGTTTTTGGAACGCAATCCCACAAACTTTGAGAGCAGAAACATCTCGATGTGGTTTTCGGAAAGCTATTTCAGACATATATTGAGTGAAAAGTAAATGGTTGTTTTGTATTCCCTATGATTATGTTTCATTACGATTAACTAACTTGTACATTATTTTACCTTAATTAATGATTCAATTATAAAGAAAAAACACATAGTTTCATGAGATGTAATATTTTAGTTTCCACTTCATTTCTTTCATGTAATATCATATTAGGTACATCTTTTTTGTATGAAGCATTAATCAAATTGTAATACGAACTGCTTTTGAATTTGATTATAGAATCATTTTCACAAAAAGGCATAATCTTTATACAATTCATGTATGAACCTATTTATATTTATGTATTTTTGTTTCAACAGATTTGTAATCAAATGCGAGTCAGGCTCGACTAGCACATGTGCTATATCTGACTCCATATTGCCATTAGTTGTAAATCATCTCTGACGGTTGAAAAATGTTGTTATGACATGTGTGTTAAGTATTGTAATGAAATTGTCAGTAGAAATGTCATGTTAAGTAGTTTCATATATTCTTGTCAATGATGATGATGATGGTAATAAAACAAACAATCAATCAATCAATCAATCAATAAAATTGTGTAGGATTTATACCGAAGAAGAAAAACAACAACAAATAAGGCTTAAAAAGCCGCAAAAGTACTTTAACAACACTTTTGGAGCAAATCCAAATTTGGCAACCAATCCCATACTTTCCTCTCCATAATTAATGCTTTAATCTATTTAAAAATAGACCCAGTCTTTTTTTGTTTAATAAAATCAATGATAATCACCTAAAAAATGAATGTCAGCTTTCATTAGGAAGTCTTATTAGGAAGTATTCAAATGTTAAAAATATAAAACCGAATAATTTGTTTTTTACGATAGGCCTACTTCGTCATGATGACCCAAGTTTGGAGAAAAGATGAAAAAACGTGTTTTTAAAAACAACTAGTAAAGCAAGTAAAATGAGGACAATATAAATTTAATTATAACCATCCTGTTTATCTTACAGAAGAACAGGAAAACAATTTAAAAAAATAATCATTGTCTATGAATAGCAACCGACGTTGAAGTTCCGTTCAGTGTTTTTGTTTTCACAGGGGAACTTTTGATATTCACGGGTGCTCTTTTTGGTTTTTGGAAGTGCGGGGGGGGGGGGGGCGCTTAATCCCACCCAAATTTAATCCATGGATGTTAGTTTGCCTTTGAAAAAAAAAACGGGCCATGGAGTTGAACCTATCTGGAGTGACCTCCAAACAGAACACTGCCTATGACCAAGGATGTATTAAGCCAGCTCTGACCACACCATCAGAACACGGAAGAGGAAGTCGAGAGGTGGTTCGTGTCGTGAGAACGGAAGTAGCCTTCGAAGATTACGCGGCCTACGCTCATTAGTGCGCTGACGTTCGCTGATAAAACGCATTCATTATACATAAAACGAGAACAATGACCAAACAAATGGTAGCGTGGACTTATTTTTATGATGTTGTACTAAACCGAGCAAATAGAAAAGAAAACTGGCCGAGGACAATGCCGAAGTGACTATTAACATGGTTAATCTTAAATCATCTTAAATCCCCGTGTGTTGCTCTGTCTTTTTCAGTTGCCGATTTTGTCACACGAACGGCCATAACGTCATTGCACGCCTACAGTGTATGCACACTAACACTAACTGCACAAATACCAAATAAGGACTATCAAATACAGAGATATGGATGGGTACATGTATGAAACTATTACACGTACATGTATGTCGACAACTTGTGTTTGTGTAAAAATATGATGGTGCTTTTTTCATTCCTTATAGGTTTTCCTACCAGTCTTCTGTTTTACATGTTGCCGTTGCCTGGCCCAATCTTATGGATATGGATCAATCCCATTCAAGCTCCCTTCAAACGCATGGCAAGGCATATCACATTGTGGAAACATCTTTACCTAGCTTGAGAGTAATTTGCTCTATACAAACTTAGGCCACATTCAATTATTTTGACTATATTTACCCAAGATGTCCCAGAAAGTTAGACAAGCATGCCAAGTTCGATGAATTACGGTACAATTTTCTTCTCGAAAAGAACGCACCAGCTTTTGATAATTGATGTTGTTGGTAACGGCATCGTGAGTGGCAGACGATGGATAGATAATTTGATCACATTGTAAAGAGTAAGAACCGAAGTGAACCCAGGATTCCATCATGATTTAATAACAATTGACTAAAAGAGGTAAAAAACAAAGAGGACGAACAGAAGAAGAAAACTATGAGAAATACAATTGAGAAGTAAGAACATGTGCAGGATACGGAAAAGAACATTGAGACGAGGGAGAAAACATAAAAGGATGTAGAAATAACAAGATGAAGGCGAAAAATGAAGGAGAAGGACGATCGATTATAAAATAGAATCACATGATCAAATAACCACGTTTCTTTCATGATCTTATATAAAAAGCATTAAAACACGTACTTACCAGTCAAGCAAAGAGCAATAACAAGAATAGTTACAAGCAGGAATGCTTTAGACGACTCCATTCTTGACGATGCAATAGCTTCAGTGATTTGAAATTTCGAAGAACGTTGCGATAAAATACTGATATTGAGCTAGTACTATGCAGGACGTAGAGAGAAATACAATATACAATATGCAGTCGCAATCAATCAGAATCAGGAACAACACGGGTTCGTGGCGATGTAAGTTGTAGTTGCGTTTTATATAGTATGCGATCGGAATTTAAAACAATGCTAATTCTACTTGCGTATTATGTCTTTATGAATGTACGTACTTTTTCGCGCGTGTCTTAATCATGGTAAGACACAAGCGTGTGCGAAGTTTGAGCGTCCGTATTATGACCGGGGCGTACGGACGTTTATCACCAATCTATTTGATTCGAGTCGGATACGTTCAAGGTCCAACTCTGACAAAGTGTTTTTTCACATCTCCATCGACACAACGAATGTCAACAGAACTATGCAGTACAATGGGATTAATCAAACTAGATTGTTCTTGTACATGCCAGTGTGTTTTGCCTCAGAGTGTAGATACTTAACGAGCTCGATATCATTAACGCATAATGCAGTCATGACTCATTAAATCATCATCTTAATGTTACCTTGAGATGTGATTCATAGCTGTACTGCTGCCTATTTTTAAACGATTTGGATTTCGTCATTGATGATTTTTGCTATTGACAACTTGACGATGGGAAAAGGCAACAAACATTATATTTGGCACATTATAGGAAGAGTGACGTGAGGAACGTGCTCCACATATGGTTCCTGTTATGTTTGCTCAGGCTAGTTATCTATCTATTGTATCATGTGTTCAAGCAGGGGGTCATGACTGCGTATTCACTGGTATTGGTGCTATTAGTCACGAATGGCGAGAGAAAGGGAAAGGAGAGAGAGAGAGAGAGAGAGAGAGAGAGAGAGAGAGAGAGAGAGAGAGAGAGAGAGCGGGAAGGGGAGAGAGAATGAGAGGGACGAAGTGTGAGATAGAGAACACGATGGAAAGAGAGAGAAACTTAAAATTATAGAGACAGAGGAAGAGAGAGGGAGAGAGGAAACACTAAATGGAGAGAGAGAGAGAGAGAGAGAGAGAGAGAGAGAGAGAGAGAGAGAGATGAGACACATAGGGAAGGAAAAGACAGCCGACGAAAAGCACATTACAACAATACAGCACACACAGCAAAGACACCACACGTACTCCCACATTGTCTCACACACAAGTCGTTGCTACTACATAACATTACAAATGCACAAGATGCAAATGCATGATTATGAAAGGGCGTTGCCAAGGTTATTGCGTAGTATTTTTACGACGTATGGGTTATATGATATTCCTTGGCAAGAAAGGCCTAGTCCAATACGGAAAGAATAGGAAGACTTTCAATCTAATTACGACGATATAGTACAATGCTTGTATTCTATTCCACTTTAATTCCACCTTATCTTACTTATGGTATATTTGCTTCGGGCAATTCTTTCAAAATATACCTTGATAAATTATTTATAATTCAGAAGAAAGGGTTATTTGCAATACTAGTAGATTATCCCCATCAAATGTATTATTTTGCAATAGTAACATACTAAAGTTAAGTGACTTATTTTATTTTATTTTCACATTGGAACCATTATGTTTAAACTGCATATAAAAGAACTTCATGTTTGTAAGAAATGACAGTTTCCATCAGTTTCCTAAAAGACGCTCAACATCATTTCATTTACCTCTGGTAGGAGCCCAATTTATGCAAAGAACATTAGTTTATACCGTCCCCCTTTTCTGGAATTCCTTACCATTGAATATTATATATCATATTTAATTCATTCAAAAGCAAATTGAAGGATTATTTGATTAGTAAATATAAATAACTGCTCTCATATATCTACATAGTATGTCGGTGTTTAATCTATGTAACTTATATTGCACTCATGCTATGTTTTCTTTTTTATGGAAAAATCTTGTAGACAGCTGTAGAAATCTCAGACCACAATATATTTTATTTTCTAGTATATAATCACAGTCATGTAGTTGCTTTTAAGAAGGAAAATGCAATTTTTTACTGAAATTATTATGTTCATTTCCCATTTGGCCTTAACGTCACCTATGGGTAACATATATCTTACAAGCTATGCTTTTTTAGGTTTCCCTCCACTTGTACAATCATTTTGTTTGCCAGTTCAAGATGAACTGTCCTGATATATATTTGTTTATACCTTGCTAATTCCTTGTATTCATATTGTGTATCATTGTTGAAGATTATTATGAAAAAATGAATCAAATCAAAATGAAAAGAAATCAAATTATATCAAATCAATTAAAAATCAGTACTTACAAGTTAAAATCTTGCTCTGTCTTTGCCTGTCCGACGAATGGGTATACTATATAAGTGTACTCACATTAAATGCGTTTATACAATTGTGTAAGTGTGTGTCTGTGCGTGTGATTGGTCTAATCGTTCTTTTTTACAATCTATATTTTATTATTACTGGAAAGAAGCTGCGGTGAAAATCGTATTGTTTGTAATTAATGATAATGAAATCGATTATTCATAATTCATTGCAAAATAGCTAACTTATTTTATGCCCGTCCCCTTATTTTTTTTTACCCCTTCTTCATCTGCATCCCTCCCTTTGCACCCTTCCCATCGGCCCATCGTGCTGACGTTCAACCTTTCATTCTTATTTAACGCTGTCTCTCTTTCTTTCTACTCTTCTCTTCCCCTTTTCACTCCACCAATGTCCACTCTTCCATTAATTCTTGCTTATTACTTTCTACATGTTCTATTTTCTCTCTATTCCACCATTAGTCTGTGTCTCCCCTAGCCCCCTTTACCTCCTCAAACCAATCCACCTCTCCCGGACCTTCTCTCTTTCTCTATATATCCATCCACCTATCCACCCTCTACCTCTTATTATATCTCCCTCTCTGATTAGATACGAGCTAACCCATTATCTCTTTCATATCGACCTCATCACCTCTCGCCTCTTGCTTTTTCAGTCTTCCAGGTCACAAGATATTAACAATAAATGCTGGAGCTGTACGCATTCTTCTCCATCTCTGAAAGTTCATTTCATCTCATAAACTTCTGTCCCTGATATAAATATCTGCTACTATCATTAGCCTTGCATACTCGCGCTCGTTATCAGACGACCACTCAGTCGTGAAAGGATGTGACTTGCCGGAGATATGAAGTTAATTGATATCTTAGTTTTTATATTACTGAGGCATACTCTCTTTATCCAGCCCAAATAATGATTGTGAAGATAACCGACATGATCTGATTTTTTTCTTCCAGTTCTTATTGCTATAAACGCATTTCCAAGGTGTCTCTTTCTGCTAGTCGGACACACCAAATATGGGCTTTGGGTAATGTACAGTCGTTGTTCATGTACTGGCATGGACCAAATCATGCTATCACATCAATAAACAATTCATAATTTATCATTCCAGGGATGCAGTTTAAGAGCTTTGCTTTTTCGCACCTCTTTTATTTCTGGGTGATTATGATTAGGTGCTCGTTTCAGTCTATAGATTTCCACGCTTCAATTTCATCTAAGTTCTTGAAATATATATGGCAGTTGAAGCCTCACGTGCGCTGCGAGATATTCCTGAGCTAGGCCAATTCTTGAGCGTCTTTATTTTCATTTCCACGGTACAGAGTTACTGCTGTACAGGGCCTTCCGGATGCAACCGGACAAAATCCTACGGATGAAAGAACGTAGTTAATTTTTGAACCTTTATTTCAATTGTGTTTTAGTGTCCGAGTTTTCATGACACCCCATTATGTGTAATGCGTGCTGGGTTCCACGACAACATCAAAAATGGAATCCTTCACACAACGAAAGATGTTATTCATTGATAGTGAAAGTCATCTCTCGTCCGTTTTTTCGATAACAAGGGAACTAAAATTCACCCATATGGCCGCCATCAACTTCCGGAATCCTTTGTTTTTGCTTCTCTCTGTAACAACACAGTCATCATTAGTGACGTAGAGATCACTTCCGGGTATCTTGCTAATGAGGCAACGACCTGGGTGTTTGTGAAAAAAAGACCCAGCGATGACATAAATCGTGGGAAGTAAACAGAATAACAAAATCGCAAAATCCATTGTTAAGGAAAAACCCGCTATCATGGTTGCTGGAAATGTACTACGCAAATGATAAACAATGTGCAGAAGGCACTGACGGGTATTGAACACTGACCGTCTGGCACTTTACAACAGTTGAATTACCGATCCGTTTGTTTTTTTAAGATTTGTGTTCTACTACTACTACTAATGCTACTACTACTACTACTACTACTGCTAGTATTACTACTATTACTGCTACTAATACTACAATTACTACTACTACTACTACTACTACTACTACTACTACTACTACTACTTCTATCGCTAATCATTAGCGATAGAAGCATTGGATGCAGTAGCAGTAGTAGTAGTAGGAGGAGGAGTAGTAACAATAGTAGTAGTAGCACCTTTACCCACTTTTTCTTTTAAAAATTTGAATTTTATGATTCATCAGTAATCTGAGTATTCCGTTTTCTAACCACGATCACTACATATTAATTTCCGGACAAAATATATTTATAACAAAGGAAGGACATGGCCTAAAGAGAAAACTGTATCACAGCCTTGGGCGTTTCAATTCATTAGCGATCAGGATCATCAAAGTAAAAAATACTCTTATTCGCATCAATCAAATTAGTAGATCAGTCGTGGACTTAAATACATTGCGCATCGAATCATTCCTTTCTTCGTGTTTATAGTGTCCTTTTATTTTTAAACTGAGTTAGGTAATCAGTATCATTAGAATTGTAATTGTTTTGTTATCAATATCCTCATTCGTAATATTTGTATTATGACATAACATGATCATACAATTTGATGCTATTGTCGCAATTCATGAATATTCCCAGCGTAACAGAAGTAGTAGGAGGAGGAATGCGTTTACAATACTGGGAATGTATTGTTATAATTATCATCATGATTCTTGTGTCTCGATAGAAGTAGTACGTGTAGAAGGAGCAGTCAAGAACTGTAGTTAAGTAGTACTCATTACTTCTATTACTACGACTACTATTACTACTATTACTGCTACTATAACTACTACTACTACTACTACTACTACTACTACTACTACTACTTCTACTACTACTACTACTACTACTACTACTACTACTACTACTACTACTACTACTGATACTATTGCTACTACTTCAACTGCTACTACTACTACTACTACTACTACTACTACTACTGCTACTATTACTACTACTGCTACTATTACTACTATTACTGCTACTATTACAATTACTACTACTACTACTGCTACTACTGCTGCTACTACTACTACTACTACTACTACCACTACTACTACTACTACTACTACTACTACTACTACTACTACTACCACTACTACTTCTACTAATGCTAGTACTACTATTACTACTACTACTACTGCTACTTCTACTACTACTACTACTTCTACTACTACTACTACTACTACTACTACTATCACTACTACTACTACTACTACATCTAGTGCTACTATCGCTAATGATTGCTCCCATAGTACTACTAAACTTCGGTTCATGACTGCTCCTTCTACACGTACTACTTCTATTGAGACAGAAGAATCATGGTGATAATTATAACAATACATTCCCAGTATTGTAAACGCAGTCCTCCTCCTACTGTTTCTGTTACGCTGGGAATATTCATGAATTGCGACAATAGCATCAAATTGTACTGATGATCATGTTATCATGTCATAATACAAATATTACGAATGAGGATATAAGTAACAAAACAATTACAATTCTAATGATACTGATAACCTAACTCAGTGTAAGAATAAACAGACACTATAAACACGAAGAAAGGAATGATTCGATGCGCAATGTATTTAAGTCCACGACTGATCTACTCATTTGATTGATGCGAATAAGAGTATTTTTTACTTTGATGATCCTGATAGCTAATGAATTGAAACGCCCAAGGCTGTGATACAGTTTTCTCTTTAGGCCATGTCCTCCCTTTGTTATAAATATATTTTGTCCGGAAATTAATATGTAGTGATCGCGGTTAGAAAACGGAATACTCAGATTACTGATGAATCTATAAAATTAAAATTAAAATAAAAAACACAGAAGGTTAAGGTCTTTTAAACAGCGCATGCGTGCATAACGTTTAACATTGCAATGTAAAACAAGCATGCCATTGATGTTTAGATATTACAGAAATGACGATATCCCACTTTTAAAAATGTAAACCACTTGAATAATCAGCAGGACCACCTACACTATCACATTAATAATGCCAAACTGTTGAAACACATGGTAAGCATGGATGCATCAAGGCTGCTTCACATTATATAATCTTCAGGTTATTACGAGTGCGGAGTATTGCAAAGACAGAAACTAACGATAGAACTACAAAGAAAAAAGGAAGCAAAATACCAAAAGGTTGAGTTCCGTGTTTGCTAAGAATTTAATCATTATCATAATGGTTACGTTAACTGTTGCTTACCTGTGTTAATCCTGTGCAGTGCATTTCAACCCTATCATCCGGATATGAACAAAAATATATATGTATATATATATGAGTTCAACCATATTCTTTGTGGGCGATGATTCTAATATCTAATTAAGTATTGGTTCAATGGCAAAACCCTGTGGATATGCTGGTTGATCAAAATCCACGTGTTTCGGGTTTGAAATACTGTTGGAGTTCTGTAAACATAAAAAGGTTTATTATTTTTTAAGAAGATAATATTTTCTACCACATCGTAACGTATGGTTTCTAGCTGGTTTCATATTCTACATTCTGTTAGATCACTCATTGATATCAGCTTTATAGGGAGCCCACCCTGAACATAAAAAACCCTCAAATTGATGTATTATACGTATGGTTTTGTGCAAAATTTATACATATTAAATATATATTAAATATATACATTAAATGATAAATAGAAGGTATGTACACGATCCTTCCAATAAAATAATATGCATACTTTCCATGTAACAAATCATTTAATTAATTTATGAGTATTTTTATCATGGAATAGCATTTTGTCTCCTACAAGAAGAGTTTCGTAATTTTTCATCGATTTAAAACAACAATATGAAAATGGGACGAAGAATTATACATGCGTAAATATTACAAACATTACATAAATATTTAAACAAAAATCTAGATTTGAACAGGCATAAAAAAATACATGATGCTGCAATGGCATAAATAGGCTCTTTAAATGTGCTCTTACAGCAATTTTCATTCGGATGCTTACTGATTTTTTTTTTTACTGAAAAAAACCTTTTTGAATAAAATTTTACAGGATAAGAACTAAGATATGTGGGTCTTGAGATTTTTTAAAATACAAAATGAGAGGCTTATTGTTGTCACTCATATCTTTGAAGAACTCTTTGAAGAAACCTTTAAATCCAAACATTTCTGTACATGAAGTATGCTAACCTTTTAGAACGAATATCGCTAGAATCAATACTTTAATTGTCATGTTTTTCCCCTGGAAAAACTGGTCACAATATAAGATCCATTAGGGCGTATTCATTAGGATATAAAGGATTCAATCGCCTTTATCGTCTCAACCGTACATTTTAAACCTCTGCTGTTAGCTTTGAACCATTTGCTAATATATTTATTGAGGGACGATAAGTTTTACTAAAAAAAATTGCCTTCATCTGCATTGTCAGGACTACACGAAGGAACATCATTGAATTGAAGAGGAATATACACACAATAAAATATGCCGAGAAAGGGGAAGAAGGAATATACAAAAAGTAACTTAGCTCCTTTCATGTGAGTCGCCTATAAAACGAACATACGACGCAGGCCATCTACAGCCAAATAAAATCAATAACAATATTCCATCTTTATTAGTCTCCTTTCTTCCTTTCAACTACTTTTGCTTCGAATGCCGTTTTCGATTTCAAATTTGTCTCAATAAGTATATGCGTAAGAAATGTGAACATAAAAGTGATATTGATTACAGCGCCTTTGTAACCCACGAGAACACCTCGTGAAGCAAACATTTCAAACTTTGAAATGGCAGAAGTCAGAGTTAAAGGTACAGAGTGTGATTATAGGGCAGGGAAATTAATTTAATGGAATGGAAGTTAAGAATTTAGGAATATAGATTAAAGTTTGAATAGAATAAAGTTTGAGAAAAAGGGACATTGTTATTATCAAATACCTATTCGTGTTCGTGAAAACTTATTTGATACGGAATAAATTGAATCCCATAATTTGCATCTTATTATCACCTGCCCTTAAAATGATATTCCAGTCCCAAAAGAAGACCCATTGTATAGAAGCAAGAAAACACGATGAACAGAACAAACAAGTTTGTGGAAAATCTGACAACTGATAAACAGTTATGAACGTTTTAATGACATGAAGATTGATATTTTGGGGATACAATTATTTATGTTATTTGTCAACTCGTGATAAAACAAGCACGTAAGTGTGTACGTGACGTCACAGGTCCATGGCCGAGTTGTTAGTTTACCTCTTTAAATTAATGTTGACATTCAAAACGTTATGATATTTACACTTTTTAAGAAACTGTCTATTTTTCATTAAAATGTTAGGCTCTGCTTCTCAGATTTTCCTGCTTCTACATTATTAAAAAGAACGTATTTTGGGACCCGAGTTCCCATTCAAATCTTATCTTGCTCTGTAAATCTGGGGTAGACATTACGTTTTGTTTGCATGTGTGCATAGTAGAAATATTTTAACGAACTAATTAGAGTAATGTGACAGCGTGGAGTTTTGATTCTAAATCTCATAACTAATTCAGAACTTAATCAAAATTCGAAGCACTCTTGAAACCCCCTTTCCTTCACACCATGCATCCATAATATTGTGCCTACTTTGAAATGGGTTTCGTAAAATCATATGGCTTACGACACGTCCTACGTGCCTTAAGGGGAGTGTGTGTGTGTGTGCATGTGTGTATGTGTGTGTGTATATATGTGTGTGTGTGTGTGTATGTGTGGCTGTAATACCGTGCATCAAAGCTCGATACTATTGAAATACCTTGAACCCCCGTATCGAGTCGGATCTCACATTGGCATAGAACAATTGTGAAATTTTACCCAAGAAATCTCATCTCTGAGTCACCCCGCCCCGCCTCAATTAGGATTGAAGCACGTCTGTGAAACATCTCCCTCATCTCACTCAACCTATTATCTCCCACTCTTTCTCTTTCCTTGTGTGTCACACATACACAACGCACGCGCACACAATATATGATTTTCATTAAAATTATACATCTATAGATGGGCCTTGTACTTAAAAAGAAACAGAGGAAAAATTGGCCAGTGAAATCTGTGAACATTCCATCTTGTGCTGATGAGTTTTCACAATTCATACTAGAAGTAATAATGAGCGAAAATGGTAATCATTATAGATTTAGAGAAGATAGCTATAAATAAAATGTATACTGTCACATACATTGTTTAGTTACTGAGCGACAAGACTTTGTAGAGCTACATGCAAATTGGATGAAATGTTATCCCCCCCCCCAAAAAAAATCGAAATAAATAATAAAAAACATTTGCAAATATGTAAAAGATGAAAGGAATGACACCAACGCACTTCACTGACATGCTTCATTCAACATTTCTTCACTCGATTTCAAAGTATTTAGAGAAAGTGCAGAAAAGCGATTGCTATTTGATATATGCCACGAAAGCACGCGTATGTAAGCCTACAAAATGGCGCTCAGAGCTTCTACAAACCTTCGGCCAGAAGGTTTCAGGCATAACACTCTCAATCCAGCGCCTGGGGCATTAATTACAGTAAAAAAGTGGCATGCAGCCGTTGATATAAAAACTACCTGCGCTAAAGAGGCGATGTCATGCATACACTTGACAGGTTGGGTATAAGCGTACCAAATACGGGGGCAATTATGATTTTATCTGATCCAAGTCATGGCAAATTGCGCCTACTTGGTCGATATTTTTCCTAAGAATGGCCATTCGTCATCCGAAGTGAGCAACTATTGAACACAATATCACCCAGTTAGGACGTGTGATGATTTTCGGTGGTAATTGTTTTGTTATGGGAGAAGAGACGTGATAAACTAGCTCTTAAGACAAATTCTAGAGGGCCCTTTTCATTCTTATGACAACTTTCTTACCTGATGCACATGCATGAGTGAAAAATGATGAACTGATCAGAAGGCTTTAATTTCAAACGAAACAAATGTTTTTGCGTAGTATATTGTATGCGTGTATTTTTCGAGTGTCTCACTGTATGGTATGTGCAACGTGTGCTTGAGTGTCCGATACAACCTTTGATAGTCACCGACGACAAGAAAGGAGTTCAGACGGCAAATGGGAGATGAGTGACATAATAACAATTTATTGTGATAATTAACGACTTTTTACAAGCTTCTTCTAGCACTTTATAACATGAAGAACAATATGTGAAAGTCTAACAATACAGCTTTCACTCCAACCATTACACGCTTATTTCGTGTCTCCATGATAATAAGTTAGAGATGGCAACGTATATACTTCAAGACTACTGTCAAGCCTTGAACAAGCAGTTATACCCCTTGACATATTCCTATAACATACTATCATACATTAATGTGTTATTTTTATTATCTAAAATTTCAAACAGTCAAACAGTCAATACGCCAAACTCTCGATTCAATGATACAATAATACCTCCTAGAAAATCATTATTCGAGGTATTTATTATTTTCACAATCTATTGGTGCCTTCAATATATTTTTTACAATTGAAAAACCGGATAGGCCCAGTCGATATTAACTTGCACTCCGCTTGGTTGCCTTCTAACTATTAAAAAAAATAAAACTATCCCTTCAGAACCACGCGTAAAGCTGAATGGCTATCACGTATAACGTGTCAGCAGGGAGGTGTTACCAGGGATGTGTTAGGATCCCTGGTGTTACGAAGGAGTAGAAACTCGAGCATAATATATGCACACATCTGTATGGGTTCTAAAGCGTGCTCATGAATGTCAAAAGAATTCCATAATCATGACAATGCTTTGATGTTCCATGTGCCGAGCCGACATTTAGCTGATTTTAACTTGAAAAGAAATTTCTTTAATTTCCCATTTATCTGTAGACGTTTTGTTTTTGACAAATTTGTTTGCAAACTTTAAGGAAGTTAACGGCAGATAATGACAGATCCTTTACTCTGCTTTTGTTTCGAAAAGTATTGAAGAATCATTAAAAATCGGACATAAAAGCTATTTGTATTACTTACAAAATTGACCAATTTCTTCACTTTCCGACAACTCGTGCATTTGGGGGATTCAACCACTCTCAAAATGATATATTAAGCCGTGTATTATCATTAACGGCGTTTGTGTGTGTTTGCGTGAAACAGAGATATTTCGCTTGAAAAACTTGTTTATTTGTGTTTGCTGATACCTGTTATGTTCATGGAAGTATTAGTGCCATTAACAGAACGGGACAAGCGAAATGAGACTGTACATTTCTTTTGTTCTCTCTGAGAAGCCGTTGCCACACAATCATGTTCATAATTGTTCAAACACCTGAACAGCACCTGTTGAGAACACATACCTTTTCAGCGGCTTGGCACATGGGTTCAAAGGAAGAAAATTGCTTCATTTCCTTCCATAACACATCCCTGGTGTCAGCGAGGTAACTGGTATGAATCTTTTACAATAAAAGATTTTTAGGTGCTTCAACATGTTGACAGTTACACTACTGACATTTTGTCCTCAATGTAAAGTGCGAAGTTTTTAGCGAAGAGATTTGGGGCAAAATAATTTGGCAGAATTGTTTCTGACCTCATTGACTAACTTATGTGTGAAAATCACATCAATCCAATTAGTCATGCATGAGTGGGAAAATTTCAAAGGCAAACATGTCGCTTTTCAAAAGTCACACAGGTAATTTTGAGACTCTGTCATATGAAGTTTTGATGAATTCTATTTCTGGTGCATAATTTATGTCCTTTCAATATTTATCATCTATCTCTCGATGCACTAACACCTATCCCGACACTTAACCCATTGTTCTGGTTGAATGAGCACCGTTTAACAAATACTCATCCCTCTTGAGTTTGAAAAAAAACTTTTTAAAACTTTTATTTTGGTTAAAAAAATATTTTGACAAAGATGTAACATGACCTGTTATGTTAACATAAGAAGTCATTATCGCATCATAGTGGAGTGAAAACACTTCAAAAATTGCACAAGAAACTTCAAAATGTATTGTTAAAACGGCATGAACAATCACCCTTGTGACTTTTGAAAAGTGACATTTTGCCTTTGAAATTTGCCCACTCACGCATGACTAATTAATGTGATTTTCACATTTTCCGAAGTTAGTCAATAAGTCAAGAAACAGTGCTACCAAATTATTTTGCCCAAAACCTCTTCTATAAAAAGTTATGTTATTTTGCTTAGGGGGGGGGGGGGGGCTTACCCTTTGTGTGCAAGACACAACGGCGTTCTATGGGATTTGTGTGCGTTACTTATAGATTCACCAGTAGCACTCAACGTGTTAAGATACTCCCTGAAACGTAACGTGGCTCTGTCTTATGAAGAATTACGATCGATCACAGCAAGACTTGGGATTGATATCAATTGTATCCCTGTAAAAAGATACTGAACCATGCATGAATGATACATAAATACGTGAAATTCTGAGTAGCAATAAATCAATGACGAACCTGTAGTCCACGTGTGTATATCTTGTTTATATATATATATATATATATATATATATGTAACACGTATATATATATATACATATATATATATACATGTATATATAAGTATATATAACATACATTGGTTAGCATTAAACATAATTCAAACTATACATCTTCACAAAGTTTATCATGCGTCCAGGTTATTGCTGATTAAAGGGATAGTTCACCCAGATATTATGTTTGTTTCAATAAAAGTAGACACATGAAAGAAACGTATAAGTGACGGTTTGATGAAAATCCATCATAAGATAAGAAAGTTATGATCTTTTAGAGTTTTGATTTTGTGACGCACGTGCGAGGTGCTCTCCCGTATGTTGTGTACAGAATGATTCTTTAAATTGCCTTTCCCCCCTGTTTTTGACAACGGAATGATTTTTTTTTCGTACAGGTATGTATGTAATGCACACTTTCGAGAAAGAAAGTAACACAACATTATGGGAGAGCACCTCGCTCGTGACGTCACAAAATCAAAACTTTAAATCAAATAACTTTCTTTTCCTTCGACCGATTTTCGTCCAGCATTTACTAATATGTCTCTTTCACGTGTCTCCTTTTTTTAAAACGAAAACAATTTTAGGGTGTCCTATCCCTTTAAGCACTACATAACATTGATTCACCCAGCATCCAGCATTTAATAAACTATCATGACTATCACATCCACGTGGACGAGATGTTCGTAAATTGTCACATTCATCCACGCATTACCTTTATGTCACCATTACAGTAAATGCAACATATGTCTTGCAATTATTTACAATATACAAATATTGACGAGTACTATGAAGGGTATACAGTATTAAGTTATAAACCGAATACCGAACTATTTGTATCATACCTAGTTGTATGACCTAAAGAAGAACAAATGTGCGATATATTGTGACTAATAAATAAATAAAAGACTATTAACCTAGAACTAAATCCATTAAACATAACTTTTCGAGAGCAATGCCTTAATTTGTTATCATTTTTTTTTATAGCAGCTTTGATTATGGAGTGCACGGTGCATGTACGTATGAGTGTTGCAAATTGTGAGCAAAGTGTATAGTGACCTCATGCAACCAGCTCTGCATCAATCTATTCATGAGCTGAGAAGTTCTGTACTCTAAGGCAAAGTACACACATGAGCATAATTGCATTTGGCTGCTACATAGGAAATGGTCAAAACTAAGCCAACATTTTTAAATAATGTTAGAGCATTCTTGATGATTTTTTTTTTAATCCACTCCTTGCTAACCGGGTAATTATGCGCAATAACAATATTAGAGAAATAATTGTCTCACAGTCCAATATCTGTTCCTTGCTTGATCACGCTTTTATGAGCTCACGATCTCCGCTGTCAGATTGTCAGCTTGGAGTCTTTGTTAGCATTCTAAATGATAATATCAACTTGACAAGTGAACATATCAACCTATTTAGTTGATTGATTGGGCTAATATTTAACACGGGAGGCAAATTAATCTATCCTGATTTCGGCGCATTGTTAATCTGTGATCTTGTTGACCGAATGTCGTTGAGTACATCATGTTTTTTCCACCCTTTTCTTTCTCGACAAAAGATGACAAAAAGTACACCGACAGCCGATATTGCCCATTTTAGTTCACTCTTTTGAATAAATCCGTGCAACACGATCCTCGATATTGCATCTCAAATGCAGTTATACCTCTCTCAATTGCCTCTGTGACCTCAGGAAATTAAAATCTTTGGGACTTTATTTTGTTGCTGAACGAAATAAAAAAAAATCGACAATTTACAATTTGTATTGCTCATTTGTGGGTGCATTCACAACTAATCAAACCACAGATTTTCAATATATTTGAAACAACATATTAGTGATCATGGTGGTAGAAGAATCATAAGTAGTTACCTGAATATCACTGTTGAGAATCATGACAATTGTTATTATTATTATTATTATTATTATTATTATTATTATTATTATTATCATTATTATCATTATTGTTATTATTATCATTATTATTGTTATTATTATTATTATCATTATCATTATTGTTATTATTATTATTATTATCATTATTATCATCGTAGAAGTAGAAACAGGAATAGGAGTGGAAAAGCTATTATATAAATATGTAGAATGGAGAAATCATGTACACATAGTTATTTAGTTAGTATAAAAGTCATGATATATGTTTTAGGCTTAGAAGTTGTATATATGATAGAAGTCGTTGTCGTAGTAGCATTAGTATAAGTATCAGTTTAAGAAGAAGTCGTAGTAGTAGTGGTGGTGGTAGTAGTAGTAGTAGTAGTAGTAGTAGTAGTAGTAGTAGTAGTAGTAATAGTAGTATTACTAGAAGTCGAAGTCGTAGTATCATTATCATTACAAATTTAGGTAGTAGCAGTAGTAGTGGAAGAAGAAGTCGAAGTCGTAGTATCATTATCATTAAAAATTTAGGTAGTAGTAGAAGTAGTATTAGTAGTAGTAGTAGTAGTAGTAGTAGTAGTAGTAGTAATAGTAGTAGTAGAAGTCGAACTCGTAGTATCATTATCATTACGAATTTAGGTAGTAGTAGAAGTAGTAATGAAGGTATTAGTATAAGGATGAGAAGAAGTATAATAAATAGTAGTATAAGTAGTATAGTTGAAAAAGTAGTAACAAAAGGGCTAGTCGTGTTCGAAGGAAAATTAGTAGCATTAGTAGTCCTACATTTATCTCGCTGAATTTCTAAATGGAGGCTATATGTTACTTGCTTTCATCATCATTGCAGGAGAGTAGCTGACGGGATGTTATCCTAAACCGCTGATTTACCAGCAGGTAAATGAACACATTGGTAACGTGACTCAGGTATTTAATTTGCCAGAGAGCATAGACCATGAAGACACCGTTCGGTACTGCCACAAACACCCTGGCGATTTGGTTGCTGGAAAGCTGATCGAGGACGACGTTGGGCAGCCAGAGCAAAAAGAAGACCGCGGTGATGACGATCAGCATCTGTGTCTTCTTGTGGTCAGACTGGTGAGATACGACTTTTACCTTTGCCTTCGTTCCCATGTTTTCTGTCGTCCTGTTGGGTGTTCCGGACGCGATGTTCTCCGCTTTCTTATTTGGATCTGGGCAATTCTTTTGGACGGATTCTACTGCAACAGCGACGGTAATATCTGACACAGAAAGATCAGTGGTGATAGACGGAATCGATGCGGACACTGACTTGATAGCTTGAAGATGATCTCCGTCTTTACGTGAACCACAGGGCCGAGACATTCCCATCATATCACGACGTATCATCTGGTGGATCCGTATGCACTTGTATATGCGGAGGTACATCACCGTGACAGCCAAGGCTGATATACAGAAAACGACTGCTTGAGCTTTGGCGTAGAGTCTCTGTATCCACTCCACGTTGCCGTAAACGTTACATCCGTACTCATCTCCGTACTTTCTCGACTCCGTGATGAAGAAGAACGGCACATGTATGACGAAAGCCACAACGACGCATCCGCAAGAGATCCAGGTTGCTAGGCAACGACCGATCCGCCTGTCGAAAGGATTGCACACTACCCGGTAACGGTAGACAGCAATGCTCACGGTGAGAAAGAGCCCGGCATACAGCGCCGATCTCGCCGCAACGACCTCGATGAAGCACGCCCATGGATGGTCATCGTGGAAAAACACCATCGCAATTTTCATCCCGTTGATCAAACTGGCAATCAGATCGACGATGGCCAACGATATGAACGTCACATCGGTGGCGTTGATGATTCCTTGGCGGTTGAATACGGCAATAATCATGACATTGCCAGGAATGCCCAGACCTACTGCCAAACAACCAATTGACAAACGAAGTTTGTAACCTGTACTTAGGGCCATGCTCAATCAATCCTCTTCAAACAAGAATAAGACACTAAACCTGTATGAATTTTGTAGAATCTGGATATTACGAATGTTTTCCGAGTGAGTTGCGGCTAGTTACAATGGCAAGATCATTTGTAACGCTTCGTGGTGATATCAATAACTTGAATGATGAAGTCATTAGTTCTTACATGAAACAACGTCTCCAATAATTACTAACACTGACCAATATCAGGGATGTTGTAGCGATGCTTTATATAGTTTCTGAAACGCACACTGTGAAACGCATTCGCTCATGAACTATTTTTTTTACCTCAACTTAGTGCTCAGAAAACTATGTTATCTTTAAAGCTTCGCAAACAATTATTTCTCGAGGACAAATAAAATGTCGAACATTGTCAAATAATATTGTAAAATCTTTGGCGCACGCCTGAACTAAAACTGAGAGGTTTCATTCTGTTTTGAAAGAAAGATATGCGCAAACATTGTCCAGTATCTGGGTCATAAATAATGCTTTTCAAAAAGTGGAGCTAATAATATTGTAAGCACTGAATAACCACGGCCGATCGCCTGCTTCCATCTGACTATAGAGGAAGGTATCAATTCATTTGAAGACTATGGCGAAGCCATGTGAAAATGAAAATAACTAAAATGAAGTAACAATGCATGACACAGATCGATTACTCTCGTCTCCCACAATGGGGTATAAATGATGGAACTTCATATTCTCATTTTGTGCGCCAGTATTTCCGTTCTCGAGTGCCTTCCTTTCAACGAAACTATTGCGCTGACAAGCGGGGATGTCTTCAAATATACTCTTGCTTTGAGTAAACAGAAAAAAGTGGGCATAATCATAATCCATTAAGTGTTCTTAAGTGTTCTTCGTACAAACCGTAGCTCTTTAAAATTCATAGAAGCAAATCAAATCAAAGTTTTCGAATCAAAGCCGAGCGGGAGCTGGGATGTGATGTTTCTTATCTCCAGCCAGGGATGTTTTTTTTCGATAGACAATCCACTAGTGGTATTATGGGGATTTTTGTAAATATCATGCTCGTTTAATCTGCAATCCCTGTGCATTGCTGATGGATAATTTTGTTAAAAGATTAACGGACCTGCATACTCGTTTTCACGTAGCAGGTTGGAGCGATATCACTGGAGGAGAGAGGCTTTGAGTGAACATGCCTCTAAGCACCTATTCCGATATTTGAGCACCATTCATACTATGACCACGAAGGAGAATGTGTAGTCACACATCATCATGCAATTTTGACTAAAAGATTTCTTTGAATGGGTAAGCTAGGGTAGGAAGAGGTAAATGAGACATTTCATGATTTGGTAAATCCACAGTTTTGTCATTGAGGAGATAGACGGCGGGGGCAGGGGTGGGGGGAGGGGCGTTGTCCCTTTCTTAAGCCGTCCCTGAAACTCACGTTCATTTGGAAGGCCCCTCCTCCTCCTTTACATGCTCACACAGAATATTCAGATAAACCCTCAATCAGATTAACATGCCATAATCTTCCCACGTTTTAGTTTTTCACTTCAATGGACTGCGATTAAATAAAACCAATAACGAATTCTACTTTAACAAAGAAACATACATGCACGTCTCCAGTGATCCGTTTTATCTTTATGAAATAATAACGACATCCCCAATGTCCGAAACAATAGCGCTTAATTAGCTCATCGTAAGACACCCTCATTGGCACAGACAACGGCTAAGCAAGAGTTAAAGAATAAAATTAGTATTTTTTCCCTATCGCATTATTAATTGCGTTCAACTTCATTATAATCTAGCACATATTTAACTGTTGAGGAATACAATGGACTCGGTCATTCTGATTTGTTTGAAAATGTTTGATTACATTTAAAACAATCACATACTTTTTCACTTCATGTACGTTGATTAATCATCGTTTTTCCTTTCGAAGAAACTGTACGTTACAAAATGAAACCCTTGAAAAGCATACCAAAGAGCCACACACAACGTCATTTTTTATCATAGTAATTCATGTAAGCACTTTTTCTAAATATTAAAAAAAAGGATTTGGAATAGCACATGCCTGTTTTAGCTAATGTTCTCAACGTGCAGATAAGTAATCATTTTGTACCATTTCCTCTGCACCCAAGAAGTTGAAGGGTTGTTCGTCTAAACCGACCATTGACCATCGTATAAATGAACACATTAGTAATGTAACTCAAGTACTTAATTTGATACAAAGTGTATACCAGGGATGAACCATTAGGTACAACCTTATAGATCCATGTTATTTGGTTGCTGGAAAGCTGGTCAAGTATGAAGTTGGGTAGCCAGAGCAAAAAGAAGACGACTGTAATGACGATCAGCATCTGTGTCTTCTTGTGGTCAGACTGATGGGATCGCACTTTCACCTTTTCCTTCCTTCCGATGTTTGCAATGTTCTCGGTCTTGTTATAGATATCTTGCCCGTCCGTTTTTACGGATTCTACTTCAACAGCGACGGTATTATCTGACACAGAATGATCAGCGGTACTGATAGACGGGATCGATGCGGACACTGATTTGATAGCCTGAAGATTTTTCCCGTCTTTCCTTGGCTTATCGGGCCCGGGCGTCCCAATCATACCGCGGCGTATTTTCTGGTGGATACGTATGTACCTGTAAATGCGAAAGTACATCACTGTGACAGCAAGGGCCGCTACCCAGAACACGACTGCTTGAGCTTTAGAGTACAGGTTTTGTTTCCACGCCACGTTGCCATACACGTTGCACCCATACTCTCCACCGTAGTTTCTCGACTTCGTGATGAAAAAGAACGGCACATGTATGCCGAAAGCCACCACGACACATCCGAGCGAGATCAAAGCTGCAAGGCGACGACTGATTCGCCTGCCGAAAGGATTACACACGGCCTGATAACGGTATACAGCGATGGTCATGGTGAGAAACAGTCCGGCGTATAGCGCCGATCTCGCCGCAATGACCTCGATGAAGCACGCCCATGGATGGTCATCATGGAAAAACACAATAACGACCCTCATCCCGATGATAAAACTGGAAATCAGATCGACGACGGCCAACGCTATGAACGTCAAATCGGTGGCGTTGCCAACACCAAGGCGCAAAAACACTTTGACGATTAAGGCATTGCCTGGAATTCCTATAGCCGCGGCCAGGCACCCGATTATGAGCCGGATTGTGGTTTTGCTGCTGAGAAACATTGTGGAACCAGTTATATGCAAAACAAAGTAAAAGCCCAAAGGCGCATGATAAGATCCAAGAGAGCTCCTCTCTAGAAACGTTCAAACACCATTACGGCTTTGGAGCTTGTAGGATCAATTTGATGAACACTTCGAAATACTTGTTAGAAGCATTTAAAACTCACAATATTTATAACACAGCCTCTCTTTAAATCGTGGTGTAATTTATAAAGCAAATATGCGTCTGATGTTCACTTATAGCTATTTCTGCGTTCTTATTTGGCTAAATTGCTACTGGAAGACAGAGGACTAGGTCATTCGACTAAACACAATTTTCCTTTCATAGCATACGAGATAAGAATACCGTCATATCATTGGCTAACATTCATCCACTGATATCGCAAATCATGTAGCAAATATTCTATATTTCCTGCCATTTGGGTAATCCTATTCTTCATTTTATCTTACTTCTCAATAAAATGTTAGTTTCCATCATTTCTGATTCTTCTGAATAAATCAATAATCGAGTCCTTAGATGGAGCAGAGCAGATAACTTCGTGACCAGTAGCCAATCACGTTCACTCATGATATCAATATCTTCCGTTGGCATTATCTAAATATGTCTATAAGTCTCATTCTTGTAAACAGAACAGAGAGTTCAATTCGATATGTGATGCCCTCTCACATCGATTTAAAGTGAACGTCTGCTACATTTCAAGTAAAACAAAATATGAAAAAAAAAACGTTAAAAGTAGGGAGAACGTGGAGAAAGAAGTGAAAATGAATAAAGTGAACCGTCTATCATCACACTTTTCCAGCTCGCATATACATTATATCCGAAATATCTATATGGGATAGTAAGACAGAAAAACTGGTTTTATGTAGGTTACATCACATGGGGAAGATTCAGATAATCTCATGTTTCTTTAAACCATCGCCTTGTGATGTAGGGAAATGAGAGGTTACATGTAGATAGACATTTTATATAGCAACCGAAGTCTGCGAACACTCATTTTTCTTAGATTTTGATATAAGCGATGCCCGATGCCCGATCATTCTGGGATTTTCTACCGTTAAAATTATGACGAGGATTGTTGTAATAAGCAATTTTCCCAATATTTAAATGTTTCCTGGCAAAGGTAGGGTTAAAGCATCTTCAGATCTATTTTTTTTTTACTTCGTTACGCGTTTACTACTGTGCTCGGACGCAAAATGAAGTCTGGCTCACACGCTTTTGCTAATATCTAATACAAAGTATTTGATAAAAGGGTCTGGCTGCAGTAGATTAATCTTTATCAATTTATTTTCTGACTCACCCAACTAAGCTGTGGGGAATTTCTAATTCACACCATTTAGTAAAGGGGTCTGGTTGAACATTATCGATTTCTCCTCCAGCCAACCAAATGTGTGATAGTCTCCGAAAATGGAGAATGAAAAGGTGACTAGTCTTATAAACACTGCTAAGTGTCGTTAGTGATATGATATATACCAAAGGTGCTCAGCAGCAATACATACAAAAGAGTAATATCACCACCATCAACAAAGTGTACAGTAGTAGTCGTCGTAGTTGAAGAAGAAGTAGTAGTAGCAGTAGTAGAAATAGCATTATGAACAACAGAAGATGTTGTTGTGGTGATGATAGTAGCTTCATTTGCCACAACAAAAGGTATATGAGTAGTGGTTAGTTAATTCTTTTATCTTTAAAAGAAAGCAGTTGAAGGGTGGTTAACCTGAACCGACTATTGACTATCAAGTAAATGAACACATTGGTAACATGACTTAAGTATTTAATTTGATAGAGACAGTATACCATGGAGGCACCATCCGGCACTGCCTCAAAGATCCAGGCGAGTTGGTTGCTGGAGAGCTGATCGAGTACGACGTTGGGCAGCCAGAGCAAGAAGAAGACGGCGGTGATGACGATCAACATCTGTGTCTTCTTGTGGTCAGACTGGTGAGATCGGACTGTCGGGGATAACACCTTGGTCGTCTTTTCGATGATTGCTGTCGTTCTGTTGGGTGTTCCTGATGCGATGTTCTCCACTTGGTTACTGACATCTCGGCCATTCGTTTCGACGGCTTCTACAGCTACAGCGAGGGCAAGATCTGACATAGAAAGATCAGTGGTGATAGACGGAATTGATGCGGACACCGACTTGATAACTCCAAGATGATCTCCGTCTTTACGTGGAAGATCCGGTCGAGACATTCCCATCATATCACGACGTAGGATCTGGTGCACACGTATGTACTTGTATATGCGGAGGTACATCAACGTGACAGCCAAGGCTGATATACAGAAGACGACTGCTTGAGCTTTAGCGTAGAGGCTTTGTTTCCAAGCAACATTGCCATACACATTGCACCCATACTCATCTCCGTACTTTCTCGACTCCGTGATGAAGAAGAACGGCACATGTATGCTGAAAGCCATAACGACGCATCCGAGCGAGATCCAGGTTGCAAGGCGACGACTGATTCGCCTGTCGAAAGGATTGCACACGGCCTGGTAACGGTAGACGGCAATGCTCACGGTGAGAAATAGCCCAGCATACAGCGCCGATCTCGCCGCAATAACCTCAATGAAGCACGCCCATGGATGGTCATCGTGGAGAAACACCATCGCGATTTTCATCCCGTTCGTCAAACTGGCAATCAGATCGACAACGGCCAACGCTATGAACGTCACATCAGTGGCGTTGCCAACACCAAGGCGCAAAAAAACTTTGATGATTAGTGCGTTGCCTGGAATTCCTAACGCAACGGCCAAGCACCCGATAATGAGCCGGATTGTGTATTTGCTACTGAGAAACATTGTTTAATCTTTCATGAACAAATCAAAGTGCTGCCCATTTGATTTACGGGTGTAAGACGCACGTAAGTTCAAAGAGTGCTGCTCTCGAAATGTTCAATCGTCTTAATTTGATGAACACTTCGAAATGCTTGATAAAAGCAACTAAGACTCATTTTAAATCGTGGTATAATTTACAAAGCAAATATGCACCTGATGTTCTCTTTTAGCTATTTCTTCGTTCTTATTGGCTGAATTTCTAATGGAGGAGAGAGGATTGTATCATTTTACGAAACCCAATTCTCCTTCTTCGGTTTATCTTTCTGATTTCTGATTCTTCTGACTAAATCAATAATCGAACCTTATATAGATGGAGCAAAGCTAATGTCGTAGTTATCAGTAGCCAATCACGTTCACTCACAATATCAATATCTTCCGCTGGCGGAATCCGCATGTGTTTGTATGTCTCCTATTTCTTGACTATTCTCATTCTTGTAAACAGCAGAGAGTTCAATTCTGAGAAGTGCTATTTGCCTCACATCGATTTTCCCTTCTCTCTTAATGCATACCGCTGCTACATTCCAAATAAAACGTATAATAGGAAAACTACATCAAATAATAGAGAACAGGGACAAGAAGTGAAAATAATTCAATTGAACCGTTTACTATCACATTTTGTCCAGTTCGTATTTACAGTATATTCCTGAAATGCTTGAACAGGACAGTAAACTAGTTGTCTAGTAGGGTGAGGGTTTGTTGGTCAAAGTCGGTAAACCAGAGTCTTTGGACAGAAACGCTGGTCTGTTTGGGCAACATCACATGTGTAGAATGCAGATAATCTCTTATGTTTAACTTTTGCTACGTAATTTTGAAAAATGGGAGATTTAACCTTGGTGAACATGTAAAATAAAAATTAATGTCTCGTTTTTTGTAGGTTTTGAAATAAGCAATGCCCGATGAATCATTTCTTGAATATTTCTACCATTAAAATTATAATGAGCACATCCCCCCCCCAGATTGTGTTAAATTCTTTACATGCCATGTGTTTATTTTGTGACCAATATTGCATAGAAATGTCATAGAGCATAATTTTTTTTTTTTGCAAAGGAAGGGTTATAGGATCTTCAAATTTATTTTCTACTTCGCTTACGCGTTTGCTACTGTGCTCGGAGGCAAAATATAGTCTGACTCACAGGCTGTTGGGCACTTTAATCCCGACTTTTAAATAAATAGAGAATTAGAAAATGACTAGTCTAATGAACTTTTGAAAGTATCATATTGATACGATAAATAAAGAAATTGCTCAGCAGCAATATACACAAAACCGATGGCAACAGTACTAGCACGATCATGAACAAACTGTTCAGTAGTAATGGTAGTAGTAGAAGTAGTAGTGGTAGTGGTGGTGGTGGTGGTGGTAGTTGGAGTGGTAGTATTAGTAGTAGTGGTAGTAGTAGTGGTGGTAATATTAGTAGTAGTAGTAATAGCACAATGACTAGCAATAGTGGTGGTGATAGTAGCTTCATCTGCCATACCCTAATCAGTATCATATATCAGCGGTATGGACAATTTTAACGGGAATATAGTTAGTTCATTTATTTACCTTTGAAATACAGCAGTTGAAGAGTCGTTAGCCTAAACCGACTATTAACTATCAAGTAAACGAACACATTCGTAACGTGACTCAAGTACTTAATTTGATAGAGAGCGTATCCCATGGACGCACCATCCGGCACTACCTCAAAGATCCAGGCGAGTTGGTCGCTGGAAAGTTGATCAAGTACGACGTTGGGTAGCCAGAGCAAGAAGAAGACGGCGGTGATGACGATCAACATCTGTGTCTTCTTGTGGTCAGACTGGTGAGATCGGACTGTCGGGGATGACACCTTGGCCAACTTTTCGATGTTTGTTGTTGTCTTCTTAGGTGTTCCGGGAGCGATGTTCTCCGTTTTGTAACAGGGATCTAGGCTGTTTGTCGTGACGGATTCTACTGCAACAGTGGCAGTAGGATCTGACGCAGACAGATCGGTGGTGATAGACATAATTGATGCGGACAGTGAATTTATAGGTTGAAGATGTTTTCCGTCTTTCCGTCCCTGATCCGTCCCTGATTTTGATATTCCCATCATATCACGACGTATTATCTGGTGGACACGTATGTACCTGTAAATACGAACATACATCACCGTGACAGCCAAGGCTGATATACAGAAGACGACTGCTTGAGCTTTGGCGTAGAGACTCTGTATCCATTCCACGTTGCCATACACGTTGCACCCATACTCTTCGCCATACTTTCTCGACTTCGTGATGAAGAAGAATGGCACATGTATGCCGAAAGCCGCTACGACACATCCGAGCGAGATCAAAGCTGCAAGGCGACGACCGATTCGCCTGCCGAAAGGATTACACACGGCCTGATAGCGGTAAACGGCGATGGTCATAGTGAGAAACAGTCCGGCATACAGCGCCGATCTCGCCGCAATGACCTCGATGAAGCACGCCCATGGGTGGTCATCGTGGAAAAACACCATCGCGATTTTCATCCCGTTGATCAAACTTGCAATCAGATCGACGATGGCCAGCGATATGAACGTCAAATCGGTGGCGTTGATGATTCCTTGGCGATTGAATACGGCAATAATCATGGCGTTGCCAGGAATGCCCAGACCTACTGCCAAACAACCAATTGACAGACGAAGTTTGTAAAAAGTGCTGAGAACCATCGCTGAAAACGTAGCTTAACCGGATTTATGAAGATCGAATGTGCTTCTCTGTCAGTATAATATGTCTGACTGATTTAACTTCCAAACACTTACTGCGTTGGGAGTACTATAAATCATGTATCAAACTTCCCAGGATTGCGATGTTAGATGTTTAGCTTATCTTAACGTTATGACGAGGATTGGGGTCCAACGAAACTACAAGATGGGGCGTTAAAAGGGACGAAGAAGACGGCTCGTAATTGGTGGGATTATGGAAACACTGGTGCTGATATTGACATGTCAGAATTTGACAGAGCTGCGCATGCTCGTCGCGATACTAGTGAATTTCACATCTCTTGGTAATTTCCATCAGCTAAATATTTTCATTCCCCAATAGATAAAATCAATTATGAAATATATAAATAATAGTATGGGAAAGATATAGCTCTTCTTTACCGTATCGATTTAATCATACATCTCATACAATGTGTACAAAGTGGTTCTTTGTGTTCTTCCTGTGTGTATATACTCTCCGCTAATGCGTTCTTCTTTGATGAACTTTTATATGACAGGGGTGTATGATGACAAGGACAACCTTTTCTGCATCTATTCAGGTCGAGGGGAAATACTACATCACGTTCTATAACACACTTCAGTTAGCTAGCATTGTAAGTGATCCGATCAAATTTTGCAGAGACCTGTAGACGAAATTTAATTTGCAATGTTCATTGAAAGCTTGGATCAACGATTTTATTTTCGTGTTACTTTGTTTGGGGTTTTACGAAGAAACTTTTTTCGAATTGTCTGTAATAATACACTTGATATGAATAAAATATAATTTCATCTACAATGTGATTTTATACTTGATCCGAGCCACATGCTTTCTTCAAATCATTTCTTTGAGAAAACTTACAAAATGTATTTCTGGTATAAGAATGTTGCAAGTGCGTTAAGCTCATAGAGTAGCACACAAAGGGTTAAGACGGCACGTAATATGTATCATTACATGTCATGGCCTTCCAAACGATCATCTCGTTCTCCCTGTACATACTCTTTCTTTCTGCATCTCTCTTTCTCTCTGTTTCTTCTTCTCTTTCTTTCACTCTCATCATTGCTCTCATCCACTTATTCCAATAAGTGGCGCTTTACATATCAATACAATCTGGCGATCTCGCGTTGAGTAAACAATTAATGTATTTCGTATTTGTTTACGGTAATTTTTGCTGCCGCCTAAATGAGGCTCCAGAGTTCAATTGAACAGGGAATCCGGTGAGTACTTTCTCTGACTTTTTTTGTTTACAAGTGTCATATTGGTGATATACATGATGATAAATACAATTTCGCGTACATGAGCGAGTTTAGTCAAGACTGAAACTTATTTACAAGGGAAATGCTGAAACGCTGCTCCCCATGTGAACTGTACAATGACACAAATGAAACGGTATATACATGGCAGGGAGAAACAATTGTTACATTTAAACAATTATGTAAATATGCATCACATTATTCCACACGATAGCTTCATGGGTTGTCTGTCCCATGCGACACGAAACCATACATAATTTTGCAGCGATTATATGCTACAATCTGACATTGCTTATAGGTGTGGACGGCCGTTGCACAGAAAATTATGTTTTTGTAACACGTGATCACATTTCAACAATCAATAATTACAAACCTGATTACGGTATATGCAGTGCATAAAAGAAGCTAACAATGCTTGTTTACCATGTTGATGTTTACATTGACCGTCAAGTAGTTATGATATGCGATTATCATTAATAGAAATTAATTTAACATTACACAAATTTTTCCCGGACACAATATATATATATATATATATATATATATATATATATATAACATAGTACATATATATATATATATAATAGTATATATATATATATATATATATATATATATATATATACTGAAGATCGTCCGCCAGAACGACGTGAAGCCGTCGGTAGCCGAACCACTGACTTCAAGGTAGCGCATATATATATATATATACATACATATAACGTTGCACTTTGCATGTTTAAATAATAATATTTACAAATCTTATACACACTGATACCGAAACATTAAGTATAAGATATAGGGTTAAGATCACGTTTAGCGAAGGGATTTAAAAAAGTATACTGCTTGTAACATTACTAAGCATTATTTACTGCAATCGTAATTAAACGATTACCATTAAACGAGGTAGATTTTATTAACATTGTAAAATATATCCAAGATGAAAAGAACTACAACCCCAAGAGTTTTGTTTGCTAACTGCCAATAATAGTATTAAGAGTGATTTTGCCTTATCAATACAGTGGGAGAAAGAGAGAGAGAGAGAGACAAAGAGAGAGAGAGAGAGAGAGAGGAGGGGGGGGGGCAGAGTAGCATGTGAAAAGCGAGTTTAAAGGCAAGGTAACTTACTTTATTTTCGTATTGACAACTATTAACAAAATATTCAAAAACATATTTTTTTATATAGATATATATATATATATATCAAATTATTCCATTAAAAACACAACAACGACAGTGACAGTATACTTTGTCTCAGTATTATTCTGACAGAAATAGTTTGTTTCCAGTTATTAATAATCAAGAGATGGACGGGTGGGATTTAATAAACCTGGATTCCAAGTACTTAAATCAGGCAACCGCTTTCTACTCGCACGGTGATTACGTGGAATGATGGATTACTCTGTGCAGCAGTTTGTTCTTTGCTAAGGTACTAAAATGTCGTTGCCATTTCTTGCTAAAGTCATTTTGTTTTATATATTTGATAACAATTAGACAGGGTTACGGCTTACGATCGCAGGAATCAATGAATTTATTAATTCTTTGTTTTTTTCACTAGTTTTGCACAAAAATCCCATAAAGTACTGTTATATCTTACACGGGAAGGAATACCCCCCCCCCCCCAACTACACATATTTTAGGGGGCATATAGAATCGTACCCTTTGTATTAGGAAGTGAACGTACATTAATCATTGATAAGAAATCAAGCAGCGAAATGGAAGAGAGCTGATCAATCAATTTGCTATGATTCTAAAAGTCATTAATTACATGTACTGGTTACCATATTTGTGATTTTTTCGTGAATTACAAGACGCATTTGTCTCGGGGCGTCACTTTCAGGAAGCAAAAACTAGTTATAAACCTCATTACATATCAATAATCTACGGTTATCAATTTCATTTGCAATTAACGCTTGTAATGAAATAGTAAGGGTAAACTAAATTCTTGAGGGTTATATATCCACTTACCCCGTGATTTGTGTCCTCTTCATTGAGAAATATGAAAGGGCAGCACAGTATAAGAGTATGCAAGGTGAACGACTCAGTGTCCAAGAATACCTATATATATGGATACATAGTCAGGACGTGACTTCACCCTTTAAAGTGTTGCACTTTATGGGAAAACACAAGATACCAAAATTAACAAATCGCATAGGCATAGTAATAAGAAATAAACTCCACATCCTAAAGATTGCATGTCTCTGGGGCTTTCGCTCGTAGCACTTTGAGTTTGAGTCGCCGTTGCGTAATGGCTTGCTGGAGTTGTCTCTCTGATCTCCTCAGTCGCATCGGCGTTAATGCGAACCGGGGATGGACTGGACTTGACGGCGGGTGCTTGCATCGTATCCGACATCGCAACCACACAGAATACTGATAGATTTCCATCCTTCCTCCAGTCATTTCCACTCGTAGAAATTAGTACGTCAATCGAAAACAGGATGGTATTTTGCCAAGAGTCGATGGCACGACAGGCTAGCAATGTATGCTCTTGGGCATATGACTGATTAAAAGAAAGATCGAGTCGTAACGAAGTATTCTGTGTGTGGATGCGGCAGCAGTATGCCCAGTGTTAAGTGGAGTAAAGCTGGTGTCAGTGGACTGTTTAAAGCTCCATTCGATCCGAGGTGCAGGATGGGATGTTACAGGGCACTGGAGCAAGACAACGGAATCATCCGTAATGTTACAGACGTCTTCATAGGTGGCATACAATGGACAAGGAAAGTCATTTCTTATCAGATACATAAGCTCAACTTCAGACGTCATCGGTTGAGAGGAACATGTCCCGTAGATAGTGATGTCGTCTTCAGCGTCAAGCAACCAACGCTGAGAACAGTCGCATTTCGGATTGTTGGCCGAGAGCTCGACTGTGGTCACAAAACGTGGCATTGACTGACCACTAACTGGTAGTAATCCCTTCTCTATCGTGGTGAGAGAGTTATTAGTTAAAGCCAGTGATGTCAATGAGAATAGAATCTTGTATATCTTATCGCGACACGGCCAACCTGGAAATCTGGCCAGGTCATTTCCAGATAAACTGAGTTCTTTGAGAGGGTGGTAAATATGTATTCCGTGACACGCATTTATGTACTGGATGCGATTGTTATCAAGGTATAAAAATGTAAGGTTTGGAAACTGAATAAGAAGAGGCCCAACTTGGAATGACTTTAAAGCGTTTCCACTAAAGTTGAAAAGCAAAACGTTCTGACCATGCCAAGGGAGAATATACACTAAGCCACTCTCAACCAAGTGCAATGCATTTGTGTTCACCAGCACGGTATCCTCAGACATGTCGAATCCTTTGAACGAAATGTTGCATAAGTTCACTAAGAAAGCAGAATAGTACGTTCCATTTAACTGAGCTGAAGTTTGATTCGACATTCCTGGTACTAAGCAACTGTCATTAGATTTGTAGATTTGAACTCCTCTCAGAATAACTGTGGATATGCATAGTACGCTATCAGGAATCCTGAATATGAGGCCACCTTGGGTGTAAAATGTTGATGTATCGACTAAATCCATGACACAGGACGGTGCAAGTGAAGAAAGGTCAACGTATACAACAGGCAAATCGCGGATTGTTGAGCAGGTGATATTAAATTCTGGAATTTGATTGCCATTTATTTTCAAACTTTCCAGTTGCTCCAATTTTCTGATTTCGTCATCACTAAAACTACCAATTCGATTGTGACTTAGATCAAGATACCGTAGTGACGGAAACGTACGGGCAATGCCTTTTGGTATTGAATTCAAATAATTACAACAAAGATATAATCTGTCCATTGAATAAAATACGGTGTTTGGTAATGGAAGCTTTTGAATAGATGCGTTTTTCAGAGACAACATGTTCAGCTGAGGGATGCGAGAAAATGCTTCTCTACCAAGAAATTGAATTGGATTATTGTCAATATTTAAGTAAAGTAATTTTGGCAGAGCAGGGAATTGTGAGATGTGTTGGATGATATTGTTGGACAGAGAAAGGTAAATTAATTGGACCAGATTGTTGAATGAGTCTTTGTCAATTTTGGAGATGGCATTTTCCCGACACGACATGGACAGAAGACTACCCATATTCGAGATGTTGGATGTAATTGTCAATTTGTTGTTATCAATATGTAGACTTTTAAGTCTTGGAAGAAATATTAACCCATTGTAATCTATTTGTTCGATACGATTTCTATCCATCCAGAATATAATTAATTTGGGATTACGAAACTCTCCTAAAACCGACAAAATAGAGTTGTCATTCAAATATATTCCTTTTAAGCTAGGCAAATTTTCAAACTGGTAACTTATCAAAGCAGTTATTTTGTTATTTGTCATTCTTAATTCCCTAAGATCCTGAAGACCACTGATATCTGGCACTGTTTTGAAAAGATTATTGGACAGAGAGAGCGTCGTAAGGGATGAAACGTTTGTTAGACCCGTTATAAATTTGATAGAATTTGAAGAAAGGTCAAGGCGCGTCAGGAGTGGGTGTTCGATTAGATGCACGCGGATGATGTGTCCGTTGGTCATCTTTAGATCGGTCAGAAGTGGTGCATTTGCCTGAAGAGTGGACACGTAGCCGCTATCAGTGACGCCACTTAACCGTATCTCTGTCAAACTCGGAACATAGGGAATGAAAATGTGCGGTAAAGCATTGCTCTGATTATGAAGATATGCTGTTTCCAGGAAAGGAGTGTACCTAAATGCAGAAAAATCATTGAGTTTATTTCCATTCAGTAAGACTGAAATAAGTGCAGTGGAAAGAGAATGAGCTTCAATCGTTACAATTCTATTAAAACTGAGACCTATGTGTTGCAGATTCCGGAGGGCAAACGTATCATCAGAAATGTAAAAAATACGATTTCTAGACAAATCAAGTATAACAAGTTGTTCAAGTCCTGTGAAAGACTGGCGAGAAACAGCTTTAATCAAATTTGCTGCCATATTAAGCCGAGTGAGTCCCGAAGGCATGTGTTCTCCTCGTATATCACGAAGCTTGTTAAAATCCAAATTTAAGTACAAGAGATTGGGTACATCTGAGCCGAAGACGGAGGGGATCTCTTGAATAGCATTGAATGATAAATGCAGATCTCGCAACAGAAACAAACCTTTTAATCGCGGGATCTTTCCCAGAAGATTGTTTTGAAGAACAATTGTGCTTAGCTGAAGGGTCTGGCCAAAAATTGAATCGTCGACGGCAAAGAGAGCAACGGAAGTGAGTTCGAACGAGGTTAAATTCGGAAATGAGTGTAAGACCCTGGACTGCATTGGTGGGACGGTGTTGGAGCGATTGTTGTCAAGTTCATGAAAAACGTTCGCCTCTTGCTGCCTAAACATATAGCTCACCTGAGAGATACTATGACATGAAAGGCGAGTGCGACCAATATTACAGTAGCATAGTTGGCATAAATCTTTTTCTTGTGGCCTGCTGAGTCGGATCAGCAGGAAGAAGGCAAGCGCTTGCCAAATTTTAGGGGATGACTCCTTTTCTGCCATATTTCCAGTTCGTAGAAAGGTCTGGAGGTTTGAAACACAAAACAGCAATTACAATGGGAAGCACTCGAAGGTTCGTAATTCCGAAGGTTCGAATACTCCGAAGATTCGTTATTCCGAAGCTTCACTATTCCGAAGGTTCGTTATTCCGAAGGTTCGTTCGTGCGAAACCGTAAAAAGGTTGTGTTGTTCCGAAGGATCGTTATTCTGAAGGTCCGGACGAACGATCCTTATTTCATTTTCGGATTCACGCACCTTCGGAAAAACGAACCTTATTTCGTTTCCGGATTAAAGAACCTTCGGAATAACGAACCTTCGGAATAACCCCTTTTTCGTTTTCGGACTAACGAGCATCGAGGTATAGGCAATTTACGTGTTTCAGAATTACGAACCTTCGGAATATCGAACTGTAACCAATTACAATGATATCCATTAAACTGGATATGTTTAAAAAGTAAGTTGTAAAGAAAAATTTCTTTCACACTCGCGTCTAATGATCCGAGAAATTAGGTAATACTTTACCACTGACGTATTTAAGTTCGAGCCAAGACTTGAGAGTTTTTAGACAAAAAAAGGAAAAAACAGCAAGTTAGGAACTGTTAAATGTTAAATGGCAATCAATAGAGACTTGCTGATTATGAATTACTGTACTGGCAGAACAAGCTTCCGGGAATAAACACAAAATATGTTAAAATGTGTTATAAATCATATTTGTCTGAATATCATTAAAATGAATTATTTTAGCATAAAAAACAGTTGGGACACACTCTATATGCTATAACAGACATGAAAATCAATTGTTCCTTTTTTTCTCTGTATCTCCACCTCTCCCCTTTCCTCATTTACCGTCATAAATTATATGTGTCCCCCCCCCCCCCTCTATGATACAACTCTTTCTCCCTCTCTTCTGTCTTACCTCGAGTGTCGAGTATCCAGCATGTAAGCTACCAGCCGATTTATGAAGTAAACAGAATGCTGCCTTGCAGTCCAGACGTCTCTCTCTCTCTCTCTTGCTTCTTTTTACTACCGTTATCAAAAACGAAAGTATATATCACAATAGCATTTGCTCTCTCTGCCTTTCATCGAAACGAAACAGAGGATAACGGTACGTAGTTGCTGTCTGCGAGTAGACTCTGCATGGGTGGTCTCTCTCGCTGTTCTGCGTGGTTGCTATGAATCTGGAAATTGCAGCAATGGTCGAAATGTTTTTATAAAGAGATATTTCATGGTATATTAACCGTTCTATCATAAGGGATGCGATAAGAAATTCAGATGCATTGCCGGCTTCCAATGATCTCCTTAAAAGCTTCAGATTAGTTTGCTAATCATTAGATCATCCTGAAGATGTCTTTCGCTGACAATAATATCACCCTGTTGGTTGACATACTTCATTTCCTGCTTCAGCTCAATAGTAAACGTCATGTTCTTAAAGTCTGTGAACGGAGAATAAGAAGCTACTGAAAACCCCCAGCAAGAGCATCAAAATGGATAGAATGAAGGAGGAATATTTTTTCCCGATGTTTCGCCAAAATGCAGAGAGGAGCTATGGTAGTTTTAAAAGACTAAGTGCATGAAATTAGTGTTCCGGCATAAATCATCTTGCCGGGATTTATACGAATTTGGTGGGCATCGCTTTCTAGCCATTAAGAGTCTTTTTATGGAATACATGTAGTACGGTATATCCTGGAAAAAGAAGGATTATGATGTGTATCTCTATATGGTCACACCCTTCAATGTCTATGATGATGTATAACGGTGCTTTTTATTACAAAATACCGATGATTAACAGTGACTGGATAGGTATGTCTTCCGCCAGATGAATATATTTATCATTGCAAAACAACATTTGGATTTACCTAGGCTTTAGAGCAGCTGGCCTACTTCTTTGATAGATAACAAATAAAATATCTAATCATTTCGTTGAATTTGTCATGATATTATTATCCCTGTTGGTATTGCTTTACATTCTATGTTTCGTCTTCTCTTCTATACTTCTATAACAACAACTTATACTTCTTTCTATTCTCCCTTTGTTGTTTTTCTTCCTTTTTGTCTTCTCATATTTCTCCTCCTCTGATTCTTCCTTCTCCTTCCCCTATTTCTTAAAAAAACATATATTACTACTGCTGCTACTACTACTTATACTACTACTACTACTACTACTACTACTACTACTACTACTACTACTATTAATGCTACTACTACTACTATTACTAATACTACTTCTATTTCTACTAATAATAATGCTACTATACTAGTTCTACTACTACTACTGAAACGTCTACTACTACTACTACTACTACTACTACTACTACTACTACTACTACTACGAGTTTCCTTTTCTACTGCTTTTCTTCTCCTGTTTTACTACTGCCAATACACTTTTTCTGCAACCATCTGACCATACCACTTAATTTAGATATTGATAAGGCTATAATGATACCGATTTTAGTACTAATAATATCAATAACGCTAACACTTACATTAAAACTTCCGGTATTGCCATCATGACTGCTGACAAAGATGACAAAATACATCACGAAATCTGAAATGTCTGTTTCATTGAAAGATCCATGACGTCATACTTGCTCCGAAGTTTTGTTGTTGTTATTGTTGCTGTTGTTAATCGGTGATTTTAGGCGCGTTTCTTAATCAAACTCGATTATGAACACGCCGTCTATTTGCTTATTACAGTGGGTCGTGCAGGTACACGACATGCGTCGATTTCCAGAATCTGGGCAAGTCAACACAGTACGTCGCAATGGAATTGACTGGCTCTTCTTAGTCGAGTTACGCATGTCATGCTGTAGGCCTATGCCCTCTTTCTTTAAGGATTAAAATTTGAGTTGTCTCGTGTTGAAAACTTAGAAATGTCTTTTTAAAAGAATGGAGGAAGTTCCCATGCCTACTCTCTCCCACCTTACCTCACCCAGTTCCTTCACATGGCTAATTATATGTCACTGGTCAGAAGTCGATCAATTCAGCATCTCTTCAAAAAATTGTTCGCATAAAAAAATCCTAAAGCGTTAAAGGGAAAGTCCGCCCGGAGGGTGAGAACGCACCCCCCTACAGACCACAATTTAATTATTATTATTCATTTTTTTTTAGAAGGGGGCCATTTGGGTAATTATTTTTTTTTGAGGGGGTAGGCGGGTTATTGGTCTTTTAGATGGGTGAGCACTGTCTGACAACGGAATATTTTTTTGAGGGGGATAGGCGGGTTATTGGTATTTTAGATGGGCGAGCATTGCCTGACAACGGAATTGGTAGTTTGTGTGTCTTTTTTTCCTCCATAAAGCACCCCCTTGAACCCTTGAAATAAACTGGTAACGGAAATCAATAATAATGCATGCATGAAATGATATGTATCCTTTGAGAAAATTGCACAACATAGGGAAGAGCAACTCGCTCTTGACGTCACAAAATCAAAACTTAAAAAAAAAATCATAACCTTGTTATCCTTTGACGGATTTCCGTCAAACCTTATCATATTTCTTACATGTTTCATCTTTGATTAAAAACCATCTTAAAATACATACAAATACCACACACATACATGCACATACATACACGTTTAGGGATTTCTCTTTTAAAGGGTGGAATGTTATGGTAATGTGATAGCGACCATGCTCAAAGGAGGATAAGAAATGCCACTTCACGGATCAAACCCCAGATCATGCTCATAAATCATCCTGACATATAGAGACCATCCTTCTTTGTTTAATCCATTAGTGATTAATGCTGGTCTTTGCTTTATTGTCTGCGCTGATATTACCGGTCGATCCTTCGTTCGAAAACAATACATCAACTCTGTCAATACCATTAGTTCATCACCGAGCTTCATGCGCTCGAAATATACATAAAAGCAGTTGGAAGGAGGAGGGTAGTAGGCCATAATTGAAATCGTTTTTTTCTTCAAAAGAAATGTGTTAATTTTCTTTCAACATGAAATTAAATTTGAACCTGCCTTTTTCAACGTATTAAAGTAAATTGCTCCACAGATTGGGGGATGCTGCCTGGAAAGATGGAAGGCAGGCCTAAAATAAAAAGTGAATTTTTCTGAAATGAATGATTTCATATGGTTAATTTCTCTAGAGCCTCTCGCTCGTTCACAAAAACAGTGAGTAACTTAAAAAAGGCGCAAATCAAAATTAATGTTAAAATCTTACTCCCTACTTGAGGAAAAACATGCCCCCCCCGGGCCCCCGCCCCCCCCCCCCCCCTCCCCCCACCCTCGGGGAGCGATTTCCGCCCTTGCTCCAAAGCAAACAAGATGCTGGCCGCGCGGGGCCTCTATAGGGTTTGAATTATTGTAGTACTCAAACCGAGAGCATTGCATATAAATTTTCTGGAATACTATCCATCTATATACAATCATCCTTGATAATCCATAATTCGGATCAACAAAAGCTGGAGGTGTTTGATCAACACAGAGCAGCTGCATACTGTGTAAATCTATAGATTACAGAAGCGACTCAAGTATGGGAGTGCTTACAGATCTCCACTAGGAGATATCGATGTATCGTTGCGCCAATAATCCATGTGATCGGTAACAATCGGTGAAGCTAGCTGTACGGCCGGTTGGAATGTTTGGTTCCAAATTCGATTATTTATGCCTTTTGATAGATTTCGAAGTTACATGCTACGTAACATTTTTTATTAAATCGCCTAGTCTAGTCTAGTCTTGGTTTCTTTTAAATTAAACAATGCAGGCACAAGCAAGTGATTTAGATCAGTGGACTCGACGACGACGTTAACTACAACTAGTCAGTAGTCTGCGAAGAGATCAGGAGCGAGCAGACATTGAGACAAGTCAGCCAGCGCTCGGGCGCATCAGCTAGCCAGCTTACCGGACGATATAGCTGAGCTCAGCCGGCCGAGGCCGTGGCACCCATAGACACAGCTACAGATATGGATGCCATTAGAAGTGGAGACGGGAGGTGGCTAGGAGATATTGCTGCCTTTAGAAGGAATCCAAGCACGTTCTTCGCCCACAGCAATGTGAAAGAGGATGACTTTTTGTTGGACATGTTGCAGGTAGAACCTACGTAGGCTAGTGTTACACTCATGTTTATTAACAGTTTGTAGACCTCGTACGTCTACCGAGCTAGATCAATGCAATGTAAACTAAAATGATACTGATAGAGTTAAAGACGATATATATTATCGCTATTGATATTGCTGGAATTTAAGGAAGATGAATATGATCAGTTCTATCCGTAGAAGTGCTGTACACTACCGAGTACCAAAACTTGTTGTGGTCATAGCTATATGAAATGGGCGCCTCAAATTAGGCTCCCAGTCCCTTATCCTGTAGTTTTCTTTTTATTATATCCGTATTAAGACTAAGTTGAGATAATCAGCTGAATTTATCTGAAATAATGACATTTTGTGGTATTAATATCAGTCGCTTAATTCTAAAGTCTGGAAATGCATATGCATGTCTGTCGAAAGTTTCTTATTTCCATATTACGTTCGTCTTCACAATCACAGATCACATTGCCTTAGTTTAGTACAGACAATACTGCAAACTTCTTTGTGTAATTCTTCAAATTCTTTTTTCCTTTTTTTGTATTTAAACTTGTGTAATAAATGATGATTATCATTTTTTGAGAGTAAGTTACTTAATTCGTTGATGTCTTTGTCTAATTCTAATCTTTTCATGCTCTACTTTTTTTCATATTTTTTGCTTTCCTAATCCCAGGCCCTGTTTTCTGATGATCTCAGTGTCAATGTCAAAGTCATGCTTCTAGGGCATTTGCAAGAACAGACTGCACTTCTTATCACCAGTTCTGACAGGTAATTGATACTTTAAATGTAAACTATGTACAGTCTCTCAGACAAGCATGGGAAAAAATCATTAATGGTGTACACAACAGCTCAAAGGAATTGGCATAGGGAAAGGGAAGAAAGGAAAGGAGCCGCAGTTTTAAACCGCTGTTTATTATCAGTTCAGCATGAAACACAATGCTTTAGCCTAAAAAGCATCATGTTTCATGCTGAACTGGACAAAAAATAACGCAGTTTATTAACTGTGGCTCCTTCCCTTTCTTCCCTTTCCCTTTCCCTCTGCCAATTCCTTTGAGCTGTAGTGTATTTCTATGACTATTGTGAGGGCTTGTATTGACTTGGGCATACATGTGTGCCATTTCAGATTCTATTCACATGGCACCTATAGATTATTAGTAGTCTTTCAGCATGGAAGTACTGATGTAGTGAGTTTGTTAATATTGTTCCTGTAGACTCGTGCCTTGGCATACTTTATGAATGTCACTCTGCGATACAGTACTGAGTGTTGTCGGTCTGCTTTCTACGTCTTCTTGCATTATTTTAAAGGCTCATTGTATTTAATTACAGTGAAATTTGATTTTTTTTTTTGAAAGTTTTTGTGCCATTCCTATCCAAAAAGTACTCCATATTTAAACTTGTATGGATACTATCTGTGAACTTTGGCAAGTGAGGATGCTAGCTCAGTCACTCTTATTTATTTTTTACAAAGTGCTCAGTTATTGAGATTTCGTATTGAAAGGGAGTTACATAAACTACAGCTCAAAGGAATTGGCACTGGTAAAGGGAAAGGGGCTAAGGCATCGTGTTTCATGCTGAACTGGACAAAATATACAGCGGTTTAAAACTGCGGCTCCTTCCCTTTCTTCCCTTTCCTTTCACCCGTGCCAATTCCTTTGAGCTGCAGTGTATATACCCCTTTAAGTGAATGCTATACTTTTGGAAAAAAACATGTCCTAGTATCAATCCTTGACAAGTATTTAAGAGAGACGTTGTGGCCATATGATGGAGTGCATTCTGAGCTTGCATATCACACAGTGGTAATCAATTTGATTTTGTTATGACTTTCAGTGATCTGATTCTTTTAAAAGCATAAGTTTATTCAGGTACGCTACCCCTTTAACATTTGCATATTCTTGAGATTGAAGTATAATTTTGTTTTCATCCAGTGTGGAACAGGTCATTGGATCACTAACCAACATCTTCCAGCAACTTCCAACTACCTCAGAAGCATTCTTGAAAGGACAACTGCTAGCAACCATCACATCTATTGTACTAGACTGCAGTCAACTTGTAAGTTGCATATAAATTGTTACAAATGTGTTTCTATACTTCTAGCTGGTTCCTGTTTCTTGCATGACTGTCACTGTCATGCAAACAGTAACAGTTTTTTTATTCACTTTTGACATACTTCTTGTATACAATACATACTGGTTTAAGTCTTGTTAAATGTCATAACCACATTTATTGATCAACCATTCTCCATCAGTAGCCCTGTTTTTCTCTGACATTCTTGACGTTTTCATTTCCCCCTTTCTTGCCAATAACCATACCATACATACATGTATACATGTAGCATGTGTGTCACCCACTGTAATGGAAATGTAAAGCATTCCCTGCACAATCGCTATGACCAGTTACATGGACCATGCTTGTCTATAATTTACAGATTTTAAGAATATGCTTCCAGAAAATCATGCTGCTATTAACAATGTGTACATGTGATAAAACTGTTCATGTTGCACTTGATGGGTTAATGCATAGACTGCTTTGCTTCTCAGGAGGAGCAGCCGCGGCTCTTCCTGCAAGTGGCTGATCTTCTCCTCGATGTTGTGTCCAAAGTGAACGGGAGCAAGGATAGAGTCCTGCGGGGCATTGCTTGTGAGTGCCTGAAAGAAATGGAGACATTACATCCAGTAAGTCAACCTTGTGAACACTGATGACTCTGCCTATATAGTGAAAGGTCTGAGTGTGATGGGAGATAAGTGGTACATACACTTCAGCTCAAAGGAATTGGCATAGGGAACGGGAAAGGGAAGAAACGGAAGGAGCAGCTCTTTTAAACCGCGGTATATTTTGTCCAGTTCAGCATGAAACACGATTCTTTAGCCTAAAAAGCATCATGTTTCATACTGAACTGGACAAAATATACTGCAGTTCTTCCCTTTCCCTTTCCCTATGCCAATTCCTTTGAGCTGTAGTGTACTTCATTCTAGAGCTGGTGGTAGTGGTACCAGTGGTAGGTAAAATTACATGAATGCTTATTCAATTAACTGTACTGGTATGCTCTCCTAGAGCATTACCCCCATATTTTTCATTGTTCAATGGATTTCAGCCACCTAAATTGTGAAACCCGACTTTGAACACACTGGGAAGAAGACAAATTTATATCCACAGAGCATACATGTACACTCATGTGGAAGGTAATTGGAACTTTTCTGCATTCTTTCGGAATGAAGTCAACAAACAACTTGCAACATTTCCGAAAATTCAGAATATCACATAAGAGAGTTATTTGTGTATAAAATTCATACCCATGAGTCCTGAAAATTTTCCTGTTTTCCAAGGTACATGAAGGTAAGTGATTGTCAGGGTATTGCCTTACTTACACATGGTACACACGAGCGATGAAAGTTACTGGCCATTAGAGTTGCCCATAAGAATTTAGTGCTTCTAATAATGATTTTATTTTAACAAAATCACAACCTCCTTATCAAACCTGTATGTCTGATATTTTTCACACATTTTGCTAAAATGTCTCTCTGATTATCTGCTTTTATTCTAAAAAGCTTATCGGGGTATTCATTCTCCTTGAAGTTGCTTCCAAGAATATTTTTTGCATTTGTTGTTCAGCTTGTATCAGTAAATGTCTGTTGTATAGTTCTTGTGTGGTCAGATACTAAATGAGAGCTATATATATATTATTGGCATTCTGTTTTTGAATTAATGTCAGGGGCTGCTTTCAAGGAAAGTTGATCACTTCTATGCCATGTGCCAGCTGGAAAATTCCTGTGTATGTCAGAATTACATGGTAAGAGCAACATTATGTTTTGTAATAATACAATGAAAGGATGCATGCAGGATTCAGTAACATTGTTATTCCTTCTTTTTCACCTGTTTATTAATTGTTCTGTAAAATTCTGTTCAGGAAAATATTTGAACTAAAATACTATAGAATGGGATTAGATTCAATCTGAGTTTAAAGGCCCATGAACTTTGCCTAAAGTGGTCCGTAATTAATCTTGTTCAGAAAGAACTACAGAGCCAAAGATCCATTTTCAATCTGAATTAGTACAAAGATGTATGAGTACATTAAAGACAGGGTAGCCCATTTTCAAAAGTCACAAATTTCGGTAGTAATTAGCAGAATACCCGACTGATCGCATGTATGAAATCTTCATAACAAATCTTTTCAGGAAAAGTGAAAAATTAACTTTGTTTTATAGTGACCATAGTCTACATTTATAATCGTATTGCCCATGTCATTGCGCCGTGCTACAGTCAGCAAAGCTTCTTCCATCTGTTTGTTTTACAATGAAAGTGTCACATTTGCAATCTAAATCGATTAACTGCATTTGTTATTCTCCAGACCCTCTTTGCCGCTGTGTTGAAGAATGGCATTCAGCGTCTTTTAGAACATTCTGACAGGCAGGTATTACCCTTGGTACAAAGAAGTGGACCCAATGTGTGATTTTGTAAATATTATTCACTCCTGAATAGCTCCTTACAACTTGGTTTTACAAGACAAGTAGACCAAAAAAAGAGGAAATAATATGGATTATTAAACTGAGGGGCAGGAAAAAATCAAATTTGGCTTTATATAATGCTCCATTTTTTAAAATTACCCATTCAGACAAGGACATGTACATGAATGTGTACAAGAAACAAATTATCCTTCGACTATCGGTACTTTCAGATGAGAAAATTGTGCACAAAAACATGAATTGAAATTGAGTTTTTCGGAATGATCATGCAAAATTAAATTCTGATAAATTTTATAAATATACATTGGCACATCTCGTCAATGTGAATTCATGTCAATAGTTTCCTCTTTAAAATTGATGCAACTCTTCATGCATGTTGCAATAATTTTCTGGTAGACTGTTACTAGACAAAATATTTCATTGAACTAATAATGTTGAGAGTTTTGATATCTAAGAAAGCCCCTTTTGATAAAAACAGATCACAAAGTATTTTTTTATGGAAACATGTCAATGCTAAATGGAATGAGCTTGTAATGTGCTTATAATTATATATCAATTTAATGGTCTTATATTTGTCACTCTTGCAGATTGAAGGTGAATGACATAACAGATCTATTGAGCACACGAAAGGAACCGTTGAAGGTACATTATGATTAGGAATGATCGTTACTGTTACTGTTATGTTTACCTGAATGTTCCAAATCATGTGGTACAGTTCTGTGTATTCACAATATGTTGCGCCAGTTATCGGGGGCGAAATCACTAAAGTGAGGTAATTATTGACGTACTGTCCAACCAAACCTGAAAGAAACTAGTACCATGGCAGCTCATCCATTTATTGTTGAAGTGAATATTGAATACTTGCATAATGTTAATGCAATACTTTATTTATAAAGTATCCTTTTGTAATAATTGTGTATTAAAGACAATTTATTTTCCTCAATTTCTTCATAACCATAGATTAGTTTTCTTAAGTGATGTTGAAATGCTTTTGAACGACAATTATTAAGAATTTAATTTGGTTTTCATGGCAAAATGGACTTGCGGTTTGTGTACCAAAATATACCATTAAATGATATTTAATTGTCCTTTTGTTCCAGCCCTTGAGTTTACCAGACAACTTCAACACAGAGATGCAGCAACTAACAAAGGTGAGTTGATAGATTACAGTACATGTACTTGTTTTCATACATGAAGCAAGGAAGGGCAAGGGATGCAAGAGCCCCTACCTCTGGTAGAAGAAATGTAGCTTCATGGACAAACTAGTATTTTTCTCCCAATGCTCAGTGAAATCATGTTCATCCCACTTAACTCTTTGCCCGCCACGGACACTATCTCTCCTGCGCCACATTAATTTCAGGGTGCCACATTCAGAGGGGCTTTGCATGCACTGTCTTACTCAACTTGCAATAACTTTTTATTGGCTTGTCGTGATGAAAAAAAAATGTGTAGCAAAGTCTAAGATAAATTAATACTCTTGCCAATGGTATCATTTTTTTCATGTACATGTATAATTTATCATAGATTCTGAGAATTATAACTTTATATTCTGTCTCCAAATTATCGTTTTGGAGGCTAACTTATACCTCTTATGTTCAATATTTCCTAATGAAGGTTATTCTCTTAAGTTAGTTCATAGAAAAGATGTGTTCTTTAGCTTTCATTACATACCAAACCCATGTCTTTATGGGAATAATGAACCAAGCAATTTAGATTTAGATTTAAATGGGGCATTCAAAAAGAATAAGCTAACAATGAACTAAACTCCTCTATTGAAATTGACCCTGGGTACTTCTCAATAGACTTCCTGTCCTGGGAGACTTCCTGCCTATTGATACTCTGATCCTCTTATTGTTATATAGGGAGGTAGCAATTTGTCGCTATTGTATGTGTGTGCGCACAATACAATTAAATGCGTTCCGTATGCATTGTGCGCGAAATGTGACTTGAGTCGAACTTGGCAGCCCGCTGTATGTGCCGCAAGTCGAACGAAGCGAGCTAAGAGTTAAAATAAATAAAATAATTATAGATCTCACTAATTTTAGACCTCCCTAATATTGAACAGTTCTCAGTAACACAGCATAACTTACAAACAAACATTTTTCTCAATTGGCAGTATGCAATTTTGAGAGCAGAATATTTACTAGCAGTGCTGTAAATTTGGTCATGCGTATGCACTAGGAAAATTTTGTTATGTCTCTTTGTTCTGATATACAAAAAATTATATAAATGGTTCTCCCATGATGCTGTCAAAGTAGGTGATCTAATTGACCTTATGTCATGGCCTTATCTTTCCTCAACTGATCTGACTCGACTATCCAAAGAGAAACAATTATATTTTTATGTACTTTCTCCCCCTAAAACTAGGCAAACACCACACAAGGGGAACTCCCCGCCCAGCTGGACTCGAGGGAACTAAAGAGGGCGCTAACATACCTGGTCGATCACCTACCCATCATGAGCCAGTCCTGTGCGATGCAGACCTCCTTACTGGTTGGCCAGTGTCTAGCACACTGCCCGACCATCAACCCTCTGGTAAGTTCAAACAAATGAGTATTCATGTTGACAGAAGCAGTAAGATATTGTTATGACTGGAGCATGTGAGCAGACTTTTCACTGTACCTCTTTGTAAAGACAATATTATGTTGTAGTATTTTCTATAACATGCATTGTTGTTTTGCTCTGTCTACCAGATTTTCAAAGGTCATGTTTCCAACTGGGCTTCTTCAGCAGACATTCTTCTCTTTCATCTAGTGCTCCTTCTAAAGGTGAGTGAATAAAGTGAAGAATGTTGCCCAGTCTTATTCAGCTCACTTGGTAAGCACTACTTGCAGGAGTCAAAATAAAGTTGGAGACAATCAGGCTTTTTGTGGGACCCTTTTCTTCATTTAGCGCAATGACACTTTTTCCCTCTGTAACTGGCTTGCATAAATGTCTGTATGGAAGAGATCATGTTCAAAGTAGATTGTGTACCTCATTTTCATTTATATATACGGAGACTTGCATCATTGTTTTGTCTAACTATCAAAACACTTGATGTAAAGGATTTTTTGTGAAGTGACGACTATTATACTGCCTTAAATGTTCTTTGAATGTTTCTAACCTCTTTCAGCACATTGACAGAGAGTCACTTGTTCCACATTACTTCAATTTTGCATGACAGGCTCAATTTCCCACGGAGCTGATGAATGCTGATGAAGAGTGTGTGGTGTTGAGCAAACTGCTGACGTGTGCCAACCACCCTGCCCTGTCCCCTGGGCATCGTTTGCTAGCATTCCAGTGGCTGGACCATTTCCCTGAGAGAGAGGTGAGAGGCATTACATCAGGGAAAATGTATTTGTGGGGGCTAATTTCCAAGTGTGTCATGACACATCATGTAATCCATAATACTTTACTCCATGAAGAAATATGTTTTTTTTTTCCTTCTAAAGGGGCTCTTTCTTCTTCAAGGGGGCTCTTTTTGACATTGTGGGGGCTGTATCGCCCTGAGCATCTGTGCAATTTCTTCACTTCATTCAAACCACATATCTGCTCCATACCCATGCATCTAGTGAATGGGATGACACAAATGTAGTGCCCTCATGAAGAGCAATGTTCACACTGATGATCATTATTATCATCACTATTATTATTACATCCGATGGACTTTTGAGAAAACTAGAGTGCTGTTGTGAGATCATTAAGTATACAGGAAGCACAACTTCATCAGGTCACAGATATGAATGAACAAAAAAAAAGTTGAATGTAGATGATCAATGCAGTCATGTAAGTGGAATCACCAACCCAAATGAGCTATTAAGCAGCATAGACACTGGTTAAAGAGCAGAAGACAGTAATGGAGGACAGAGCAGTGTGAAAGCAACTAGTGACTGGTGTTTGGGTGCACTCAAAATAACTCCAGTCATAGAACAGTACTGGAGTACTGCTCATGTTTACCTTTTTTTTATGTGTCTCCTTTGAATCTATTTCTTAGATCAGTGGCTAAGAGCTATATATTATACTCTGCATTATTGTATTGGATATGCTCTGTACCACCCAGGTACTTTATTTCATCATGTTTTGCCCTTTCCTAGCCCATCTTTCCCCACTCGACACCCCATCTGCCTGGGTGTCTGTTCACTGAGCACTACACCAGCTTCTTCCCCACCGTTTTTGATGGGCTGGACACCACACTCGTCAAACTCAACCTGCTCAGTCAGTGCTATGTGCCTTCCACTCTGCATGGTATGAAAACTACTCAAGTCAGTCACTTCTAAGACACAATGAATATTCATGCCTGTTTCCAAAAATTGCCAGATGTTGACTAATGACAAGTTATATTTCTCATCTGAATAAATACTGGCACCTACCTTCTTGCTTGTTTATTTTCAGTTAATGTTCATATCAGCAACAAGTACCAAAGCATATCAGTGTGCTGATGCTGATTTCTCAGCTTTTGATTGAAAGTGGATCTATTCTCATTTGGCCATAAGCTCTTTATATATTCATTTATTTATTTGAATAAGAGGCAACATAAGACTATAGACCACTGTAGACCACACAATTGTGCCAGGATTCTGCAACCGTTAGGGTCTACAACTGGAAATGTGACGTCACCTTCTTGCAAAACTCTAATGACCTGATTTAGCTAATTGCAGAGTCATACGACTCATTGGATTGTGTTGTCTGCCGTGGCCTGTAGATTCTAATAAAAGTATAAGTAGATATTTGTCAATAGCGTTGATAGTATGTGCATTAATCACATAATGTTAATCTGTTTGCTACATGATTGTTCGCAGAGTGTGAAAAAAGAAAATGTTTATTACAAATTATATATTCTCCCCCCATAAATCCAGATTCTTCATCTGCCACTCTGATGGGCTGTGTCGACCTCCTGGGCAAGTATCTGGAGTATGGCATTGTGGGAAGGCCAGCCACGTCCTGGTATCGCACGCTATTCTGCATGTTACAGCGCCACTACGGCACAGTCCTGAAGGAGGAAGTCATGAAGTATGCACATAGATTATAGACTATTAAAGAAAGATATTTGTTATGCTTAGTTTAAGTGTACTGGCATATGACATCACTTGTGAGCCCTTGACCAAGTGCTGTGTTACATGGGTGGTGTGAGCCACAGTGATCAGAATAGACCTTCTACTTGAGGGAATGAAATATTGGGAGCGCCTGACGCTAGCCCATTGCCCAATGTTGGACCAGTATATTGCTTCAAACCAGGAATCTGTGTAAGAAAACAGTGTGAGAACACCCCCTCTATATTCTACATGAGCCTTTCCACAGGGTTGGTCCCATAGTTCTGTGGTACTGCATGTATGTAACCTAAAATGATGGGCTTGCTTGGATTGCCTGAAAATATCCTAGAAATTTCAAAAAGGGAAATACTTTTTACAAACGCATATATTTAATCTTGTGGTGCTACTCCCACTGTGGAGTATGTTACATAGAAATCCATTCAGAACATAGCCATTAATACCACCCAGGGAAATTTTATTTAAGGCAACCTGAGTGGTTAACCAAGACTAATTTTTGGTGTGTTTTAAAATAGACTGAAATGTTACGATCAATACCTTTTGCTCTCATTCCCATTCTCGCTTTCTCTCTTCCTCCCCCTCTCCCCCTCTCTCGATATCTTTGTTCTTTTCCCCACTGTATTTATTTCCCCCTCTCTATATTTGTCTCTTTGCCTCTCTTTGTCTTGCTCTCACAGTGCGGTGGTCAAAGTGACTGTGCGGAACCCAAAATATACACCTCACACAGTCAACTTCGTGGAGAGTATACAGGAAGTCACTGCGGACAGGTATGGACTATCAGTTTCATATATAAGGTGCCAAATATCAAATTCATAACTAGTTAGTATCATTAAATATCTGTGCAAACTAAATGCAATTCATATTTTTTTCATGGAGTGAATATGCTGAGCAATACATGGTTGAGGAACAAGTGTAAAAGAAACACAAATATCAAACAATAGGGCGCATACTCACAGAAAAATTGTATAACTAGGAGAGTACTATTTTTTAATTAGATATGACAAAGAGATATTTTGAAGTGGTAAATAGTTTCAGCCTTACCTTTTTACAAATTAGGAAAAAGAAAATTGATGGATCAGAATGCAATGTGTATATTAATGTATAGCTACTATTTGTTTTATTCCTTCACTTTCTTAGGACGTTTACTGTGTTGCTACTAGAGACCCTCCTTCAGCATGTCCTATCATCAGACATCCACAACAAGCAGGCTGAATTAGAAGACTACCTCCTCATCTTACAGCGGGCAGCCCAAGAAACCGACATATCCCCTAAGGTATGCTATGCATTTGGTAATAAAGCGTGTAGGCCTGTAGAGTGAATTGTTAGTACCATGCTGCTCACGGTTAGATTCTCAAGCTTCATGAACCCTTGTCCAATTAGGCTGTCAATATTTGCCATGGAACTGTAGTAACTTAAAGGGCATATACTGTACTGGAAGGCAAAAAAGCCTTCAAAATGTGATTGTTAACAATCTTCTTGCCAATGGTCTTAAATTCATGTATTGTCTATTTTAGAAGCTTGCTGAAAGTTATTTGCCCTCAAATGATCCAAATATGGAGTAATTAATGATTAATGATTAAATCCTAAAAAATGTTCGGCTTAAACATTTTGAGGATTTGTGACTTAATCACCCATTACTCCGAATGTAGATCAATTGAGGGCAAATAACTTTCAGCAAGCTTCTAAAATAGGCATTACATGAATTTAAGTTCATTGGCAAGAAGATTGCTAACAATTACATTTTGAAGCCTTTTTGCCTTCCCAGTAAAGTATATGCCCTTTAAAGGATCTGGCTTTATTGTGCCCTGTGTCAAGTTTATTCGTAGCAAGGTATGAGTTGTAGTGCTTATTATCTGAGGTATGAGTTGAAGTGCTTATTATCTGAGGTATGAGTTGAAGTGCTTATTATCTGAGGTATGAGTTGAAGTGCTTATTATTTGAGGTATGAGTTGAAGTGCTTATTATCTGAGGTATGAGTTGAAGTGCTTATTATCTGAGGTATGAGTTGAAGTGCTTATTATCTGAGGTATGAGTTGTAGTGCTTATTATCTGAGGTATGAGTTGAAGTGCTTATTATCTGAGGTATGAGTTGTAGTGCTCATTACCTGAGGTATGAGTTGAAGTGCTTATTATCTGAGGTATGAGTTGAAGTGCTTATTATCTGAGGTATGAGTTGTAGTGCTTATTATCTGAGGTATGAGTTGTAGTGCTCATTATTTGAGGTGTGAGTTGTAGTGCTCATTATCTGATGTATGAGTTGTAGTGCTTATTATCTGAGGTATGAGTTGAAGTGCTTATTATCTGAGGTATGAGTTGTAGTGCTCATTATCTGATGTATGAGTTGTAGTGCTTATTATCTGAGGTATGAGTTGCAGTGCTTATTATCTGAGGTATGAGTTGCAGTGCTTATTATCTGAGGTATGAGTTGCAGTGCTTATTATCTGAGGTATGAGTTGTAGTGCTTATTATCTGAGGTATGAGTTGTAGTGCTTATTATCTGAGGTATGAGTTGTAGTGCTTATTATCTGAGGTATGAGTTGTAGTGCTTATTATCTGAGGTATGAGTTGTAGTGCTTATTATCTGAGGTATGAGTTGTAGTGCTTATTATCTGAGGTATGAGTTGTAGTGCTTATTATCTGAGGTATGAGTTGTAGTGCTTATTATCTGCGGTATGAGTTGTAGTGCTTATTATCTGAGGTATGAGTTGTAGTGCTTATTATCTGAGGTATGAGTTGTGGTGCTTATTATCTGAGGTATGAGTTGTAGTGATTATTATCTGAGGTATGAGTTGAAGTGCTTATTATCTGAGGTATGAGTTGCAGTGCTTATTATCTGAGGTATGAGTTGAAGTGCTTATTATCTGAGGTATGAGTTGTAGTGCTCATTATTTGAGGTGTGAGTTGTAGTGTTCATTATCTGAGGTATGAGTTGTAGTGCTCATTATCTGATGTATGAGTTGTAGTGCTTATTATCTGAGTTATGAGTTGTGGTGCTTATTATCTGAGGTATGAGTTGTAGTGCTTATTATCTGAGGTTTGAGTTGAAGTGCTTATTATCTGAGGTATGAGTTGTAGTGCTTATTATCTGAGGTATGAGTTGTAGTGCTCATTATTTGAGGTGTGAGTTGTAGTGCTCATTATCTGATGTATGAGTTGTAGTGCTTATTATCTGAGGTATGAGTTGAAGTGCTTATTATCTGAGGTATGAGTTGTAGTGCTTATTATCTGAGGTATGAGTTGTAGTGCTTATTATCTGAGGTATGAGTTGCAGTGCTTATTATCTGAGGTATGAGTTGCAGTGCTTATTATCTGAGGTATGAGTTGCAGTGCTTATTATCTGAGGTATGAGTTGTAGTGCTTATTATCTGAGGTATGAGTTGTAGTGCTTATTATCTGAGGTATGAGTTGTAGTGCTTATTATCTGAGGTATGAGTTGTAGTGCTTATTATCTGAGGTATGAGTTGTAGTGCTTATTATCTGAGGTATGAGTTGTAGTGCTTATTATCTGAGGTATGAGTTGTAGTGCTTATTATCTGAGGTATGAGTTGTAGTGCTTATTATCTGAGGTATGAGTTGTAGTGCTTATTATCTGAGGTATGAGTTGTAGTGCTTATTATCTGAGGTATGAGTTGTAGTGCTTATTATCTGAGGTATGAGTTGTGGTGCTTATTATCTGAGGTATGAGTTGTAGTGATTATTATCTGAGGTATGAGTTGAAGTGCTTATTATCTGAGGTATGAGTTGCAGTGCTTATTATCTGAGGTATGAGTTGAAGTGCTTATTATCTGAGGTATGAGTTGTAGTGCTTATTATCTGAGGTATGAGTTGTAGTGCTCATTATTTGAGGTGTGAGTTGTAGTGTTCATTATCTGAGGTATGAGTTGTAGTGCTCATTATCTGATGTATGAGTTGTAGTGCTTATTATCTGAGTTATGAGTTGTGGTGCTTATTATCTGAGGTATGAGTTGTAGTGCTTATTATCTGAGGTTTGAGTTGTAGTGCTTATTATCTGAGGTATGAGTTGTAGTGCTTGTTATCTGATGTATGAGTTGTAGTGCTCATTATCTGAGGTATGAGCTATAGTGCTTATTATCTGATGCATGAGTTGTAGTGCTCATTATCTGATGTATGAGTTGTAGTGCTTATTATCTGAGGTATGAGTTGCAATGCTTATTATCTGAGGTATGAGTTGTAGTGATTATTATCTGAGGTATGAGTTGTAGTGCTTATTATCTGAGGTATGAGTTGTAGTGATTATTATCTGAGGTATGAGTTGTAGTGCTCATTATCTGATGTATGAGTTGTAGTGCTCATTATTTGAGGTGTGAGTTGTAGTGCTTATTATCTGAGGTATGAGTTGCAGTGCTTATTATCTGAGGTATGAGTTGTAGTGATTATTATCTGAGGTATGAGTTGTAGTGCTCATTATCTGATGTATGAGTTGTAGTGCTCATTATTTGAGGTGTGAGTTGTAGTGCTCATTATTTGAGGTGTGAGTTGTAGTGCTTATTATCTGAGTGGAGTAAAGCCAGTCAGCAAATGGGCAGGCTCAATAAAAAACAGGTTAAATAATCAAAATTTGATTGCAGGGCAACCTCAATATGCCACAAATGTCCACACTGCAACCTCATCATTAGGAGTCTAGGTCAATGCTTCGAAAGTTCTCTTCACAGTGGAAGTGTTATGTTCTCCTCATAGCCGATTCTGAGCTACCTCCAGATGCTGTTGAACAGAACGTCACTGATGGAAGATGGCTCATGGTTGCTGGGCAACAAACTGCTGTCCGTTTGCCACCAACTTCTGCAAGTTCACAGCAAAGAGGGCATATATACAGGTAGGTCTTTCCCCAATGGCATAGTAGATAGCACAGAAAAACTGTACAACACATGGACTTCTTGAAAAGAGTCAGTATAGGTCATTCCATTGCTAAAAAAAACACTTGACACTTTTTGTCTCGCCCACCGGAGGTGAAGGCGAGACTAAGGGATCCAAATGGCGTCCGTCCGTCGTCCGTCCGTCGTCCGTCGTCCGTCACAAATGTTAAAGTTTACCTGCAAGACTCTCTTATGATCCATAACTTGGCAACTGTTACAGCAATGGCAGCCACACTTGGTTGATAGAAGCACTAGGGGTATCTTCATGTTATGGTGTTGTCAGAGGTCATGTGATGATGTCAAAGGTCATTTGAGGTCATATATTAAAGAGTATGTGTAAGACTCTCTTTTTCTATGTTAAAGTTTACCTGAAAGACTCTCTTTTGACAAATTACTTCACATAGGTTGCTTGGATTACAACCTAACTTGGGTCATAGATGCACTGGGGGTACCTTCATGTTATGGTACCGTTGGAGGTCACAGGATAAGGTCAAAGGTCATTTGAGGTCATACGTTAAAGTTTACCTGCAAGACTCTCTTTTGACAAATAACTTCACATGGGTTGCTTGGATTACAACCTAACTTGGGTCATAGATGCACTGGGGGTACCTTCATGTTATGGTACCGTTGGAGGTCACAGGATAAGGTCAAAGGTCATTTGAGGTCATACGTTAAAGTTTACCTGCAAGACTCTCTTTTGACAAATAACTTCACATGGGTTGCTTGGATTACAACCTAACTTGGGTCATAGATGCACTGGGGGTACCTTCATGTTATGGTGCTGTTGGAGGTCACAGGATGAGGTCAAAGGTCATTTGAGGTCATACGTTAAAGTTTACCTGCAAGACTCTCTTTTGACAAATAACTTCACATAGGTTGCTTGGATTACAACCTAACTTGGGTCATAGATGCACTGGGGGTACCTTCATGTTATGGTGCTGTTGGAGGTCACAGGATAAGGTCACAGGTCATTTGAGATCATACGTTAAAGTTTACCTGCAAGACTCTCTTTTGACAAATAACTTCACATGGGTTGCTCGGATTACAACCTAACTTGGGTCATAGATGCACTGGGGGTACCTTCATGTTATGGTACCGTTGGAGGTCACAGGATAAGGTCAAAGGTCATTTGAGGTCATACGTTAAAGTTTACCTGCAAGACTCTCTTTTGATAAATAACTTCACATAGGTTGCTTGGATTACAACCTAACTTGGGTCATAGATGCACTGGGGGTACCTTCATGTTATGGTGCTGTTGGAGGTCACAGGATAAGGTCAAAGGTCATTTGAGGTCATACGTTAAAGTTTACCTGCAAGACTCTCTTTTGACAAATAACTTCACATAGGTTGCTTGGATTACAACCTAACTTGGGTCATAGTTGCACTGGGGGTACCTTGATGTTATGGTACCGTTGGAGGTCACAGGATAAGGTCAAAGGTCATTTGAGGTCATACGTTAAAGTTTACTTGCAAGACTCTCTTATCACACATAACTCATCACATGTTGCTACAATGGAATTAAACTTGGATGATGGGTGCACTGGGGGCACCTGCATGTTATTGTGCTGTAAGAGGTCACATGATAAGGTCAAAGGTCATTTGAGGTCATACATTAAAGTTTACTTGCAAGACTCTTGGTGAAGGCTTCCTAACTTGTGCACAGAATTGTGTGAGCATGTGTGAGCATTACTGATGTAGATTTAGGCAAACATTACTCATGCACATTTATACAAATTTATTCAAAGTCACTATTTTGCACCTGATTTTGATGTTGTCTGTTTAAAGTTGCTTATTTGTTTGTTTCAGTTTTTCACAGGTTTTACAGGCAGGCACTACCTCTTAGGCAACAAAGGAGCCCATTTATTTTATGGCAACATGGCGTATACATGTAATAGATGTGGAAAGTCATTCCAGTTGAGAGTGAACCTCCAGAAACATTCATGTAATATATGCTACAAATGTGGGAAGCAGTTTACCAGGAAACAAGTGTTGCATTCACATTCTTGTATAGGTTCTTTTTCATGTCAGTATTGCAACAAAACATATTGCTCTGAAGTCAGACTTAAAAGTCATTCTTGTACATTTTGTACAAAGTGTAAAAAGCAATTTAAAGGGGAAGTTCACCCTGAAATTATTTTGGTTTCGATAAAAAGAGACAAATGAAAGAAACATATGAGTGAAGGTTTGACGAAAATCAGTCAAAGGAAAAGAAAGTTATTTGATTTTAAAGTTTTGATTTTGTGACGTCACGTGCGAGGTGCTCTCCCATATGTTGTGTACAAAATAAGTCGATAAATTGCTTTTTTCCCTGTTTTTGACAACGGAGTGATTTTTTTCGTACAGGTATGTGTGTAAAAACGTATTTCTGATAATGTATCAAATGCACGAGTAAAAGGATGCATATCTTTGTGAGAAAATGCACATTTTCGAAAAAAAATTGTACACAACATATGGGAGAGCACCTCGCATGTGACGTCACAAAATCAAAACTTTAAAATCAAATAACTTTCTTTTCCTTTGACCGATTTTCGTCAAACCTTCACTCATATGTTTCTTTCATTTGCCTCTTTTTATTGAAACCAAAATAATTTCAGGGTGAACTTCCCCTTTAAAGAAGGGGGAAGGTGGGGGAGGGGGAGTAGATAGAGGAAGTAGCATTGCGTGAAATAGCCCTTCTCATTTATGGAATGTTACATTCTATGGCAGATATTTCACAATCAGCCAGGGATACAATTCTTTTGCGTAGCAACGGAGATCGCGATATTTCTGGTTATTTTCGCAAGTGGGCGAGACACAATATTGCTAATGCCTTGTATTGATTAATTCACTGTCATCAATTCACCAATTAAAAAAAAAATAATTTGCGTAAACAATATCATTAGTACACTGGTTATGTGTTTATATGTGTATATTGAATGGTAAAGCCATCAAGCAAGCACCACTCAAACTCGTTACTTGTGATGTGCATACAAAATAGTGTCAGGCATATTTATATTCATAGAGAGTATTGTCACCAGTACCACATGACCTATCATCTCTCCCTTTCTCCTCTAAATTGTGATTGAAGATAGTTGTTATGGGACAGACTGTGCATTCAGTGTCGTCTTGTGCTTCTTTCTCTCACAGATATGGGTGAAACTCTGTACACCTTGCTTACCGGTCATCAAGACATAGAGATCAGAGACAGAGCCTGTCTGTACTATGCCATTCTCACCAACCTGTCCAGTGAAAAGGTACATACATTCTTTCAAATGCAACCCCCGCTTTTGATTTGCCTTGACTCTATTAACATCTTTCAGCAAGGCTGAACACTGGGGTAGCAGATTGCAAGGGATGCTCTGGGAACTCTAGATGGAAGAAAAAGTGATTTTACTCTTACCAGTGAAAAATAGATTTAACCTCCCACAGTGAAATTACCTTTATTTTGAGGCTCATTATCCCTCCCTCAGCAAAAGCCAAGAACAAAATATTTGTAAAGATGAATATCTATTAATGGTGTCAAACATTACTGCTGTTGAGAACTTTTCTCTCGGTCTTCTAAAACATATTCATATTATATATTTGTATGTGTGTTTGTTGATTTGTTCATTCACAAATGTAACCAATGACTCTATACACTTGCTTTCTTAGATATATGTTTTCTTTTAAAGAGAAAATGTGTTTATCAACTGTTCTTGTTAATTGTAAATGAACAACAGCATAAAATATTTACAAGTATCTTCAGTATTTCTAATGAAGAAAATTTGAACTGCTTGGAATGTCTCTTCAAATAGAGATCTTTTCACAACTTACCCTCATAAAAGAATGCTTTCCTCCGTAATCTATCATTTTCATCCTTTTCTTTTACTTGGCTCACTAACCAGCTTACAAAATACCTCTTATAGCAGTCATATGCAGGAGAATACTCACTACACCATGAAGTCTCATACTGTATATCCCACCTCCATGTCCTCCTTTCCCTCCACGTTCTCCTCCTAATAGATCAGTACCATCCTGTCTTCTGTGGGATCTGAAGACTCCCAGAACCTGACACGCCTGGTGACGGGCAGTGCCACCGTTAAGCCCGCAGGGGCTGTAGAGACTGTGGATCAAGCTGTCCTCAAGTTGACCAGGTGAGAAGATCTCTTTCATTTCAATATCCAGAATAATGACGATGGTAACATATCAAGTTCACTGCCATTTTTTCTACTTCTATTTCTACTAATACTCATCATTTCTATGAACATAAGCTGATATTTAGGATTAGGGTTTAGGATTATGGTAAGGTTTAAGGGTTATAATTATGTTTACCTAAAAAGCAGTTTCAAGGTTGTGCTTGTTGACAAAATGGGGATAACTAGACCAAATGGGAGGAGACTAAATGACTATCAACTGAGTTTAGCAAGTTCTTTTGATGTTAAATTTTCAGAGTGCAGGACAAAGTTTAACATTTCCTTTTTTATGTTTGTTTTTCTTTATCAGAATCCGAAAGAGGAATTTGACTATTAATGTCTGTCCAGACTCAGACATATCTACCAGCGTGTCCAGCTATAAAGTGGTCCTAGAACAAGTCGCTTCTGAATGTACCATAATCGTTGACTTCTACCTTCATTTTAATGTAAGAATATATATGATTTGATTTTATTTTGTTTATTGTCAACTATAGTAATTTGCAGGTTTATATTTTAATTTTGGTGGAAGGACCTTCATTGTATTTTGAAAAATGCAAGATTTTCAAATAGTTATAATATTATGTCCTCAAGATATTGGTTATTCAGGAATTGCAGTGATTACACAGATCAGCCTCTTTATTTTTTTTTTTTTAACACATAGCAAATGTTTTTTGGTATTAGGCATATAATAATATCTTTCGGAGTGATAAGTTAAATGTCTTTCTCTGTTGATCTATTTCTCTTTTTAGGAGTCTGTCTTAGCAGAATTATCTGGTGCAATGAGACAACTGTATGCTGTTATACTACATGTGGACACCCCCTCATCATACCATCCCATATCAGGTACTTCCTCACATTTTTAGTGAAGTTTCAGTTTTTGAATAACATATGTTAATTGAATATAGATACATGATTTTTTTGTGCTCAAAATTATTGTCTCTCTCTCTCTCTTTTTTTTTTTTTTTTACAGTACTATTATATCATTTATGAAGGACATTGAGCATGATTGCTGTTTTGCTTGATTAAATTTTAGAAAATGAGACAGGACTTATGGTTAGAGATTGTAAATATATACTGTAAAATCATGCATATAAGCAGAGCTGCCAACTGGCATAAATATTAAGTACATGTACATATATTGTGTACTAAAAGTAAATCAAAATACTGAATTCTGGCATGTGTACCATGTTTGCATGTAGTTAATTGGAAAATGCTGATTTCTCATCGGAATAATAATTTTTAGCCAGCAACATCCCCTGCATCAGACATGTTTTAAACAGAAATGAAAACATATCATGTATTGTATGCAATACCCAAACAAGATGACATGCCTGAGCAATGTTGCTTATAGGTTTTCAATTATTGTAACATACCGTTGATTGCAACTACCAGTTGCAATGGTAGGATTGCAACTACCATTGCACCTATTGACAGGGTATTTACCATCAATGGTAAGTTACGATCATTAAAAACCTATATTCAACATGGCCCAGGAAGTACTGCGGGCATCATTAAATAAAAACAGAAGTATCATTTCCATTGTTATGATGATGAATATATGCCTGTTGTAACTGTTAATGACAGATGTTGCCGTAGCGTCCCTGTCAGCTGATGATTCATCCAAGCCAGAGGAAGGATGCCAAGTGATCAGTCTTCCTCTGACTCCCAAGGAACCAGTACCAACCACTCTGTGTGTAAGGTAATAAGTCAGCTAGAAGCAGCTTATCACTACCCTCTACCCACCCCATGAGGCAGCTCGCTACATTCACCAGCATTTTGACTTTGAATGAATGATGCCTTTCTTTTGTTTTGTATCTTACGTTTTTACATTTTATGCCTCTGCCACAAAGTGGCCGGAGGCATGATATTTTCGGGTTGTCTGTACGTCCCGATTCCGTTTCAGCAATTTCTTGAGAACTGTTAACCAGATTTGCTTCAAAATTGGTTCATGTGTGTATTGCATGAAACCAATCAAATGTGTAAAATTGGGGTCAAATCTGATGGACGTCAAAGGTCAAAGGTCAATAAACTTTGTAAAAATTGCCCCAAATTGACCTTTTTCACGATAAATCCAAATCCAAGCATGCAATTCTTGTTAAACATGGTACAAAGATATGGATCACTACTTGGGGGGTAGACTGGTGACATTTTTGGTAAAATTCCTGAAAGATCAGAGGTCAAAGGTCAATGAAATTTGTGAAAATTTGCCCAAATTGACCTTTTTCACAATAAATCCAAATGCAAGGATGCAATTCTGATTAAACATGGTACAAAGATGGATTACTACTTGGGGAGAGACTGGTGAAATTTTTGGTAAAATTCCTGAAAGGTCAGAGGTCAAAGGTCAATGAACTTTGCCAAAATTGGCTAAAAATTGCCCCCAAATAGATATTTTTCGCATTGAATCCAATTCTGATGATGCAATTCAAACCAAACATAGTACATAGATGTATCACTTCATGGAGGTAGACTGGTGAAGTTTGGGTTAAATTCCTGAAAGGCCAAAAGTCAATGAACTTAACCCAAAATTGGCTAATATTAAACAAACTTGATACAAGGATGGATTTAGACAGACTGGTTAGATTGGAAGTCAAAGAAGTAAGAGGTCAAAAGTCAATGAACATTGCCAAACTTGGCTTAACATGGAAAAATGGAATGTGATAATTTCATTTCACATAGGAATTCAATAGTACATTGCCCACCAAACATATACATTTTCTGAGAATAAATCTAAATAGAGCTAGCAAAGAGGCGGAGGCATATTTATCGACTGCGTGTCAGTCGAATTGCTTTAGTTTCTTTTAAAAAATACAATGAAGATGTAGTATTCCAAAAAATAAAATACTGGGCATCATCATAAATACATTCATAGGAAGGTCAATAGCTATTTGTTCACCATTGTGTAATAATGGTATTATTATGTGCTTTAATAGCATGACAATCTTTTTTTTACACCAGCCCATGTATTGCTTGGTATCACTTAAATGTTTATTTTTGTTGTTTTTGAAAAGGTAATGTATTTGTTTTAAAGGTTCTTATGTGTAGTTTCTGCCATTTCAAATTGCTAGAACTATGATCTCTTTGTTTAACACAACATATGGAAATGCTTAATTATTTCAGAATTTTCATCTACTTTACATTATAGCCACTGCATTATTTTCATATGTTTTAACGCATAAACAGCCAATTACAATTGTGTCCATGGTACTTTCATTTTATTTTAAGTTACTGATATAGAGTTATAATCAGCGCAGGTCATCTAATAAATTATTTTGTTCTGACTTGTATTTCTTTTTTTTTTCAGTGCAATGTTCAGTACTAGTGATAACCACACCTGTGTCTGTCAACTGGAACCGTTAGACGTGACCTTCAGTGACCTCTTCATCCCCCTTCCCATCATGCCTTCACTGCGACCAGCCCTCTTTGATGAGCTGTGGCAAAGCATCAAACAAGACGAGCAGACAGGGTAAGTCTTGTACTTTTCATAAGTATTTTTTTTTCTCTGTCGACTTCTTTCCTCATTTGTCTATTTTAACATGAGTTTTTTTTTCTAACTTAAAAGCAATGAAATAAATGGCAAGTTAATGGATTAATAAAGAAATAGCTCAATTAGAGGAGAGGATAGCAGAATGGTTTGATGTAGTGTCATAGAAAGGTAAAAGGGTGTAAGAGATTGAGAAAGGAAGGGAAGATATTAAAGCAGAGACAGAGAGAGAGAACAAAATACATGAAGATGAAATATAATCATACCTCTAATGATATGTATGATTCCAGCCAGATTCCTCATTTTTTTGGTGTAGTGTAAGGTGAAGATGGTGCTTAACTCACCCCGTTTTCTTGTTTCTGGTAGACATGACTCCCTGTCTGCAGAATCCATCTGCACAGTCGCTGTTGGCTTGCAGGCCATGCAAGCTGTTCTCCGCAGAGACCTGGCAGACTACATGATAACAACTCGTGACCCTCAAGGTATGTCAGAAATGTGCTCACATGCTGTAATTAAACCCCAATCAAGCATCCTACCCATAGAGCAGCAATTAATCTGGCCCATGCAGGGTTAAATTAATCTAAAATCTGAATGATCAAAATTATGATTGATTCACAATTTTACCTTAAACATTAAAAAAATCCTTATAAATTTAGAAGACATGGGTTGTCATTTATGGATATCTCTGTTTATAATTGTTACATAAATTCTGAGCCTGTATGATGGTAGTGCCAAAGCTGACTTACTAGTACTTTACCCTGCCTGTCTGTTACATGGTATGAGGAATGCTGCCCAGGGAGAGAAGAGGGTGCACCCAGTTTGTGTAAGATTAAAGTAGATCCAGTGGCTTGAACAATAACTGCAAAGCACTTTAAGCAGAACTTGATTAGCAGAGTTGCCAAGTCTCCCTTATTTCACAAGAGACTCCCTGAAAATAGACCCAATATTGCTGCATTGGATTTAATCACCTCTCCCAATCTCCCTGACTATTGATAGATTATTGTCATTAGGTTGTATGCAGTTGATAGGCATCTTCCTGATTTCTGATGAAATTACCCAAAATCTTCCTGATTGTTGAATTTCAATGTTGGTAGCTCAGGATAAGTAACAGGCTGTGTAAGAAATGATTATTCTACATATTTTCTGTTGTAGTAGAATTAGCAACGGTTCTGATATAATCATTCCTTCCATTCTTGCATTCTTGGATTTGCAGATAGTTCACGGCAGCGCCTTGCTATGCTCCTCCCTCCGCGATGGCACCTACTCCTCCACCTGCATCTTCAGGAGAGCATCACTGTAGTCTCCATGGTGACCGACAACTGGAGGATACTGCCTCTTGTAAACCAGTACCTACTGAGCCTGGAAAACAGGCAGTAGGAATCAGTGGATAGTGATCATGACAAAGGCATTATATAAAGTGGTGATGCCATCAGGTGGTTTCATTTTATGCAACTAGTTGATTATGGTCGGAACTTCTAATGAAAAGCAGCATGGAGTATCTTGTCAATGGATTAATGATATACCAGAAAGTAGAAAACATTCTCTCATATTATCCCTGTTATAAGCATGCTGACAAAGAAAAGTATGAGAATTATACTTGCACTACACTACAGATAATGACAAATGAAATATCTTAATTGGTGATGTCATGAGATGCTTTGATTTGACCCAATGAATGTGATTGAATATAGTATTAAAAACGCCACATCTTGTCAACAGGTTAATGATGTGCTTCATGATTTCTTGCCGGTCTCATCCATATAATTGCAGGCAAGATGAGATACCTTTTACAATCCAAGCTTGCTACTTCTTACTCTCCCTCTTTATCTTTATCTGTGGCACAGTTGATCCTCCAGGGGGTCACCTACCTGATGGGCTGTTATGAACCTCATCTAAGCTAGTACATGGTACCTTATGAATACTAGCCTAAACCACCAGTTGATATTTTTGTGTTATATAGATACCAGATACTACTACTATTATCATCATTAGTATTACTACTACTACATCTACTACTTCTACTACTTTTTTGTTAAAACTAAATTTATTTTTTCTGTAATGTACTTCAAAATCATTGCTAGGACTTTGTAGAAATACAAAGGAATGCTGCACACGTTTTTTCTTTTCCATCACAAGAAGCCCCTTAGTACCTAATATTCCATAATAATTCACTTTTGAAAGTGGTAGTATGAAAGCATTTCTGACAATGTTTGACATTTCTGATTGAAAAAAAATGAATATTTAGATGATTATCATTACTTAAAATACACCAAATATCAGAGAAGACTTCAGCTTTCACTGTTAAAAGTGGAATAAGTCCTCTGGTCTTTTGTGTCTCTTGTTTTTTTTTTTCATCCTGGCCTTTGTTGCCTCTAGTCTTTCTTTTTCATTTTGTTGCTTGTTCTGGTCAGCTGGATTTTTCTTCTTATTTCCTCAAAGCACCCCAGACCCTTGGTGAGCATTGTATTATCTTCTGTGAGATTGGTGACCCAAATCGTGTACACCAGCTATCACTAACGATTCAGATGATCTTTCCTTGACACTGTAGACTGCTGGGGGAGCATGGCATTGTTTTCTTTTGGATTGTTGACTTAATATCTTGTGACCCAGCTTTGTTATTGGCTTCTCTTTTCTTCCTTCATTGCTTATGCTCCCTCTTTTTAACCTCTTATTTCCTTAAAGTGCACTTTCTAGGGTTACCTTTTTTGCCAAGTCATATGTGCTTGGTAACAAAGAGTGCCCTATGTGAAACAACATATATTTAATATGGTCCTCAAAGTCATTTTCTACATCATTCTATCATTATAGTTAATAAAGTCTTTTTTTGGCCTTTGTTTCCAACTGCGGTTTTTATATTTGTTTTTCTTTGCAATCTTGTTCTTCTTATCTCTGCTCTTAGCTACTGTCTACCAGTCATCCTAGGAAGAGGACATCATTGTATTCCATCTCCTGGCCGATCTGTGCCACCAGTTGTCCGAGGGAGGGGAAGTCTTTGTACTCCATCTCCTGGCCGATCAGTGCCACCAGTTGTCCTAGGGAGGGGAAGTCATTGTATTCCATCTCCTGGCCGATCAGTGCCACCAGTTGTCCTAGGGAAAGGAAGTCATTGTATTCCATCTCCTGGCCGATCAGTGCCACCAGTTGTCCTAGGGAGGGGAAGTCATTGTATTCCATCTCCTGGCTGATCAGTGCCACCAGTTGTCCTAGGAAGAGGAAGTCTTTGTACTCCATCTCCTGGTCGATCAGTGCCACCAGTTGTCCTAGGGAGGGGAAGTCATTTTACTCCATCTCCTGGCCGATCAGTGCCACCAGTTGTCCTAGGGAGAGGAAGTCATTGTATTCCATCTCCTGGTCGATCAGTGCCACCAGTTGTCCTAGGGAGGGGAAGTTATTGTATTTCATCTCCTGGTCGATCAGTGCCACCAGTTGTCCTAGGGAGGGGCAGTCGTCGTACTCCATCTCCTGGCTGATCAGTGCCACCAGTTGTCCTAGGGAGAGGAAGTCTTTGTACTCCATTTCCTGGCTGATCAGTGCCACCAGTTGTCCTAGGGAGGGGAAGTCGTCATACTCCATCTCCTGGCCGATCAGTGCCACCAGTCGTCTTAGGGAAAGGAAGTCTTTGTACTCCATCTCCTGGCCGATCAGTGCCACCAGTTGTCCTAGGGAGGGGAAGTCATTGTATTCCATCTCCTGGCCGATCAGTGCCACCAGTTGTCCTAGGGAAAGGAAGTCATTGTATTCCATCTCCTGGCCGATCAGTGCCACCAGTTGTCCTAGGGAAAGGAAGTCTTTGTACTCCATCTCCTGGCCGATCAGTGCCACCAGTTGTCCTAGGGAGGGGAAGTCATTGTATTCCATCTCCTGGCCGATCAGTGCCACCAGTTGTCCTAGGGAAAGGAAGTCTTTGTACTCCATCTCCTGGCCGATCAGTGCCACCAGTTGTCCTAGGGTGGGGAAGTCGTCATACTCCATCTCCTGGCTGATCAATGCCACCAGTCGTCTTAGAGAAAGGAAGTCTTTGTATTCCATCTCCTGGCCGATCAGTGCCACCAGTTGTCCTAGGGAGAGGAAGTCATTGTATTCCATCTCTTGGCCGATCAGTGCCACCAGTTGTCCTAGGGAGGAGAAGTAATTGTACTCCATCTCCTGGCTGATCAATCATAATTTGCTTCCAAAAATACATGTGGAATGTTTCAAGTTCATTTATTACACCAAAAGCCCATACTTCACTTCCATAAAGCAAAATTGGTAAAACAAACTGATGAAATAGCTCCTAGAGAATATCAAGAGGTAAATGAAATTGGTATGTTTTCGAGAAAAGACTGTACATTGATTGCCCTTCTTGCCTGGTATAGCTGCTTCATTTGTGCTTTGTGAAATGTATTGTTATAATTAAAATTGGTATCGAGATACACATATTAATCAACAATTTCTACTACTGTAACTTTATATGTTTGGTTCTATTTAAACATAGTCTTACTCTTGCTCTAAATCTCTTTCTTTTTAGTTTCCATGTGCTTTGAGATCCACCTGTCATATTATTAGTAAGTCCAAAATTCATAAGGCCGAGACCTAATGCTAGTCTGAATTACAGTAGCTCATAGAAGTCCAATCTCGCCAAAAAAGTACAGTGTACAACTACATTCCAAAGCTGTGTTTTCCAAGATCATCGCGACATGATGTATCAGTCTTTCCAGTTGTTTGTGTAAACTTCATTCTGTTCATAATTTTGAAGTAGAATCTTGCGTTTATGGGTGCCGCCATTGTTGACAATAACGCGTAACAAAGCCCTCATGAATGTGCTAAGTTTAGTATAATGGCTTCGTATCCCGCTAAAATTCTAATCTTGAATTTGTTTAATGTGCTCTTATTGTTCATATGTTCGAACACAGGCATTTCATGGAATTTACATTCTTAACTAAATACGATTCATAACAATTAAAGGGTCCCTGCAATCAAAATGCATGTTGACTTATGTTGATTCAACTTAATATGCATATCGCAAAATCAGTAACGGCTTAATGTAAATATGTTTCCTTTATTTTAAAATAATTTTTCTATATTTTTTCTCAGCACTGATAAGCCCCGCCTCCAAAAATATCCTCCAGCTCAAGATTCTTGTTGTGACATCATCACAGGTATAAATTAGCAAGATAATAGACATAATTTATGCACAAACTAAACATTGCAATGACTACCTGCAAGTGTTTATAATGTCATCGCATGTTTATACAATGTATTTTCCCCCTTGGCATAGCTAGCACATTTCTGACATAAGGAAACGATTATTCCCACATGAAAGGTTGTTAGGTTGTATTGTGTGAAGACATGTGATGCTCTTGTGGGCAGGTGGGGGTAGTCATTGCAATGTGTAATTTGTGCATAATTCTGTCTATTATCCTGCTAATTTTTAACTTTGATGACGTCACAACAAGAATCTTGAGTTGGAGGAAATTTTTGGAGGCGGGGCTTATCAGTGCTGAGAAAAATATAGAAAAAATTATTTTAAAATACAGACGTCAACATACATTTTGATTACAGGGGACCTTTAAAGGCTTACTCGCTTTTAGGTTTGCATATGATCCAGTATTAAATCATACTTATTGGCATATGATAAGTGACAAAACAATTGTGAGTTAGATTTTGGTATGACGTTTTCAATGTCTAGTAATGGTTCCATGTATTATAGTAATACCCCGTTTTAAATACATATATATAATATATGTAAATAAGATATAAGGCCTATATTTTTATTATTGATATAATAGATTGAAAAAATATTATTTCTGTTATTAGCCAAAGTATGAATTAATGTTATTCATCAAATTAGAGTGCTATGAATTTCCATTAAATTCTTTCATTGATATATGAACATTTGTTCTGAGCAATTTATCTTATATTAGTGCATCATAAAGTATAACATGTTAGGAATGCGACTACAAGAATATAAAAATTACAAACATGTAAACGTCATACATGAACTGAAACATTGGATGAGAAGTTACTACTTTAGAAAATCAAAATACATGTATAATACACTGAAATACAGCAACGCAGCAAGTGCCTGATATAGTTACGTTTCATTTTCATTTCATTTATGTATTTCCACATTCAAATTATGCAAAGTAAAACAATAACAATGTAAAAAAAATAAATGCTACCCGCAACAAACATAACATTCGAGTACAAGCAATAAAAAACGTACATAAAGTTATCAAAGAGAAGTTAAGAGCATTATACATGTAATGTATATAACGTACTACAGTGTATTTAAGTGTTATGTTTATGCTCAGCTTGTGTGAATGTTCGGAAAAGAAACGGAGGACAGACAGAAGGAGAGAGTGAGAGATTTCATACAGAACTATGGAAAGATCTAAAGAATGAAAACGAATCACGATTATGGATTAGGTGGTTCTCGTAAATAGTGCAATAAGCAAAGGAGTTAAAAAACTCAAAATTTTCATCATGATAAGTTGAATAGACTATTATAATCCCAACGTCATTTTTGTTTCTATCTCTCCTACTTTCTTTCTTTCCTACTCGATATTTGTCTTACTTTTACCTTTTTACTCACACACAACTACACACATTGCATAATATACTCTGAAAATGTAATTACATATGTATTAACCCCTCCGGGCATGTAATGATTCAAATTTAAAACTGAATTAATCAGTGCATCCTAATAAAGTGTATATGGTACATCACTTTACAATATAAATAAACTGTATAATATATTAAGCAATATTTAATTTCTTTCAAATTCACACTCCGTTTCTTAATATCTTCGCAATATTTACCCCTAGATGCGCAGTAACGCGTTATTACATACACATGTATCTCGTCAATAAGTTTTAATAGATGGAATGCACACTGAACATAATACTGTATTAGATGTTGCTTATCGCATAAACCTCGAACATGCTTTGGGGTTACCATTAGTGACGTATTGTTTGAACAACGTGCATAAATATGTATGTATAATTGGGGAGTATTTAAAACAAAAGTTTCTCCCTACAAATACAGCTTTTGTTGGATTTTTGCCCGACCTGGTAACGGCTTAATTTATGGCACTCTTATATGAAGACAAAAGCTACGGAATACATGAACGTATCACACGAGGTTATTCGAGTATTCAGCGTTTACGCCAGGAACTCAAGCAAACGATCCCCATGACAACCTGTCATACCTACCTTGCTGATGTATAATATACCATTTTAGTAATGCATTGACAACTATTCCCCTAACTGCGTAGTATCGCGTAATTACATTCACCTGTATTTCGTGATTCAGTTTCAATTGGTGGAACGCATTCTGAATCTATTAGTTGTTGCTACGTGGACAAACCTCGGAAAAGCTAACTATCAGCAGGGAAGTGTTATAGGACGGAGTAGAAACTCGAGCATAATACATTCAAACATCTGTATGGGTTCTAAAGCGTGCTCATGAATGTCAAAAGAATTCCATAATCATGACAATGCTTTGATGTTCCATGTGCCGAGCCGACATTTAGCTGATGTCAACTTGAAAAGAAATTTCTTTAATTTCCCATTTGTCTGTAGACGTTTTGTTTTTGACAAATTCGTTTTAAAGCTATAAGGAAGTTAACGGCAGATAATGACAGATCCTAATACTCTGCTTTTGTTTCGAAAAGTATTGAGGAATCATTAAAATTCGGACATATAAGCTATTTGTATTAATTACAAAATTGACCAATTTCTTCACTTTCCGACAACTTGTGCATTTGGGAGATTCAACCACCCTCAAAATGATATATTAAGCTGTGTGTTATCATTAACGGCGTTTGTGTGTGTTTGCGTGAAGCAGAGATATTTTACTTGAAAAACTTGTTTATTTGTGTTTGCTGATACCTGTTGTGCTCATAGAAGTATCAATGTCATTAACAGAACGGGGCAAGCGAAATGAGACTGTACATTTCTTTTGCTCTCTGAGAAACCGTTGCTACACAATCATATTCATAATTGTTCAAACACCTGAACAGCACCTGTTGAGAACACCATAACTTTTCAGCGGCTTGGCACATGGGTTCAAAGAAAGAAAGTTGCTTCCTATCCTTCCATAACACATCCCTGCTATCAGTAGCGTTTTGTTTGAGCGACGTGCATAACATTTGCATACGTACCCAAAATGGACTATTCTTACAGGACAAAGAATAAAAAGCGTCACAAAAAACGTGAACGGGTTGAGAAAAGAAAAGAAACACAATTTGCATGCATATTGTCATTTACGCCTCCATATCAGAAGCGTCCATAACATTAATGATTAGGAATGGTGTCTCGTACAATTTATCATGTTAAAGGTGTAATTCCAAAGTTATCATGGCTGCAACTGTTTTTCATCCTGACGTTTATTGCTTTGTTTTTTGTTTAGGCGTTTTGTAAAGGTGTTGTTTATCTTCTCAGTTGGAATTGCTTATAGAACTCGTTAATCTGACGCGGATCTTCCGTCTGACGTTTCTTTTTATCAACCACCAGCCATGACTAAATATTTAATGCTTCTTTGAGATGTACGCGTATGAAGCATAATAGCATGCCACTGCCACTTAGTCCTGTTCAGTGTTTTATACCGGTACATCATGTCGTCTGCGCAATGTCTGCCGCCCGTCATGGTGAAAGCGATCGTATTCGGTTGTTTCTTGCTAAGCACGTTGGGGCCAGGAGCGCTCACCAGTCCAATGATTCGGGTAAGACAATATTGTTCATCAAGATACATGTTAAAGTACATGTAATCTGCCATGTTTGACAAAGGAATCGAGTCGCAAAAATGGATACATATTGTAACAACCTAGGCTATACGTCACTAAATTACAGCCATTCTGTTATCTTGCAACAATATAGCACGTACCGTTCACACAAAAGCGGTTTGCCACGTACTGCAACTCATCCCGTTGTGCCAGGTTTCCCCTGTCTTGTCTTTGTTTAGCCTAGGCACTAGGCTAGCTGTGAGGTGTATGGACAAAACCCAGTCTATTAACTACTATGTCTGGTAACACAGACTATACCCCAACCCCAATCAAGAGTCAGAGGAGCCAGGATGGAAATAGAGCGTAGTCTGTTACCAGACTTAGTTGTTAACATACTGGGTTGTGTCCATGCACCTCTCGGCCTAGTACCTATATTTAGGCTAGTTTCGTGTAAATTACAAGCGATTGGCGGCAACGACAAACCACTCCTCCCTGTCTGACTGTATATTCAAATATAGCAAATGTATAGTTGTAGCACTATCACAATTACTATGTTTACATCCAGGGGTCCGCGGACCCAGAGACTGACCGGATGACCGTCTGTCTGACCCCGAACTGCGTGCTGCAAGCTGCCACCATCCTCGACTCCATAGACCCCACAATCGACCCATGTCACGACTTCTACGCCTACGCATGCGCGGGGTGGGGCGACCACGACATGGTCCCTGAGGACAAGCAGAAATGGGATAACTTTGATAAACTCTCCCAGGCAAATCTCCAGATTTTCATTGAGGTAACATCCAAAGATTGATGGGAGGTTTGCATTATTTTCGTTTATTGTGTTATTGCAGAGAGAGAAAAAAGAAAAGGAAAGAAAGGCCCTAAAGAGTAAGAGTAAGAGAAAGAGAGAGAGAGAGAGAGAGAGAGAGAGAGAGAGAAAGAGAGAGAGAGAGAGAGAGAGAGAGAGAGAGAGAGAGAGAGAGATGGGGGAAAAGGAACGCGTGTGCGTGTATGTGTGAGTGTGTTTATGGGGGGGGGGGGGGGGGGAACGGACATAACGCGAGTGGTTGCGTAGCATAATATTGGAATAATTGGAACGACATTGCATTAAGCATACTTTTGAGAGAAAAAGTGACCGTTGGATTTTTTTTTCTAGGAACTGGAGGCGGTCGATGTCGATGGGCCTATGGCCGGTGAGAGCAGTGAAGCTGAGCGGAAGGCGAAACGTTTGTATGCTTCCTGCTTAGACGAAGGGTCCAGGAGAGATGCTGTCGGGGCCTTGTTTCAGGTTGGTTTTCATAGAAAGAGAGAGAGAGATAGAGGGAGAGAGAAAGAGAGAGAGAGAGAGATAGAGAGAGGGAGAGAGAGAGAGAGAGAGAGAGAGAGAGAGAGAGAGAGAACCGAGAAAAGTAAGAAAGGAACATAAAGCGAAAGTGCGCGGGAGAGGGGGAAGAAAGAGAGACAGACCGACATACAGACAGAGACAGAAAAAAGGGTGTGTGTGTGTGTGTGGGGGGGGGGGGTAGAGGGAAGAGGGAGGGGTTATCATGGAGGACAAATTTTTAAGACTTTGTACTCTTCATAAAAGCATAACATTACATTTTTCCATGTTCTAACAAATATTCAGTAGACCTACTCATCACCTCTACATTTGACAAAAACAATGGCTTAATGTTCGGAAAATGTATGTATTTAGTCATACAACTTTTGGTTTATTTCAGTACCATAGTTTAGGCATTTTAGTCATCGATTTCGCTATCACACCGCCATTTCTTTCAATTTTACCCTTCCTCTCTTCCAGTTGATTACCGAGTTGGGTGGATGGGATATACTCGACAGAGCTTTGGCGGACCGGATGTTCGAAAGTAGCCCGCTATCGTCGAGAAGTAGCCCGAAACTCGTAGCATCCATCCACAAGCGCCTGTCGTATCCTCTCTTTGAGATCTCGGTCGGTCCGAATGACAAGGACTCCTCAAAAAACATCATTACTGTAAGCAGACCGATAAAAAACACACACATGACAAACTCACGTACATATTAATCATTTTATACACCAACACAAAATATGTATAGTTCAATATTAAGTCATTCATTATTTCACATACATTGGTTTAAAGTCTCAGGTTTATTCGAAATAAGTAATAAGAACATGAACATAGACTTATACACAACAATGCTTTCGGTACTTTGACTATAACGCATGCACTCAATCATTATCTGTAAACTTATTGTAAAAGTAATTTCGGTGTATAGTATAGAAATTAGTTTATATTATATATTATGAAATATGGAATATGTATGAACATGTATTGTGATTGTAAAATGATGTGAAAAGTGAATTTCCTGATGGACAAGAAATATTCAATTCAATAATTATTATCCCAAAGCTCCCTCCCGACGGGGAGATTTCCCACTGGTAATTCTTAAAGCGTCAACAAGTTGGTCCAATCTGCGTACGGCCTTGTAAAATTAAGTTTAGACTTAACACACATTTCTTGGATAACCAGGTTTTATAATTTACAAGATGAACTGTCCAGAAGGAAACATCAAATGACACCATGTGGTGATTAGATAGGGGTAGCTAGTATGAGCTCACCCGTGTAGATACGAATTGTCTCTCCGGGTTAATTCGGCGTTGTCTTTTCCTTGCGCTCAGGACATTATTGTTCCATGGCTGTACTTGTTACACTCTTAAGAAACATAATTGTTTTAGATCATCTACACACTGAATGGTACGTTACAAAGCCCAAATATTAGTGCATTGACTTATTATTTTTGCTTCTAATTTCAGTTTTATCAAAGCGGACTCGGAATGGGCCTTGAGGAGTACTATCTTAACGAAAAACAGGTATTATTTCTCGTTTAGTATTGACATCATGTTGCGCCCAGTGAAAACACGTATAATGCATTATACATGTTAAAAAGGTACGTCTAAAATGCCTGAAGTATATACATATATAGCAGCTAAATGTTGATGTTTCTATTTTGGAAAATATATACTTTTTATAGTATTGGCAGTGGATCCATATCTTCAGGGACATGTATATTGGCCAGTAATAGGCCTATCACTTCACCTTATTACAGTTGTTAGTCTTGTTCTTTCTTCGTTTGCCCTCTCAATCAGTCTCGTCTCTCTTTTTCCCTTTATTACATGAAATGTCCCGTATGTTTCCATTTCTTCATTCTAAACCAACCCCCCCCCCTCTCCCCCTCTCCCCCCCTCTCTCTCTCTCTCTCCCCCCTCTCTCTCTCTCTCCCTCCCCCTATCTCTCTCCCCCCCCTCTCTCTCTGTCGTTCTCTCGCATTGCTTGTCTCTTTTTCTCTTTCACATTATGTATACCACTCCATCCTGCTGCCTCGTACCCAGACAGAGGAGATCGCTTACATTGAGTTCGGGCTGGAAGTGATCTTACTTCTACTGGGTGATCGGAGCGAGAGACAGCCGTATGAGAGTAGCTTCTCTGAGAGTGAGAGCAGCGATTTCTTCTCCGCTTCCTTCGAGAATGATAGCGTCTACATCATGCAGAGCTTGGTGGAAATAACCCTGTTGGAGGCTTCCCTGGCCGAGGTGAATGTATTGTAATGTATTGTAATTCGTCTTATTCCAAATATTGAATTTTGATTTGAACAATGTTGACAATATTGGACGGGGATATTGGAGATTGTTACTTTTCATATACATATAAATGAAGTTATTTTGTCACTCACTGTACTTCATGACTTTTGTCTCCTCAAAATACTCATTAGTAATAATTAATTTTGAATACAATGTACAAAGATTTTACTAATGTTCATATTCTTTTACTTGTTAGTAACGTTTACAGATGTAGATGGTAGAAGATTTGAATCATAATTATTTAGGGCTCATAAAGAAGAAATATTTTTGCTTGCGTTTATTTTCTGGAATCAAAACTCTAGGCCTAATGGTAAAGATGTCGACGGGTTTCGGTGTAAATTGCATTAATACATTTGAATTTGTGAATGCTTTTATATGAAACAGGCTTATGTTCCCGAGGACGAGATGAGAAACCCCGAGGAAACATACCACAAGATGACTGTTCAGCAGCTAGCCTCCTATATTCCACAGGTAGTCTTGGTAATGTCTTGGTCACAACGGATAGTGCGTGTCCGCAGCTTCCGTCCTAACGTAGTTCTGCGATCCCTTGCGCGCGTCCTCCTGAAAGCTTACCATTAATGGTAACTCTGCCATCAATGGTAACTACCATAGTAACATCGCTTGACATCCAATCAAATTCAAAGTTTTCATAATAGTTGCTATTGGTAATAGAGTTACCATCAATGGTAAGTTTTATGCAACGGGGCACAGATCTCTATTCAATGCTAATTTGCCTGCTCTAACAGTCGGCATTCCCAGCTAATCTTTCAAACCCTGCTCCCAACGCATTCGCTTTCAAGTTTCTATACGCTATCCATGAATTTCCTCTCCATGGCAAATGTAGTCTTTATTGATTTCTTGAACATTCTCCTTCATTGAGTTCTATATTAGAGAGCTACATCTATTAGTACGTCTTATCATTGCTAATTATATCGAATGAAATGCCCCAATATCCTAATTAAAGTAGTATTCGTATTGAGGATACTATAAATCCGATTTTATGGTATAGTTTGTGGAGAATTAGAGATCGCATGTCGATGAGCAAAATATTATGAACACCACTATAATAATAATATAACATATTACTTCCGATGTATATTTAGCTTTATCGAAGTATGAAACCAGAACTTGATCAGTTTGATATCGCAGAATACCTGGAGGAGTTTTTTGGTGAGAAGATCCCGCTGGAAGAAGAGGTCATTGTCTATACGCCAGCTTACTTCCAGAGGCTGAATGACGTGCTGAGTGACGTCACCGACGGGTAGGCCTTGAAAATAGATAGGCCTGTGTTGGTGTCGTATATACTAGTAGATGCCAAGAACTAATTTTATCATTTCAACACACTTTGTGTCAATTTTGATTCTAATTTAAATTACTAGTAGCGATGGGCATGATGGCATAGGCGTACTAGATTTTAGATACCCGGAGACTATTCATGTCTTACTATGGACGTGTCAGAGATTGATTGGACGGGTTTTAAATCAAACTGCAAGTGTGTCAAAACCAACACCATCGATATGAATTTAGGGTGTTCACTATACATCAACTTTTTTTGTAATCATATACGGCAACTCAATATTGGTACCAATTAAAAAAAAACTTTATATCTCCCACATTAATTAGTAATAATGAAGTCAAGGCTCATTGAAATGAGATGTGAACTTAGTGCGCAATTAAACGTAACTGCGCGAAACTACAAGCGAAATCGGTTCAATTAATGTGATGTAGAAGAGCAGTAAGGTCATATCTAGTAGTGCAGAACAATAAGATGAGGGAGGTTACATTGAGGGCGGAGCCAGGGCTCCACAGTTGTTATGTACTTAAGTATATTCAGATATTCGAGTGTCGAGTGTGCCGGAGAGTAGCGGATTTATTCAAAGAACGACTTATCAAGCGCTCGTAATAAGTATAGACTATTTTATGAAAGAAAGTGCATTATTCTCCAACCCCGGACACGATGCTGCTCTCGAGAATGGTGTGTCCTGTTAGATTGATGGTGAAATTAAACAGTGGCACGAAGGAGATGAGCATGTCATCAAAGTGATATCGGATCAACAAATCTAAGCCTATCATCATCTTACGCACTGATTGAGATTCTGATCTTCCATCCGCAGCCTTCTTCGGTCCTATTCCATATGGTACCTAGTCCAGGACCTGGTCTCCTACCTGCCTGGTCCGTACCGCCTGGTCCTAGTCCAGTTTCTAGAGGCCTTACAGGGCTATACGTCTCTCAGCCTCACTCTGGATGCCCGGGAGTGTGCGGAGTTGACTGCCAGTGCTATGGGCATGGTCGCCGGCAGGCTCTACGTCCAGAGACACTTTGAAAATCCAGAAACCAAGTTGGAGGTAGTTTTGTACGGGGATGGGATTGTTTTGTACTTATACAGATCACAAATGCACTCGGTTTAGACTTGGCTGTACCCTTAAACAAAACTTAAATGCAAAATATGATATAGAGGCAACCTTTTCAAGGACCGCTGTGAATGGGAACAAATGAGGCCAAAACAGACACGTGCAAAAATGTATACCGTTGAATACCCAGCTCGAATGCAAAATACTCCAGTGGCACATGAATAGTTCATCAGTGTCGTTCGTCTGAATCATTCGCCTCCAATGTCCTCTACTCTCCATCTATCTCTCTGTCAGGTTTATTTAATTCCTCCATGACTCTCTGGTATCATTTTTCCATCTTTACCCTGATCTCCCTCTCCCTATACTACTCCCTTATCATGACGTTCTCGTAATCATACCTTTATCGGTGTATTCATACGTGTAGTAAATTAAGAATGATGATAATAAGTTGGACAAGTCATAATGAAATGTTCTCTTCAGAGCGAATACCAACATGAAGCTGTTTATAAAAATCAGAACTCATCAACTTCAGTTCCTTGGACACTGTATATGCAAAGAAAGACTTAAAAACTGTCTCTAACAGGGAAAATAGAGGAAAGTAGTGCAAGAGGAAGACAACAGACCACATGAGAATTGCAGAAGAGAGTGGGGAGTCCAATCTGGAACCAATCGATGACACACGCAACATAGATAATTGGCAACAAAAATAGTATAATGATAATTATGCCAGAAGTAACCTATTCAGTTTCCCGGCGCGTCACACTAGGTGGAGGCGATGGTCCATGACATCCAGCATGAGTTCCTGGATGGCATCCCTCGTCTAGAATGGATGGATGATGAGACCAAGGATGCGGCCAAGAGGAAAGTGGCTACCATGGCAACCAAGATTGGATATCCGCCATGGATCCTTAATGACGAGGCGATTGACAGGGGATACCACGGAGTGAGTAGATATAGAAATGAATTGTAAGAAATTTTTCAATGCCAAATTTCAGTCGAAAAGGGGGGGGGGGGGGGGGGGGGGGGGGTATACGCAATAGTGATAGTGTCAAAACAATACAATGGACGTACCGCCCGTAAAGTTTTTTTGCCCTTCTCAAAACTCGATTTTTTTTTTCAATGCAAGATTTCTGGAATTAAAGTGTAAGTGGACAACATGTGATTAAATTTAACTCATGCCTTTTTGTGCGTGGGGTCGAAGGCTCGACGGGCCTCAATCTATTAACCCTTTCTGGTGCAACTAGATTAACTCTCTATGTGTCAAACAAAGCTATGCTCTATATTAAATGAATGTGTATCCTATTAACTGTATTAACTGCGATTCTTCCAAACTCCATTAATTCTGCACTATGGGATTAGTGGGTTACCGGTGCAAAAATGCCTCAAAAGTGCACTTAGATTTAACTGATGCAAGAAAATCTACATTACTTATAGAGTTTGAAAAACGCGTATTATTTGTTGCAAAATCAGGTGGAGGGGTAAATGATGGTGTTGGTGTTATTGGGAAAGGTGATTTTGTGAGAGAGTGTGCGCGCGCGTGAATGTGTATGTTATTATGTATGTGTCGGGTGGGGCGAGTTGGGAGTTCCATGGCACTCCATCATGAACACCTTTAAGCATGCGTGACTTATATGTGAGTAACGTTCCCCTTTGGTCGCCATCTCCCCTCTCAGCTAAACGTGGACTCTGACGTGTTGCTCGAGAATATCCTGCCAGCGCGTCAGTTCATCACCCGCCACGTGATTGGACGTAGGGGGAGACGGACCGACAAAGAAACGTAGGTAGTCAAGAGGAATGTTTTATTTTGTCTGCTTTTGTTATTTCTCCAGATCAAACAGAGTTCAAGCAGCAAAGATATCGCAAAACTACAAAACAGGCATCTGCATACACTCACCCCACTTTCATGCACACCAACATGTCTTTATTCAGCTCGTCTGGAAACAAAAAAAATAAACGACATCAATATCTTGCCATAGTTATCAGAAGCTAAACCCCAACCACTTTTCCAGCAAATTTCGACAATGGTCATATCAATATTGTGTTGTCCCCGGGGTGCATTCGATGACATTGTTGAACCCTTTGGGTAATTCAAGTGCATTTTTCCCATTGTTACTATCAAGTTATGCATTTCCGTGATAAAGCGTTTCACATATTTTCTGTTCAATCTGCGCTGTAGGTGGTACATGAGCCCCATTGAGGTGAACGCGTACTATGAGCAGTCCTTAAATGAGATCGTCTTCCCTGCAGGCATCCTGCAGCCGCCATTCTACGACACGGGCAGCCCCAAGTAAGGCATTCTCCATATACGTAGTGCTTACATTCTGTTTGATCTTGTTCAATATTCCGTGATCGATTATGGGGATTCCCGGCTGCTCCTTTGTACTGTATTACAATTACAATCACAACACTTAACCCCATATGTGTCACACAAATTAATTCTATGGAATTTACGTGTATTAATGGTAAAATAATCCATAAGAGGCCCGCTTAATTAAGTTTTAAAATCTGAACAAATGGACAAGCCTTTCTTCTCCATACCTTCTTTGTTCTGTATTACTTCAGGAGGGGGGGGGGGGGGGGGGGATCATGCCAATGTGGGACATAATATGCAAATCTTATTTATATACATTCTATAATACTAAAGCATCAATCGAATCGCTAATAGATGACTTAATCAATTCAATCACTTAATCAAACAGTCAATCAATAAACGGGAGTTTGTATTATAAGTCAAACCTAAATTATGTATTTTGTTGTTTTTAATGAATAATTCAATCATCCAATACAGATCGATTCAGTACGGAGCAATTGGTTATATCATCGGTCACGAGTTGATACATGCTTTCGATGCTTCCGGGCGACACTACGATGAAGCCGGTAACCTCAATGACTGGTGGGGTCATGGGGCGGAAACAGCATACGAGGAAAAAACGCGCTGCCTAGTGGACCAGTATGCCAACTTCACACTGGGGAAGCAGCACGTAATTTCAATTCAATTCAGGACTTATTCTGAACTTGACAACGTTATAAGCCTCCTTTTCATTCCAGACAGTAACAAACTTCGATCAAACAATAAAATAACAAAATTTAAGCACATGATGTCATGGATGTCGCAATTTATTTTTGGAAAAAAAATCCCTTTCATTCGTTATTCACTATAGAGCTTTCGTCAAAAACAAGGCTTTGAAACGATATGCAAATCTACATGCTTGTTTAACTATTTACAACAACGTCGTTGATACCGATCTCGAGGCCCATTTCGTCATCGTCACGAGGCCATGAATGATCTCTGATTAAAAACGGAAATTTCCTTTCCCACTCTCAAGGTACAGTATCATATGTCTGTCACTGCTTTTGTCGGTACGTGAAGCAAACAGTTTTGTAAGGTTACATGGTATATCAAACAATATTCATTTGTAATAAGGACGCTTGGAATCTGATCAATGATCGAGTATTTTGATATGTGACACTTCTTCAGGTGCAATAGAGTACCGAAGTGGTGTCGTCACATCCATTGTTATACAGGTTTCTGGTTCTAAACAACAACCCTCAAGAGATTTACTGGTCCGACATTGTCTAGCGGGCTAGTGTCGGGCAATCTTAGTGAGAGATCCTGCTATGATCACCGCTACTTAATTGCCCTATCCACATAACTAGTTGTCTTGACAACATGCTCATATGACGTCATGCTTCGGTACTCGATAGGCATGGAAGATCATCCACATTGTCTTTTGTCATTGGTGCAAAAAGGTGGACGGGGAGAAGACACTCAATGAGAACATAGCCGATAATGGCGGCATCCGCCTCGCTCTCCGGACCTATCAGACCTGGCTGGCGACGCACGAGAATGAGGTAGAAACTTTCACTGGTAACTGTGGCTTGGGCTATGGCTACTCGTGTGATTATTTTCCAAAGAAGCATGTGTTTTCCATAACCTACCCCAATCTAATATATTTCTCTCCCTGTCCTATTAACATTGTCAATGCAGCTACCCGCTCTCTCTCCCTCTGCTATCACCCTCCTTCCTTTCCTCCTCTTCATTTCTTTCTTTCCTTCTATTTCTCTCTCCGGCCCACCTCTCTCTGTGCACCCCTCTCGCTATCTCTGTACTTGTTCGTTTTTTTCCTTTAAAATCTTCTCTTTCCTTTTGTTCTCCCCCCCCCCCCGCCCCCTCCCACTCTCCTTCTCTCTCTCTCTCTCTCTCTCTTTCTCACGCACACACACACACACACACACACACACACACACACACCACATAAGCACACGAGTACACATACACATACTCGCTAAACAGATAATGTAATGCATTGACCCCTGGTCTCCCCCACCAGGAGATATATTTGCCCGGTCTGCAGCACATGACGCCGATGCAGACGTTTTTCATCGGGGCAACGCAGGTGTGGTGTGACGTCATCACTCCAGAAACAGCGCGGCTGCAAGGAAAGCTAGATGAACATTCTGTAGACCGCTTCAGGTATCCAATGTAGGGATTCAAATATTGACAATACAAATACATGTATATTCTCAAGTTGTTATCGTATAATTATAAAGAAAACGGGTGCAGTGCACCCCTGCCCCCACTACCCATTCATCGTCCTTAATTTAGCGGACCTATTAAATGAAATTGCGTCTCCAATCTGAGCCACCTACTCCCTCTTCCTGTGATTCGAGATTTGACCAGATCCATAAAATTATCTACAGCTCTTGAATAGTCAACTAAAGGTGACCATCATAAATCTGGGAATGATTATGCAATGTTGTGTTTCTAATGAAGTAATCATTACATGTTTCTTTATTTTTTGTTGTAGAGAATATAAAACTGTTACCAATAAATTGGGCGTCTCGTTGAATTGAGAATTATACAAATTCTAAAAGCACTGTGGTACTAGAAAGCTCACGTACATGTCAACATAAAAAGCCCACTGCCACTTACAGTCACGAGACAATCAAAACAAAGAGTACATTTCTTCGTTATACACCATTTATATTTAATTCGCGCACATAAAATCATATTGCATTTATTAATACATCTCTGATGTTTATAGACATTTTCCTTCAAATGTCTTCCCTGTTCTAAACTAACTATAAACATTTTCTATTCTGGTTTAATAATCGTTCCTCGACAGAGTTCTTGGTCCACTGTCGAATCTTGACGAGTTCAGCAAAGCATTCTCCTGCCCCGTCGGCTCGCCCATGAATCCAGCCGAGAAATGCAGGGTTTGGTGACGGTGTCAACTCCACACTATGTCTTCAAAATGCATGGATTATAACGGATATGCCAAAACGAGACCGTCACGTGCCCATGTCTTAAACTCAAATATCACAATGGCCATCTGCATTCGTTCAAATGACAATGTTCGTCTTTATCTATAATCCCAAAATACTACGCTAGCTGTATAATAGTATTGATAGTTCTTCCTAGTTGGTGAACATGGAAATGAAAATTATCTATATGCTTAGCATTTTGAATCTATCTTGATACATTGTACTGTGAGGCAAGTTTTCGTTTTGCGGTAGGTAGTAATCGGCCTTTAACTCATTCTGTGCCGGATGACATGCTACTCTATAGGATTGATGTGGTTTTACTGAATCAAAACTGTGATCACGGCATAGGATGAGTTAACATCATCCATGCCAGACGAAATGCTATATCATACAGTGATAAGATAGATGTGTTTTAATGGTGGAAAAAGATTAGACCCCTTAACAGTTTCAGAAGGAAAAGGAAATGGCATTGCCGTAGCAGGCTAGTACATCATAGTTTATACCATGGTTTTTACCACAGTACATGAACAACAAATTTACGACATGAAGTACTAAGGCAAGATTTTATACTTTCTTTCGAGGTATATTTTAAAAAGGTCACTTCCTTATCCGTTATTCACATGCTTTATCCGCGTTTCACTTTCTCTATCGTTTCGGAGTATTAGGGGAATTTCCCTAAACTGTTCTTTTTAACGTTTCGATTTCAATTACCAAGATTGTACTCCTTTTGAGAACAGAAAGTGAAAACGGGCCGTTTAAACTGTATCGCCCATCTTGTGTTCAGAATGACAATAATCGCTTCCTGTTCAACCATCAGAACAGCTGCTGGAAGGATACCCGACCCATGAGAAACACTGTTTCCTGTTTCGACATTATAGTTGGCAATGACTGTGATCACGTACAAGCAGAGTTATTGATATTACAACACAACGGTATAAACATGTACCTTTAAAATGACATCGTTTTACCGAAATTGAATATTTGTTGTTTATTTAATGTCATCCCTGATTAAAAGAAAAACAATCTGTACTTGGTTTATAATCGATTCTTTTCATTGAAATTGTTGCTATTTTGTTTTCGTTTCGAGGCGGATGATGCACAAGGAACAACAGATGATTATATTCATTCAATAGTGGAATTAGTTGCAATTAGTAATACAAGTACAAAGTAGATTGTTTGACGTATGTAATTTCTTCAAGGGATTGTTTTAGTTTGGATCTCGTCGAATCTGGTATCCGGTGTGCGGTAGTGGGCCGAGAACTCGATCAGGGCTGCGTCCTCCATGAGCCGGGGAGCGATGACCGCATGGGTGCGCATGCGCTCTATCCACTTGTTGAGGTGGGTGAAGGATGCTGGGAAGGAGCCGTCGCCACCCAGCGCCTTCGTGGCTGGGGTGCGGTAGATGAAAGGCCAGATTGCGTAATCAACCATTCCTGGAGAGGAGCCTGGGCAACACACACATGTGAGGAAACATTATGAAAAGACGGGGTAGCGGTGAGAACTGACAAGAGGGGAAAATACACACAACTAGAAAGAAACGCGTAAAACACAAACAAACGCGTGGGAGCATGAGGATAGACACGGAGACATATCATGCACAGGTACAAAAAGAAAGAAAGAAAGAAAGAGAGAGAGAGAGAGAGAGAGAGAGAGTGTGTGTATGCATGTGTATAATTCATGTGTGTGTCGTGTGTGCGTATATGTGTGTATGTATATAAAATTATGTGAATGGGTGAGCGCATAAACATAGAAACTTGTCAATCAATGTTTGGTGCGATAATGAAAAGGCTTCAAGACAAAACTGAAAGGAACAGCCTTCTACACCTAAAATATTGGAATAGTATAGATCTGTTCACCTGAGAAGTAGTCTGTCCCTCTCCTCTTGAGCTCTGCCTCCACTTCATCCACGCGTTTGAGAAGGGCGGCTCGAGCTTCCTCGTTCCCACCCTTTTCCTTGGCCGACTTAAACATGGCCGAGGTGTACTGGGGGAGAGAAGAACGGAATATGATAAGTACATATTTTGCACATGTTTAAGGATGATAAAAGCAGATTGAAACCCTGGTAAAAAGTTGAATTTGATGAAAGTAGAAAAACAAGCCGTTGATCTATTATCAGAAATGAACTATGCGACACCTTATGAATATTCCTTTTGATTCCGGGCTGAAAATTGTAGCGAAAAGATACGACATTCATGACATTGCGAATCCCAACTCACATTGCCACACCGCTGAATGAAAAGCTTGTCGCGGGCTTTGAGATAGGGGTCGGACGGGAACATCGGGGCCTTGTCGGGGTAGACTTCATCGAGATACTCGCACGTGACCAGGGATTCCTGAACCAGCTTGCCATCTTGCTCTAGGGTGGGCACCAGTCCATCTTGGTTCTTCTCGAAGTACCACTCGGGCTTTTGCCACGTGTTCACGTTCACGAGCTCGAAGCTAGGAATCAAGACAAGAACACGATGACGGACTATTATGAAAATGATACGAAACTCGCGGTCTGATCAACAGAAACCTCATCTGCATGGTTGCCGTGGAACTCAATTAAGGTCCACAAAGCTAGGTGTTGGCTTTGAAGTTAACGTGATTACGGCCTAGCCTGGTTTGCTATAGGGGAGAGCGGGGCAAATACGGACATGGGATTTACAGCCCTGTTTTAGGAAATCGCGATAACGTGGGGAAATAGCGTTTCCCCATGTTGTCCGGTATTACTAACGAGGGATCTAAGTGACATGGTAAATACACCATTGTCCCAAAAACCCCGTTATAAACGGGCTCCACTAATTATGATAATGATTGCACGCTTGATATTTTACAGAACCTGCACCTATAAAATACGATACTGAAGAACGACTTGAAACATGGATGCCATTTTTTTAACTTGTCATCTAATTTTTCTTTAAAAAATCCATATTGTCCATATTATTGTTAATTATTTTCACATTTCTCACAAAATATAAAACTGAGCTTTACTTATTATAATGCTCTTCTCATTAAGCACAATGACTTAAACGGTAATTCATGAACTGTCTGAAAGATTGACAAGTTCCTTGCATTTTGTTTTATTCATTTTCAAATGGCTCGTGTT